>JAWZYV010011745.1:0-323522 GCA_038373885.1 Cheiracanthium punctorium
AGTCCGTCCACGTCGGCAAGCTACAATCGACAGAGGTAGCTATGAATATTTGCTTGAAAACCTGGCCAGCATGAGTGATAATCCAAGGGAGGGGCGATGAGGAGGCTTCCCTTGAGCGCATTAAACCTATACCCTAGTAGAACAATTAGTCCAAAAGACGTTTAAAACACGTTTTTTAACGTCATAAAACGTGTTTCCAAAGTACTTTTAACGTTTTTTGAACTAGTTGTGCTACTATAGGGTAGTCAAGTTGGTATGAGATTTATCCCCCCTTTTGTACCCATGTTAACATGTTTGCTCTCATGATCAACGGAGAAGACTCCTTTTTTTATTCGTGGCCATAAACTGAGAATCCCCAACAAGCAATGTTTTCTATGTTGAAAAGTATGTAGGACCCTATAAAAAAAAAGACTGATAAAACCTTTAAAAGTATTTAAATGCAAACAGAAATAAAAAAGCAGAGGGAAAACATCTTTGTTTATCTTAGAGTTAATAATTATTCAAAAAATATCTTGTATTGTTGGTCATATTTGCAGCTATGATTTCGTACGTAATAAATCAAGCTAAAATGAAAACTAAATATTTCAAGAGAAATTTTATGGGTTATTAATGATAACCTCAGCTTCCTTAAATAGAGATATTTTACCCTCTACCCTTAAGCTGTCAAATTTGCAATATTACGAGTGACGTACATTTCAGTCATGCGTGCTTATGCGCCCATGATTTCAGTATAATTTTCGAAACAGAATTCGGCTTCATGAAAGCACTTTGTCAAACAAGAACAAATATTTGCTGAAAATAAAACGGAAACCAGGGAGGTAGAGACCACCAGCACCATAAGCTCACCGGAATGAGGAATTTGGAGGACCGAGTGACGTCACGATTCCGGTGAAAGTCTATTTGGCTTACCACGAACTCTTGATTCCGCTCGGAAAGAAATTACGAAGCGGAATAAATGGCCCTAAAATTCCATATGGCTGAGAGAGGCATCGAAGAATAATTGTAAACATTTTCTGGGTAAATTAACTGATTTGTGCGGAGCGTATTGAAATTTAGAATACTCCCTGATAGATAACATATATTTATAATAATGCTAATACTTCCCCGATAGTAATTTTTCAAAAAATAAATAATTATACATGTTCAAAAAATAGTAAGAATTAAGGAAATCTCATATTACATATTTTAAAAGTTGTATTTAACCATATAACGTAAATCTTTTAATGTAGCTAAAATATTTGATATCATCCTTTATTTTTAACTATACCTTAGAGCAGCCCAATTACAGATATTGCAAAAAGACAATTTTATACCTGAAATAATTCAAAAATATTTCAATTTTAAACTAACATTAAATGTGAAACGGTACAAAAAAGTTCTGCTATTTGCAGTGCCTGGGGCAATCGCCCCTCAACTGCACAGTGAAAATTATTGTAGATTCAAACAGAGGTAAAGGGGAGTTGCTCGTGGGCATGAACAATTTTTTAAAATGATAAAAAGATAAATTAAAATCAAAATTTAAGTCCTCTTAAAAACTAATAAAAGTATTTTTTAAATATTAAAATAATTAGTACTCCAGCAGTCGTACATCATTGTAAAAAAGCTTTGAATCCCAGAAAGACATTGTTTTCATGGGCAGCCATATAGGAAGGCAAGTGGGGGGATTGAGCCTTAAGCCTACCTAGTAGTCGGTATAGTAAACATTTTTATAGCATACTGAACTTCTATGTATTATTTTCGTGCTAAAATGTTTGAACGCTCAGAATTGTTTCTAAAAATTTCGTAAATGATACAGGCATCTATTTTATTTCAGTGTACAGTGCAGCTTGTTAACAGACATCTAAAATTATGAAGCGATTAACATAATTTAGTATTTTTGTATTTATGAACCAAAATCTTTTTTTTCTTTTTCTTTTTTTCCCCCGAACTACAGCGATAAGTAGGAAGCAACTGTCATTCAGTTACCTTTAAACAGGGTTTAATTTCGATCCAAAAAGTGCAGGAGCCCTAATTTGTGTGTTGTAATTTACAACATTAATTACCTAATTCACTCTAGTATCAGGTGCATTTTTCTTCGCTCTGCAATAGTATGCAATGTAATAAAATTAATATCAACAGAAACAATTATGATGGCTATTGAAATTTTAAATTCAGTGTAAAAAAGCACTGAGAAAAAAAGTAGTGGAGTTGAGCTCCCCTTAGCTCCATGCAAATTAAGCCCTGCCTTTAAACAGGGGTGTAGTGGGGCCGGAACGCACCGGAACGACGTTCCGGTACTTTTTTGTGAACCGGAACGGCGTTCCGGAACCCAAATAAGATAAGATTATTATGTTGTTGCGGTAAATGTTAAAAAGAAAGAAAATCTTATATAGCCTGCTCACACTAGCAATATTCCTGTCCCAATTCTATGAATACCTTTATAGTTGAAATTATCCCAATGAACTGATAACTGGGTCTAGTCAATGGGCGCCGTTAAAATATTTCCCAGGGGCCAAAGATTACTTCAACGTATAGTTACCATGTTGGAAAGAGGAAAAAAGCAAGGTAAAACACTGCATACAAAACCCCCCTTTGCCCTATGCTGCCGGCGCCCATGGACTAGTCGATTAGAATTCAATCCCCTGCATTTTCTGTTCAGAAGAAAATAAACATCACCATCGTGGATGCAAATAATAAAATACAGAGAACCATTAGATAGAATCTCAGAATCAATGTCGATAACAAAATGAACACAGATGTTAAACGCGGTGGTACCATTGCAGGCAATGAAATTTGTGACAACCCACTTCAGCAGTCAGTGGGGGATCCAGGGCTAAGAAGCTTCAGCCTCCCCAAGGATAGTTATAGGGTAACATTCTGCTTTATTATACACCTCGGATAGGTAAAATGAACTTTTTAAAATTAATTATCCTATCCCAAAAAATTTTACATCACTTTAGACTAAAATTTTACTTAACTGCACACTCTGTTTGGGCCAATAAAGATTTTTTCATAATTATCAAGAGTCTCTTTTATATTGATTACTGGCATAAAAAAGCAGGGTTTTATTATTAGTTGTCATAAATTTGCCACACTTGGAGTCAGGAGTTCCGGGAAAAACATTTTTAGCACTACAACACTGCCTTTAAATCTATGCAAGTGTTCAGCACCCACGAAAATTTTTTTGTGAGTGCTTGAGATCTGACATACTACTACATCAAAAACTAACCGTCACTCAGTAAAATTTTTTTTTCGAATTATGCAGTTGCAAAGCACATCGTCATATGGGGCCTTACCATACTGTTGAGGCCCGTGGCTTTTCATTGGATGAGGTCCTTCCTCAATGTAAAGAAGTTCAACCAACACGTTGTACAGTGGCCGCCGCTTAATTGGATCACGTTCCTGCTATCGATTTTCGATCCAATAAAACGGCTGATTCAAAAAAGCGGCGGCTTTGATTGAGGCTTTGAAAAGAGGAATTCCGTTCCGTTCTCAGTGACTTGATTCGATAAACCGGCTGATCCAATTAAGCGGTGGCCACTGTAGTTCCCTTTTTCAGTCTTTCTATTCGGGAAGGGCTCCCCCTCCGGTCGGGGGAGTGTAGCCCTATTCTTACGCTACTGATTGTTATTGTCATCGAAGTTTCTCATGCGCCATAGGCGTAACTTACTAAGAACAAGGGGGCGATTGCCCCCTCAAAAACTTCAAGAAAATTCAGATTATCACCTATTTGACAAATATTTTCTGCATTAGGAAATATTTTGCTCCCCCAATGTTACATGCCAATTTACCTCAATGTCATGCGCATTAGAATTCCAAACGACATATATAGTAGACGATCGGGCCCCTCTCTCAAGCCGTCGGTATAGTGAACATTTTTATAGGATATTGAACTTTTTTTCAGTATTAATATGTTTGAAAGTGCGATATCTCCCTTAAAAATGTAAGAAACTCTGCCACGCCTTAAAGTATTCATATGGGCATCCATGCCGGAGCACCCACATAGATTCGGTCTCGATAAAGATTTTCTTTTAAACATAAAATATCACACAAGTAAGAAAAAAATCAAACATTTTAATACTGAAATAATGCAAAAAAGTTGAGTATGCTTTTAAAATGCTCACACGACGTACTGGCGTAATTGAATGGGATGAGGTTATCCTTACATCACTGCTGGTGCTCACCAGCCAACGTAATTTTTTGTAAGCTCTCGTGTGTCGAAGCACCCACATAAATGACTTTTCTTAGCCCTATCTTTGAACTTCAAAGTATGATTTGTCACTAAAATTTCTGTGGGTGCTTGAGCCCCGGAGTATCCACGTAGTCGGCGCCACTGTTACCATTTAAGTAACAAAAATCTAAGTTTCGGGGGGGGGGGGTCCGGACACCCTGGACCTCCCCCCTAAATACGTCCTGGATTTTAGTCCAAAGTCGTGTAAAAATTTTGGGAGGGGCTAAGTTATAAAATAAGATCATTTTATCTACTTAAAGTATATAATAAAGCAGAATGTTCAGTGCCATATTACCGGCAGGGCAAACGGGGCCACTGCCCAGGGCCCACAGATTTTAGGGCCCAAAAATCTTACATCTTACACTTTTATAATTTTACAATAAAATTACAAAGGATAAAAAAATTTCAAAGTTAAATGATTTTTTAATTATAAAGTATGAACAATGAAAAGTAATTCAAATTTACATTTGTGTATAAATTAATTTAAACTTATTTTTAATTCTTCGAAATGCTCTATAGATCGATATAGCATACCAATATGTAGAAAAGTAACTAACCACATTTTGTAAATAGTATTTTTGATGTTAAAAAATAGCAAAATTTTTGATTTATGTTTTATTTTAAGAAATATTTACAAAAATGACTGTTTACAAAAAGTGGTTGTATTCCGTACATGTTAGCAACTGTGATATAGCATTTCGATGTAACGTTTAACTATCTGTTTCTTTGACATCATGTAACTATATTCGTTTATTTCAGATTACTTAAAACAAAATTTGTGTTTGGAAGGGGTAAGATATTTAAAACTTTCAGTATAAAACAATCATATTTTTATTTTTTTTTTTTTTTAAGGGGGAGGTTATTGCAAGGGTCTCAATTTTTTTCTTCTGCCCAGGGCCCACAGTTGTCTTGATCGCGCTCTGAGAATGTTACCCTTTAGCAATCTCTTTTGGGGCTCCTCCCCCTGGATCCGCTACTGTTGTCCCCTCATTATTTCTCAAACAATTTAATAATTTTTTCGACGACCCGAGTGTCATTTCTTGAGTATGTAATAGTTTGATGATTTAGTTTGTGATTGTTTCTCGCAAATATATAGATAACACGATTTATCGGATCGAATATTAATAGTAACCCTTTTGACGAGAATTATAAACGCACTCTGGGATGCTCAAAACGTAAAATCTGTGAGAGAACGGGTCTTCCGTTGTACGAATTTTATTTTTTTAAACTACTACGTGGGCACTACTTTACCTGGGTATGTCATTGGGAGAAATAAGAATTATAATGGGTAAATTTATTTACCAAAACCTACTGAAGGAAAAAAAAAATACAAAAAACACTAGTAATATTCTATTAGTCTGAAAATTATTCTTTTAATATAATTTAAATGACTAAAAATTACAGCAGCAACACCAAACGCTTATCTATTCGTCCTGAATTTTAGCAAGATTATACTACTGAATTGGTCATTCCTTTACTCAGCTAAGAAAAGAGTAAAACACAAAAGAAATAAAACACTCGTCTTTAAAAAATTGTAATCAGATAATAGAAATATTTATTCGTTGCAAATTTCGTTCATATTAAAATTCTTTATTTACCAATAAGAATATATTAAGAGTAAAATGTTTACTTAAACTATAAACCTCACAACATTCTAATCTTCCATGACATTGCATGTAAAAGTAAATATATATTTTATTTTCGTACTTTCGTAATAAAATATTTATAAGTTATTAATATCAATTTTATTACGTAATTAATATTACGATTATTATAAGTTGTAATCTTGTCGAAGAAAAGAGTAATTAAACTAACAGCTTTTACTTTTCAGGTTGTAAAATATTAAAAGCCTATACTTTATATTCCGACATATTAAAGAATATTTTTTAATAAAAAAGTTTACTATTAAATTTTCATATTTGAACACAATGTATATTTGTTTATACGACATTGTAATATTCAATAAATTATAACAGTAAATAAACACATTACTATTAATTAAAATAAACTTACTTAAAATAAAAGTATCAGATAGAAAATGTAGAAATATTGAACAATTAAGACATGATTTATGGATACAATCTATATATATAAAAGAGAAGAGTTTGCTTGTTTGTTTGTTCGCTATACACGTCCAGACATTTCGACGGATCTGGACCAAATTTGGCACCCTGACTAAATAGGACAAGAGAAAGCTAATGCCTTAAAAATGAAATTAATCAGATTAATAGTTTTTGAGTTATTTTATGTTTTGTAAGGTTTTTGGCCATTTTCCTCGCATTTTACGTTATCACGAGCTAAATTTCTGTCCGAATACTATATTTTTTATGTCATCGGAAACTACAGAGTTTTCTTTTTCAAATACAATTTGTTACAAAATCGTACTTACATTTGCCGCTTTTGGGGAATTTTTTAAAAGAAATCCTGTTTCGAAGAAAATTTACTGCTTTTAAAAATATGCTACTTTTAAACTGTCGCATCGAAAAACTAACGGACAAAAATTTTCCATCTTTTTCCGGCTGACTAAACATTTATTTCTCCCTCTTTTAAATTTTGAACTCTGCAGAAATGTTTATTAGATTTATTTATATGATTTTTTTTCTGAAAACATCACAGGTTAAAATTCCCTTCCGTGATTGAAGAAACAGCAAATTTCCCCCCTTTCGTCCTGTCTCCTGTGTGAGGTGTGGTGTATAAGCGTTTCCAAGACAACTGACGGTGTTCTTTTTTTCATATGGTGCACGTTCTCAAGGTCGTTCTTGCACTTATTGCATGTGGGATTTATTTGAAATCGTTGCATTAGGAAGTATGACTCCTGAAGAATTTGAAGATAGTATTTTACACGGATTATCAATTCCTCGAGAAGATAGTTACTAAATAATTAGAGCCTCATAAAATATTTATAAATTAATTAAACCCATTGCGAACATTACATCTAAAATAACCTAGATTTTTAATAAAATAATTATAAAAACCTGGATATTTAATTCATCTATCATTACTTATGTTTTTATCTACTGTATAATATGCCCAATGATTTGCCTCCAGTGATTCTTACTGGATTTGAAATAAAAAATAATTAGTTTATGAGGTGCACAAGTATTAGTGATAAATGGCTATTAGAACACAACAGGCAGAAGGAGAGAAACCTAGCGTCCAATTCTCGGGAACCTCTGTACGCTGGCAAGTCCGCTGTTCATTTCCCCCCTTTTTTTTCCCCGTTGCTGCGGGAAGTCCCGTGTACCTTTTTTTTTTTTTTATCATTGCAGCGGGAGGATTCACATTCCTTCCCTTTACAATCTCATACCGACAACTGGATTCTATTTGTTTTTAGTAGTTGCTTAAGTATTAGCGATGAAAGACTGTTAGAGCACAGACAGGTAGAAGGGGAGAAGCCTAGCCACGTCCAATTCACGGTAACCTCTGTAAGCTATCAGGTGCCGTGTTCTTTGTTGTTGTCGTTGTTGTTGTTGCAGCGGGAAGTCCCATGTCCTTTTTTTTATCATTGTAGCGGTAGGATTCACATTCAAGCCTAGCCACGTCTAATTCTCAGTAACCTCTGTACGCTATCAGGTGCCTACTTCATTCTTTTTTCGTTGCAGCGGGAAGTCCCATGTCCATTTTTTTTTTATCATTGAAGCGTGAGGATTCACATTCTTTCCCTTTACAATCTATATATAAAGTCAATGGGCATTTCCCTTCCATTGAACGGGCAAAGCCGGGCCATGCTGCTAGTTAATTATATATTCTGTTTTTTTTATATACAGTGCCATGTTATGTGAAAGATAAAATATGAACTACGCTTTTAAGAATTCCACATTATGTTGTAAAGTATTTTCATCTTCTGATGTTGTATTTCCAGAAGCTGAATTTTCTGCATTATGCACCGAGTCAGAGCATTCAGCTAAATTGATATTGTCGCCGGATTTTTCTTCCGAAGGTATTAAAGTTTCATCTGAAGAGAATTCTCTTACCCTAAAGAGTATTTCATTTGGAATCTGTTCCTTTGAACCTGATGCAATAGAACTCACATCAGAAAAATTTCCACCTCTACTCCAACATGCCAAA
This sequence comes from Cheiracanthium punctorium, assembly GCA_038373885.1. Classification (NCBI taxonomy): domain Eukaryota; kingdom Metazoa; phylum Arthropoda; class Arachnida; order Araneae; family Cheiracanthiidae; genus Cheiracanthium; species Cheiracanthium punctorium. Next base: position 8,279 of record JAWZYV010011745.1, read on the forward strand.
CTTTTCCCATATTTTGTTGCCTGTAATTTCAGCTCTTTTACGCTTTTGAGACCCTCTTGCACAAGTCCTTTTCATATTGAACTAAATTATGCATAAGGAAGCTCTGCAATGATTTAATCCTGTGGAATAAACTGTTGAAGAATTAACAACACCAAACTTGCTTCCAAATTTTACTAAAAATTTAAGAAGTCGAAAAATACAGAACTACTCGGGGCTTTCAAAGTAATCTCTGTCATAATGTTCGTTAGAATAAACTGAACTTCTAAACTGCAGACACTGCACTTTCCATGTGTTAAAATATTCGGATAACTTTAAAAGGTCTTTAAAAGTGTTGTAATTTTAAGTGTGATTCTTTTGTTTTGTTACTGTTAAAAGATTTTTGCATGTTTTCCTTTACTCCATTTGCATGTTTTGCATGTTTTCCTCCTTTTGCATGTTTTCCATTTTGGTGTTTGCAAAATTTTAAGTTGGTAATCCAAAGAGTGTATTTTCCCTACTAGTGTAATTAATATTAATAGCATTATCAGCTAAAGTACTTTAAGTATTCCCGCAGTTTGTATACAAAAACCGGGGTTTGAGGGATATATGGTGAAAGGCATTTCTCCTAATAGAAAATAAATCCTGTATGGTATCTGTATTTCAGTAAATGCATACATTCTAAGATTACATTTTCGCTTGCTAACTAAAGTATTGATGTTTTCATCATACACATAAAATGGTATCTATTTAATGTGAATCTGATAAATTGTTATAAGAAAAAATTACGTTTAAAGCGTTTAATATCTTCAAATTTGTTATTCTGTTTTTAGTCTCAAAATAATATCCCTATTTTTAGCCAAGGTTAAGGATTAATGTCCTGATATTGGTCAGCTGGGACGGGATTTAGAACTAATGTATTTTAAATCATTACTCTATTTTACGGACTTGCTAGCCTAGTTATCTTTAAGATAAAGCTGCCAGTGCAAGACGTGACTTTCAAGTAAGTAAAAACCTTGTGTTTTTTACTTCAAGTAATTTGTATTTATGGTAACTCTTTGCAACTAAAACTATAATTTTATCTTAGTTGAAAGATATTTATGTAAAACTGTACATGCAATTGTCTTAGTATGCTAAAACGGATCTTCAATTTTTATCTCCAATAGTTCAACTTTCTATCATCCATCCATATGCACATTTAAAGATATGTGTTAATTAAAACTATACTCACCTTTCCATGAAATATGTTAAGTGCATAAATACAATACCACTCAAAAGGTTGATGCATGTATAAAACTATGCTTTCATAGTAGAACTGAAATTAGTGTTGCACATAAAGGTAAAAACATCTAACTCGTATCGTATTGAAACTCTGTAAATCAAGTTACACTGCTTGTAATATACAATAAAAAAGTTTTTTAGGATTACTAAAAATCCATTTTTTTTTTCTCTCTAATTGATCTATTAAAAAAACTAACAGTAGAGCATACGCTCTCTAAAATCTAATCAATCAAAAATGAATTAAGTTGGGTATAAATCTCAAAAAGTTGGGTAAAGAAAAAAGGTGAATACACTATCTAAATCATTATTTGTAAAAACTATATAGGTACTAAAATCATTCTATGGTATAATTTTCTTTTTAAAGTTCCCTAACAGTAGAAGAAATGTTTAAAAAACCCTACTTTAATATTCTAGTAAACTTACTTATTAAATATATGCTACAATCTTAAATTCCGTGCCCATTATTATTTAAATAAACAAAAACTTCTGTGCTACGCCCTGCCTCCATTTATGCGAGGCTAGCGTGATGGGGAAAGGCACAGTAAAAATTTTTATTTGAAAAGTGAACATTCAAAATGAGGCGGTAGAAGTTTTACTAGGGCGGTTGGTGGAACCTCATTTATAATAATATTTCTTTATTTCAGGTTTGATCCATAAAGTGCAGTTCATTTAAAAATAGGTCAAAGTACCCTCATTTTGATACTAAATGTTCATTAGAGGATACATCCAATCCCAAAACTTTTTCTAAGTCCCCTTATTTGAAAAAATTATTCCACTTAAAGGGAAAAATTCTTATCAGCACTTCCAGCATCCGGTCTACTTCCTCTCTCAACATCCGGTCTCAACACAGGGGCAGCATCCGCATCGATCCGCTGAATTAACATGGGATCCGCTGGACAGAACTCTCATTTCTTGACTACTAACGCCCATTATGTTCGGTTGGTTGTGTGATTAAGGCAACGCTACTCTAGGGCGGTCTGCCTGAGGGGGGGGGTGCCTTTCTAAAGGGTTCTAACTCGTATTCACGTTACATCTGGAGAAAACCTACCCAAACTCCAGACCGTTCGATGGAACCCGAACCCGGGACCTCCACACTTCAGCCATCCACCATTTTCAGTCGCGCGAGAGGTCTGTGCGCTCGACGAGGGGGAAAATGTGAACTGGATGCGCCTATTCTAAATGCGAAATATCGCTCCTAAAGAAAAATACTGTTTGTTTTACTGTTATAGATCATTTTTAAAGTTACGAATGGAGGTTTTCCCATGAAACAGTCGGCTATTATGGAATAGGTGGTTTAAGGGTGTAGTTCGAAGAAATAAAATTTTACTCACGGCCCAAGTATACACACATTAACCCTCTGAAGCGCAACCCTTTCCCAATGCTGAAAAAAGGGCAGCCGTTGCCATTGCTCGACTGAACGGACGATCGACACGTTCATCGCGTGACACAGATCGAGAGACCCCTTTTTTGACGACAGCTGGCTGTGTCCGGCACAGCCAGCTGCGTCAAAAAAGGGGTCTCTCGATCTGTGGCACGCGATGAACGTGTCGATCGTCCGCCCTCTTGCTGGTCGTTCAGTCGAGCGATGGCAACGGCTGCCCTTTTTCAGTAGATGTCAGTGCTGTTAAAAATAATCTTTTTACGGGAAAGGACGTTCTAAAAAGTAAAGGATTCTCGTGGAGCTAGGTCACCCGCCACTATTTTTATAGAAATCCAATCTATTCTTCGTGACTGGCAACAGTCCAAACGGCAGAGTTCGGTTTTCCCAGAGCGGGAACACTGTGCGTTAAAGGGTTAAAAGATCAGTTCTTGAAAGAAAGAAAGACATCCCCATTAAACTGTTGGAAATCAATGTAACACATTTAATTACTTTATCAAAATAGGGTGACACTTTCTCACCAGCCAGCAGTACTGCAGCTCTTCTCATAAGCAGGGTCCATGGATGGTGGGGGGCAAAAATTGAAAAACAGTGTTTTTGTACAATAATTTCTTCCAGTAGTCATTTTCTCCTGTCTTAAAAAAAGATAGAAGTACTTAATCCCCCCCCCCATTTTCTATGCACGATAAAAATACAATCAACAAAGTATCTCTCTATTCTAAAAAAAGTAAAGGCCGCTTGTTGGAATTGTTTCTCACGCTTTGTGAGAAACAATTACGAAAAAAGTTGCCTTACAGTTAGCTGAAACGTTTCTGAATTTTTTTTACAGTGTATAAAATCATTCATTCCTTTGCAACAAAGCATTTCCAAGTATCTAGAATCGCGTGAAATTGACAAACATGAGTTAGAATGACGCCCTTTTTACGCCAAAATAAAAACTACATGAAATAAGTAACTCAAAATGTGTTACACAAAGTTGACCCTTTTCAAATAGTCAGTTCGCTTAGACAACAGGCGTTTAGAATGAGCGATGATTCGTTTTTCCAAAACAGAATAACTAATATCTTGAAAATGAAAAATAATTAAAATGCAGATTACTTTAAACCCGGTTCGGTCCAGCTGGATTATTGGCTACCAGTAGAAATATTGGGCGGCGTTCACTATGCCATTATAGCAGTTATAGTACACTTTCGATATTGGCTAGCGCGACGAGAGGGTGTAATGCGTGGTGCTCAGTATGCCAACCTGCAAACGATTATGGAAATGAAAATATGGATAACAGTTTTCCGGCAACCTTAAATGAACAGTCATTATAGGTTGTGGGCATGTGTCAATCGCCCAATAATGAAAAGTCGCCATGGGTGGCAAGCTATCCTATCTGTTTCGTAGCTTTTATTAACTTTACATGTACGCAAGTCGCCCAATAATGAAAAATCGCCATGGGTGGCCCATTCGCAAGGTGTCCAATAGGTTTTACATTATTAAAAATACAGCTGAAACAGATGTTCTGATTTTATGACGCTTTAGCTCCTAATTAATATAACTTTTGAATGGCAACATTCAATATCATTGTGTTTCTGAGGAGTGCCAATCATTTTTCCAGCGATTATAAGCGGAGTCCACAATCCAGGTGGAGTATAGCTCAGGGCCCGTACAACACGGATTCCCATAACAAAATATCTTCCGTGTTATGAGGGGTAAGGGGTCTACTGTAGTGTGAAGTTTAAATTTTTATGTACCCATGAAGATGCAAGAACCAAGCAATGTGTAGCTCAGCAAACATTCTATCGGATCCAATGTTCGGGTTTTGTCTGTTGAAATGATGTCTTTTTTACGAATAAGCCTGATTAGGGGCCGAATGCCTCATACGAAAAGCGAGCGTAGCGAGTCTGGGGGCCTTGGTCCCTAGTTGAAAACAAAATTGTTTCAGAAAACTTTGTTTTTTCGCATTTTTTACGATTGTAGTTTTTTGAACTCATTCATTTATTATGTTAATTATATTATTTCTCTTTATATAATTTTAGGCCAGATGGACTGCCAGATATTGGCGATATCCGGCTGCTGCCCATGATCCGGCCTATAGGCCGAATGCAGTATGTTCGCCGGATATTTGTTGCATCCCCCATTTGAATAGGAACGTTTAAACTAAGAGCACAGAAGAATAGTGCTTTTCGCCAATTTTCGTACGACCCCCTAAAACGAAGATTCGCGGACACAGAGTGCGTTTTCGTAAACGACAAACCGGTTACACTTGTGCGACTCGTTTCCATCGTAGGTGCTCGTAAACGAAACGAAGTGCATCCAGTTTATAAACTAGTGCATTCGTATACAAAACTGAGGACGGTGAGCTTAAGCCGACCCTATTTCTAAACAGTATTTTGGGGACAAATCAAGCATTGTCCTCGAATCCAAGGAAAACTTGGGGACACTAGAAAATATTTTCGGGGACTTATTCGAGGACACAACATATTACGATGTACACCCTCCAAAAAAAGTATTCGAGCAAGAGATAAATTTCCTACGTTGGTTTCGTATATTAAAAATCATTTATCATAGAATATGAATTAGGCTATGTATAAATATGAATTTCCATATAGTCAAGTTGTGCGTTGTTCCATATAGTCAAGTTGTGCGCTTTCAAAAACTCAATTATTATTCGCAAATCTAAAATAGGAAATTTCTCTCTTGCTCGAATACTTTTTTTGGACGGTGTATACCCCTACTTTAAATCTTGACTGACTTCGATACTTAAAAATGAACTCTAATAGCTCTTTATATCAATTGTGTATTCTTATTTCTAATAAATGAATGGAAGTATTTCATTCATTTATAAATATTTATTTAAACCAGAAATAGGAAAGGAAGATCCTGTTGAAATATTGCAATTTATTCAAAACTAGCTGAAGTACCCGTCCTTGACGGGTTAGTGAATGCAAATTTCCAAAAAAGCAAGAACTTCCGTCAGCATTGTAGGAGTACACAGAATGGATGGAGTATGCTGCCAAAGTAAAGAAAGCGAAGTTATAATTTTTATGGATTGTTAAAATATTACAGGTTAGAGAGTCACTAACTAATATCATTTCATTCGCTTGAGTCGTAATTATGGGATGCGCGAACGAATTTTTACGCATATTGAAATAATTTTCGCAAAATCTCAAAATCTAATCAACATTTTTGAAAATTTTGAAGCCTAGAATTTAAGTTGAGTGACAACCTATCCTGTCACCCAATTTCGTTTCATTCCCTGCAGTCTTTATTTCGTGAGGCTTGAACAAAATTTCAGCATTCTAAAACGATTTTTGCAAAATCTCAAAATGTAATCAAAATATTTTAAAATTTCACCGCCTATAAACTAAGATGAGCAACTACCTATCCTATCACTCAATTTTGTATCATTCGTATGAGTCGTTATTACGTGATGTTTGAGGAAATAGAAACGTATTTTGAGAGAATTTTCACAAAATCTCAAAATCTAATAAAAATGTTTAAAAAATTGGACACCTATAGTTTATGTTGAGCAACCATCTATCATATGACCCAATTTCATATCATTCGCTTCAGTCGTTTTTACGTGATGCTTGAAGACAAATTTACGCAGATAGAAAGGATTTTCGCAAAATCTCAAAATCCAATCAAGATTTTTTAAAAATTGGACGCCTATGTTTTAAGTTTAGTGACCACCTATCATGACACCCAATTTCATATCATTCGCTTCAGTCGTTTTTACGTGATGCTTGAACACAAATTTACGCAGTTTGAAAGGATTTTCGCAAAATCTGAAAATCCAATCAAGATTTATTAAAAATTCGAAGCCTATGTTTTAAGTTGAGTGACCACCTATCATGACACCCAATTTCATATCATTCGCTTCAGTCGTTTTTAAGTGATGCTTGAACACAAATTTACGCAGTTTGAAACGAAACGATTTTCGCAAAATCTGAAAATCTAATCAAGATTTTTTAAAAATTCGACGCCTATGTTTTAAGTTGAGTGACCACCTATCATGACACCCAATTTCATATCATTCGCTTCTGTCGTTTTTACGTGATGCTTAAACAAAAAAAAAAAAAAAAAAAAACGTCACGGACAGAATGACAGAACGACAGAATGAGAGAACGACAGAAGGACAGAATGACAGACAGACAAACTTTTTTTTTGAGGGTCGCATCGGATTCCCGGGTGCTTGAAACGGATAGAAATCGCAAAATTTCTATCCGTTTCAAGCACCAAGAAATGTACCGACAAATTCCAAGAAATGTACAGACAAAAGTCTAATTTTATTTATATAGATTGAACTCTTGGAATAGTATTTGTATTTTTCAGAAGACATTGCTTTTTACATTGGATCATTTTGTGTTCATTTTTCGTGAAACTTTGTACCCCCTCTCAAAAAAGTATTCGAGTACAAAAAATTTTTCATGGGGGGGCGTTACGACTACTACAACTCATATATATGTATACGTGTGTGTGATAATGTAGTGAAGAATATAACATTTTGTATGGCAAAAAATTCCTCATGGGGGGGGGGTTATGACCTCCCTAAACCCCCCCACCCTTGGCTACGCCCCTGCTTTAAATAATGGATTCATCTAACAAAACAACATTGCGTCGCAACAAACTTTTACGTTTAAAACACTTTAAAAAGTTATTTGACTCATTATATCGCTTGCATGCAAGAAAAGAGACAAACTAAAAAATAATAAAACTTTAAGGACAGACAATTCAGGGAGGGGCAAAAAAAAGGCTACCAGATAGTTCCACGTCAACTCAAACAAACGAAAAAGGAAAAACTCCCATACCATTCAGATTTTCTTCACATTTTTTACAGATGATTTATAGGCTAAGATAACTAGAGACCATTCGAGACGAGAAATGGCTCAAGTCTCGTCTCGTCTCCTCCTTTCATATCGAAGTATCGTCTCGCAACCGGAGGTCTCGTCTCGATGTCTAGTCTCGTGTGAGATCGCGAGACCGGTCTCGCATATTGTCTCAGCCAAAACGTCTTTTTACTTCTTTGTTCAAAGTAAAACAAGATAAATCATGCCAAACGCATCGATTATAAAAAACTTTTCAACACATCAGTATTATTAAACCATGTTTGGCGATGCATTTTCTTTAAATCAGGCGATATTTCGGAGTTTTCTCCGAAATCTCGCCAGAGATAATGTTGTAGTATCACTATAAATGCAGTTTTATAAGACCCTGTAATATATTTTTTTTTTATCGTTTAACTGAAGAATATAAAAAAATGTATGCTCATTGTCTTGTGCTAGAAATGCATTAGTGTCCCTCAAGTTCCACAGATTGTGAAGTATTGGAATTCTTTTCAGTGTTCCTGTAGAAGAACTATTAATAATACAGACACTCTTTTCAATTGACAGCATTATTCTGAGATCCTTAATAATATGCATACCAATTTTGTTTTCTTTCAAAAAAACCGAAAATATCTCTAAAATACGTTTTCAAGAATGACTACCCATAGAGTGCGGTATATTAGATGTTTTTTTTTCTCCTGCAAATCAACTAAATGCTACTTACACTATTTTCAATAGGGTACATGCAGTGGCGTAGCCAGAAATTTTTCATGAGGCTTATGACTAGTGTAACTCACATATATGTATACTAGCTGAAGTACCCGTTCTTCGCACGGGAATGAATGGACTTTTTGATATTACGATTTGTGGTGATTACTATTCATTGTAATAAACAGATATAGCAAAGTGGATATCGCGTTATATTGTGTCCAATAATCATGCATACCGAATTGCAAGGCAATCGTTTGTACGGTGCAGAAGGCCATGCGGCGTAGCGCAATCTAGTGGCGAGTTTTAGCAAAACGGATACGGCGAAAATATTTTTCGCATTCAGATATCGATGTATACGAATTTTCATGACTATCGGCTGGACAGTCCTGAAGTTCATGTGTTGACGCGACATCTAGTGGCAAGTTATAGGAAAATGGATAGCGCCAAACTCTTCCCTGTGTTCAAATATCTAAGTATACCTATTTTCATAGCGATCATTTGCACAGTCAAGAAGTGATACACTGCAGGGCCATCCAGTGGTTCAATAAAATTAATGATTTGCTACAGCGCCGTCAAGTGGCGAGTTATAGCAAAATGGATAACGCCAAAATATTCTCATTGTTCAAATAGCTATGTATACTGATTTTCATAGCGACCGTGTTCAACTATTTATGTATACCAATTTTCATAACGATCATTTGCACAGTCAAGAAGTGATATACTGCAGGGCCATCTAGTAGTTAATTAAAGTAATGATTTGCTTCAGCGCCGTCAAGTAGCGAGTTATAGCAAAATGGATAACGCCAAAATATTCTCATTGTTCAAATAGCTATGTATACTGATTTTCATAGCGACCGTTTGAATGGTCAAGAATTTGGCCTGCTGCAGCGTCATCTTGTGGCGACTTAAAATAATAATGCATTGCAGTGTCACCTAGTGGTGAGTAACATCAAAAGGAACGCAGTTAGAATATATTCTTCGTGCTCAAATGTGTAAGTATAAAAAATTTTATGCCGAACGGTCGAACGGTATAGAAGTTGATGCTTTTCAGCGCCATTTAGCGGCAAGTTACAGCAAAATGGATAGTGAAAAATATTCTCCGTGTTCTAATATTCGCGTGTACCAAATTTCATCGAAATCGGTTGAACGATATTCGCATAGCAAACGGCTAAACGGAATAGAATTCGACGTTCTGCTGCGCCACCTGGTGGCAAGTTAGAGGAAAACGGATAGCATAAAAAGCTTCTCCATGATAAAAGACTTAGGTGAACCAAATTTCATGGTGCAACGGTGCTGGAGTTTTTCAACCTCATACACTCATACCAACATTCATTTTTATCTATAACCAGTGTCATTATATATGCCAGTCTCAAATAAAATCCAGTTTCAAATCTAAGCCTCGCCAAAGTGCCAACATACGCCATTTTGCAAGCGTTTTTTCAGGAAATCATTCGAAGCATTGACTTAGCAGCAATAATATATGGGAAATGGTTCGACCGCGAAAAAGTAAAGCAAGCCTTTTTTTGAAAAGTTGAATCCCTTAATACAGCCGAATTTTTTTAAATTATCAACTATAACGTGTTTTATTCATCATTACTCCGATGTACTAAATGAGAAGATTTCAATTTTCTGAAATTTGGCGGAATTCCCCCAACTTAAATCAATGCACTCATTTGGCGAGAATTCTGGAGATAGATCAATTGAAATCCCTTAATAACTGCATTATTTCTTCACGGATCATTAAAATTTAACGCTGTATTCTAATAAAACCTTTGCACTTGTTTTCAAAAATCTATTTCCTTAAGCTCTCAATAAATTGCGCCAAGCCGAAATCTGTGCAAACCGCTAGAACTCACTTTCACAAAATCGGCATTTGAGCCATTTTATTTTTTCGCCAAACTAAAATAATTTACCTATTAGCCTCGGAAATCTTCAATTCTTATTGTTTTGCGTGTAAAGCAATACATTCCTGCTCTGATTTCCCATGCACACGATATTATAATTTTAAAAAAATAACCTTACGAATATAAACTAACAAAAAAAAATCATTATTATTCTTTTATTTTTACTTTGAGAATTTAAAACATTTTATTCGGCAAAATAGCCACACATGGCAACCACGATTCTTATTTCACACTTTTTTCACTACAGGGGTTACAATTACGGAAAGCTTTTTGCGTGAATAGCATAAAAAATCTCTTAAATTCCGGGAACGGGTGGACTTTCAAAGTTTTAAAGTGGACTACGATTTATTCTATATTATTTTACATATCTGTGCTAAATTTCAGGCCGATAGGTCCATTTTTGTGGATTTGTATACGAACATTTTATTCAGCAAAATCGCCATACATGGCAACCACGATCCTTATTTTACACTTTTTTCACTACAGGGGTTACAATTACGGAAAGATTTTTGCGTGAAGAGCATAAAAAATCTCTTAAATTCCGGGAACGGGTGGACTTTCAAAGTTTTAAAGTGGACTATGAGTTATTCTATATTATTTTGCATATCTGTACTAAATTTCAGGCCGATAGGTCCATTTTTGTGGATTTGTATACGAATCAAATCCACAAACAAACAAACAAACAAACAAACAAACAGAATTTCATTTTTATTTATAAGATATGCGTGTGTGAGAAGTGAGTAAAAAATAGAGGAGAGGAGGGTATTATGGAATAGTCGGGAAATATATGGAATACCGAGGTTTTGGCTCTGCTAGGTGCTGTTGTCACATGGGAATAATACGAACTACTCAAGAAACATTCTCGTGTCACAATGCAGTAAAAGTTGACCCCTTGTTGTTGCCGTACCACTCTCCACAGGAGAAAGTGTGTTTCGTGATTTTCAAGAGTTTTTGCTGATAAGTTTGCAAACAGTTTAACCTACTTGTGACCTGAACATGGATGTTATGCATAACGTACACTAAAAGAATTGTAATTTCTTGCACTGTTTTGGTTTTTTAGCTGACAGTGTTTTGCCCAACAGTTTAAAGGTTCATTTTCCTAGACGGCGTGTCGGGTATTATGGAATACTAGGTAATAGTGCAATGGATTTCATTCCAACAACTAAAGAACCGGAAAACGAACACATCTGCTGTAACTGAAAATTCTTTAAAGATCAATGAGGTGAAATTTGCATTCAATGCTTCAGATTTTCTCTGTGGGCTTACCTTGACTGTACCGGAGCAGAGAAAGAGCATTATGCCTGCGACTTATCTAAATAGAGAATCGAAGCAGAAATGACTCGAGCGTAGTCTTAAAAATAGGATTCATAGTTAAAAATGACTTTTATGAAGTATAGTTAGTTTTTCAATGGTTTAAACCACCTATTCCATTTTACCCGACTTTTCCATAACTCCATTCGTAACTTTTTTTAAAAAATAATTTTTTCTACAACAACAAAATCAGCAGTGTTTTCTTTACAGGTGACATTTCATTACAATTAGTTATAGTATGTACTCGTGATGATTTTGGGTATTTTATCCAAAAACCTGTAAAGTTATAGGTAGAAACGTAAATGGTATTCCATAATACCCTCCTCTCCTCTATATATTTTTGTATGACAAAAAATTCCTCATGGGGGAGGATTCTGACCCCACCTTGGCTACACCACTGGGTGCATGGTACTGTACATAGAAAAAACATAAATTTCGCACATATCGATGTGTATTTACGGCAGTTAGAACACTGGAGGGGTGGACAACAGAACGGTTGTCCGCGAAATCATAAACACCACTCAAACTTGTTGGTAAGTTAAAAATATAAACTTTATATAACACAACGTATCGGACGAACACGCAGAGTAAGAAATTTATTCTTATTATTACTGAAAATTCCTTAAAGATCAATGAGGTGAAATTTGTATTCAATGCTTCAGATTTTCTCTGTGGGCTTACCTTGACTGTACCGGAGCAGAGAAAGAGAGAAGTAATACTCTAGTTAGGGTCTCTAAAATCTAATCAATTTTTAAAAAATTTCAAATAGCAGAATATCACTAAAACTAGAAGTCATGACCGTTGTGAAGCAATTGCAACGGGTGCTGGACATTTAACGAAAGCATGTCTACACTCAATATATTTCATCTTCGTCCACCTAAAATAAATTACTTCGTATTCAATTTTTATTATGTATACCCAAATCGAATTTCATGCACTTGTGGTAACCATAGATAGGCATCTTTAGATTGAGCATAACGAGAGAAAACTTGTTGCCTCCAAATGGTAGCCATGATAGTGGCATGCGCATGCGCAAAATGGCAATAGCTTAAATTATAATGGTATTTTCAATCATTTTACAACGATCTATTTTAAAAAGTACTCTTATCGAAATATTTTCTCTCGAACTTATTTATTTTTCTGAAGTATTGCAACGAATGTTCTATTTTAGATCGACGGCAGCCATGATAGTGGCAGAAATGGGGTGCTTTTTTGGCAACAAAAAGCACACGATGAGGAACATTGGATGAGAAATCTAGGTATTCCCAAATCTATGCTGGTAACTTGCGGAAACTCTTCGTATTTGAAAGATTTCGTTTTGATGTGAACATCCGGAGGAAATCATTTTATTAAAAAATGAAATAAATAAATAAACTTATATCTGAAAAAAGCTGTTAAGTATGACTTCAAAATGAAGTCATTGTCATTTGCAATAGCTAATTTTGTTACGCAAAGGATTCACTTTTTTGACTCTCGGAAATGAAATGTTGCTGAAAAGAGCGAAAAATCGCTTAAAAATGTGGGAACGGGTGGATTTTCAGATTTTTAAAGTGGCGCAGATTGTTTTCTGTATTTTTATACATAATTATGAAAATTTTCAAGGGGATCGTACAAACGGTGTAGAAATTATTAGGCTTTTTGTCCTTGACATTGCAATGTTTTGCAGTCACGGTGGAAATTTTTTTATCTTGAAGTCAGGGATCAGCGCAACTCTATAGTAAGGATGATACGCTTTAAAGAAGAACTTCCCATAGAGCGCAATGTATTGGGACTATTTTGAGTGCTCCTGTAGAAAAACTATAAATGCCACATAGACCCTTTTCAATAGGGTACAGGGTACTGTACATAAGAATAACATATTTAAATTTCGTCGAAATCGATACCTATTTACGGGAGTTAGAGCACGGACGGCCGGACAGACAGACGAACCGAAATCATAAACACTTTTCAACCGTGTTGGAAAGTGTTAAAAATGTACAGTCGTTTCACATTTATCGGGGTCTGGCATAGTCGTATACTATCTAAAGTCTTCATATTATAGTATTGGAATATATATACATACATACATACATATATATATATATCAGGGGCGTAGCCACGGGGGGGTTAGGGGGTCATAACCCCCCCATGAGGAAATTTTTGCCATACAAAATGTATATTCTTCACTCCCTTATCACGCACATGTATGCATATATGTGAGTTGCAGTAGTCGTAACCCCCCCCATGAAAAATTTCTGGCTACGCCCCTGTATATATATATATACATGTATTATAATATTGAACTATCAAAAATATATAAGAATTGGGGGGAGGGTGGGGTGTCCCTAAAATCTGCGGGCAGTGGTCCACTGCCTCCTAGATAGAGATGGCCTGAGCACAGAAGCTTTTCCGTCATCACTCGGTCGTCTAAGAGGACGTCATCCTAGTTTTCCTTTCACGAAGCAAAACTATTTAACATTTCGGGTGAAGGATACACATTTTAGAAACTAAGATCAAAATTAAACTACCTTTTGTGATAAAAAATTATTTATCATGATCTATGGTAAACTATGATAAAAATTTTCTATCTTGAATCATTCCAATGTTTTAGGCGGGAGTCCATTCATGACACTCTTTGAATAGTTTTACTTTAGGTAAATAAATGCGCGACGACGTCATTGGAGTGGACCTAGCGATGACGTCAAAGTTTTTGTTCTCGGGCCTTCTGTATGTAGGAGGTGGTGATTGGCCCCGCCGTCGGCAGTGCCATATTACCGGCAGGGCAAACGGGGCAACTGCCCAGGGCACACAGATTTTAGGTGCCCAAAAATCTTACATCTTACACTTTCATAATTTTACAGTAAAATTACAAGTTAAATGAGATTTTTAATTATAAATTATGAACGATGAAAATAAGTCAAATTTACGTAACGTAATGTTGCATTCTCATACAGAGTGCATAAGGTAATTTAAACTTATTTTTAATTCTTCGAAATGCTTTATAGTCTATATAGCATACCAACCTGTAGGAACATATAAAACCACATTTTGAACAGAGTATTTTTAATGTTAAAAAATAGCAAAATTCTTGAATTATTGGATATTTTAAGAAACATTTGAAAAATGACTGTTTACAAAAAGGGGTTGTATTCCGTAAATGTTGGTGACTGTGATCTAGCATTTCGATGCAACGTTTAACTATCTGTTTCATTGACGTCATGTAACTAGTATATTTGTTCACATTACTTAAAACAAAAATTTGTGTTTGAAAGGTTAAGATATTTAAAACTTTCAGTATAAACCAATTATAATTCGTTTTGGGGTGGGGGGGGAGGTTATTGCATGGGGACCCATTTTTTTCTTCTGCCCAGGGCCCACAGTTGTCTTATTCGGGCTCTGGCCGTCGGTCCCAGAGCCTGTTTATAGGCAGGGCAACCGCGGCACTTGCCCTGGGCCCACCCATTTCAAGGGCCCAAAATTTTTGTACTTTTCAACACAGATTGTTATTTATTAATTCATAAAAAACTTTGTACAAAATTTGGATTGTCATTATCTTGAGTCGTAAGCTGATTCTCTGACATGTTACTGTACTAAGGGTCCTCTAAAGCATTCGATCCAAATTCGTGAGCCAGTGTTTGAACGTCTTTTTGCAAATTTTATTATAAGAAAGCCTCATCCGTTTTAAGATACGTACTGTAAGTTTTTCGATTCTTTTCATTTATATTTTAAAGGAGTTTAGTATAGAAGTGTACGTATATGTAGTATGTGTCTAGATATTCATCCTTTGTGAAAATAAATTTTATCCATGTATGCAAAAATCATTTAATATTCTTTACTGCAATGTATGCTTATTTTAGTATCTAAACTTGATATATATTTCTGCAGATAAATATGTGCCCAAAACAACTTAAATGCGGACTATGTAATTTCTCGTCAATGCAAAGGCCCAAAAATTTGTATTTGCCCAGGGCCCAATATCGGGCCCTGGTCGGTCCATAGAACCTTTATTTCTGCCGAAAGGAACCGAGCGAGTCGTCGGTGTGGAGTGGAGAGGGGATTGCCGAACCGGGTCCCCCTGCAATGCGATCCGGATCGATATCGGGCGGTTAATCTGCGGGGGCGTGTTCCCCTCTCTTTATCGAGCGATTAAAAGGTCCGTGGTGTTAAAGTGCCAATGGCTGACATGTGGTGGGATTTCCACACTTCTTGGCTTCTCGACCCAAGGCAACGAGGAGGGGGGTCGAGAGTAGTGCGGCACTCTTGGCGACGGAGTGTGTAGGCGTAGTGCAGCTGCTTCTGAACGAGAGCCCCAGTTCCCGAAAATGAGGAAACGGCCTTGCTCAGGGTTGAAGCGAAATACAGGGTGGTTATTAATGAACGTGAGGTGTTCAGAGCCCTCTATGAATAAACTATTGGACGAAACCTAACCCAATTGGAAGAGCATGCATAGTAGACCATGGGATTTGGATTTCAAAAAAAAAAAATATAGTTCCAAAATTTGCCACTGGGGCAATTTTGGCGCTTCAAAAGTGTATTAGCGTAAATATTGAATGGTTAATTGACAAACAATACAGCATAAATCAATTTTACTTACAAATTGGGTTCAATATGCGCACCATTGGTCAATTCCAAGAACTGCATACGATGCACGACATTTTCTACTGCCGCTCGCAGTCTATCAGAGTTCATTTGCCTCACGTGCAATGTTATTCGATCCCTTAACGTTGCGATATCGGAGACATGTTCTTGATAAACAACACTTTTAAGAAATCCCAACAACCAAAAATGGCGAGGATTGAGATCGGGAGACCTATGGGGCACTTTTACAGTGGCAAATTTTGGAACTTTTTTTTAAAATCCAAATCCCATGGTCTACTATGCATGCTCATCCAATTGGGTTAGGTTTCGTCCAATACTTTACTCGCTAGAGGGCTCTGAACACCTCTGAACCACGTTAATTAATAACCACCTTGTATATTGGAGGCGGCCCTTAACACAAAAAAACAAAACTAATGACAGGTCTTTTTTCACTTTTCCTTACTTACTCAAATGTGGATCCTGACATGCCGCCTCCAGTAAAAACCGCTGCTGCCACTGACTGTAATGAAGTCAATGACATTCATTCATTAAGATTTTTTTACAATACATTTCCATAATCTCAAAAGCTGCAATCTAGCTAATTTAGCATGCTGTCCATTTGAAAGAAAAACGAAATCTGGAATGACTCTACTCGACTTTCCGAACACTTACGATAAAAATCATGATCCAGCACTTCAATAAATTTTAATGGATGAATCATTCATATATACCGAATGGAAACACCACCGAATGCGCCGTTGAAACGCTAGCGCACTTTCAAGAGTGTCTCCCCATAGACCATCCTGTAATAGAATTCTTTGTCGTAGTCCTGTAGAAAAAATTGAGCACACCCCAATCCATACCGATCTCGCGGCGGTGGTTTATGACCTATAGAACCCATTCGAGCTCCATCGAATGCCCCGCTTAGGAGCTATCGTGTTCACACACACACGCATACATAGATACATCTGGTAAAAAAAGCATCCATGAATTCAGAAGATCTCCAAACGTGTCCATACACCCACATCTCGAAGTCGAATTTTTTCACGATGACACTACTTTCCTGACAGGGTGCATGTTCGGAAAGTAAAAAAGCCATACACGGAATTACAAATTCTGCACATTTAAAAACATTCATTCGATCCCCATTTAAAAGCTTTGGCCCCCGAAGTTTGGGTTTTCGTTCCCAAAATGACAGTAAGGACCTCCTCGACTACACCACTGCGTTCAAGGCTGTTGTCACGGGGGATTAGACACTCGAGAAAGAGGGTCATGCAGTGAGAGAGGACCGCTTTTGGAACTGCAGAACAAAGCGTGATTTTCGAGAGCTTTTAACCTACTCAGCATTCACGTGACTCGAACCAACACCTCCTAGATGCCTTACCACTCCTATACGTCACCCAACTTGGACGTCATCATGAGGCCTGCATTTAATTTTTTTTTTTTTTTTTCACAAAAAACTGTTTAAACTAACATGGGTGAATGCTACCCATGTTAGAAAATATCTTAAATGAAACATTCCAATGAAAATACCGTTGTCATGCAAAATGATTCATTTTGATCTATTTTCCTTATCCTATTATCCAATAAGTTATGGTTCAGAACTGCCATGTCTCGTAATAGGATATATTTTTTAACTCAAATGATTAAAATAGGGGTGTTCATGGGTCCATTCACCAGACATTTTGAATAGGTTTTATTTTGTGCCAATCCAACTTTTAAATGTTACCCCTAATGTACACTCAACGAATTGTAGTTTGTTGTGGATTTTTAGCTGTGTGTGCCCATCCGTTTCTAGGTTCTAGGTAATAGTGGGATGGATTTTATACCGTCAGCTGAAGACACTGGCTGAATCTTCTGGAACGGAAAATTCTCCGGAGATCAAGGGGGTAGAAATCAATGCTCCCTCTGGGGGCTGTGGTGAGCATGTATACCATGTCCAGTATACCATGACTGTATACTGGAGCAGAGAAAGAAGATCCCATCTGCAACAGTGGCGTAGCTACAACCGAAGGGATATAGTAGACGGTGCTCTGACCAGCAAACCTCGTATTGAACGAGCTAACAAATTCTGGAATGTCAACGACTTTAAGGTAGTAGTACTGCCGGTCAGAGAGTGACCGTTTAAAACTTGGCATGTTAGCAGATTTTGGAAGAGAACCAGTGAAAAGATACAGACATTTTTTGCATTCAGCATGGAGGCTCATGAGAAATCACCGTTTTTGTTTTATTTTATAAAAAGTTCCGTTAAGATTCCAATAAAAATTCACTCCATTTTACACGCGGGTTGAAATATCGTACTTTCTTCCCTCGGAGTGTAGTATACTATTAATGTTTTATGTGCAATAAAGTGTTTTACACACAGACGTGCATATAAACCTTTTGATTGACTTCGTTTATTGCTTATACCGATATTATGAATCCAAGTATACGTTCCCAAACTCTTTACCTGTAGAACCTAGGCTAGGCGATCACTAAAGCTCATGCAAGACACTCGTGCACATATATGTGTAGTTTTGCTGTGCCGTGCAAGGCGAGACAAAGAGCTGATGATAAACTATAGTAGTAGGGATGGATGCGAGACGTAAAATGGGCGTCTCGCAAAACAGCCTAAAAGCTTTGTCTCGTCTCGCAAAAATGCTGTAACCGAGCAGCAAAAATGCTGCTCGTCTCGCGTCCAACCTTTAAAGTATCAAGGGCGGATTAAAAGGGGGGCGGACGCTCCCGAGAAAAAACAAATTAATGTAAAAGATCCTATTTTACTTCCATAAAACGGATCTATATCGTCTAACTAACCGCCCCCCTCGTCAAACTTGCTTTAATCCGCCACTGTAAAGTATTTATACATAGATTTATGTTTTGACTCGATAAAACCTAAACCGTTTAGTTAGGGCGCCGGTTCTTTTTGTACCAGGGCCTTTGGTTACCTAGCTACGCCTCTGATCTGCAACTTTTCTAAAGAGACTCGAAGCAGAAATGACTGGAACATAATCTTAAAAATATCGTTTAATAGTTAAAAGTAACTTTCATGAGGTATAATTAGTTTTTCAACGGTTTAAACCACCTATTCCATACTACCCCGATTCTTTCCTATTAACCTCCATTCGTGACTTGTTACTTTCCGAACAGGTACCATCTAAGGAAAGTATTGCCATCTTGAAAAAATTCGACTTCGAGATTTGGGTGTATGGACACGTTTGGAGGTCTTCTGAATTTATTTATGCTGTTTTTAAGAGATGTATGTATGTATGTGTGTGTGCATGTGTGTGTGTGTGTATATGTGAGTGAACACGATAGCTCCTAAACGGGGTATTCGGTTGGGCTCAAACTGGGTCTATATGTTATAAACCACCGTCGCAAGACCGGTATTGATTTGGGTGTTTATAGGACTTATAGTTTTTCTACAGGGCTACGACAAACATTTCTTATTGCATATGGGGAGAAATTCTTGAAAGTGTTCAAGCGTTTAAACGATGCATTCGATGGAGCTTCAATTTGCACGCTTAAATCTATTGATTAAAACTAACACTCCTTTATTGATTACATTTCTTATCGGCTGATTTAAATCCTTTTACGATAAAAAATACTCATTAAAGACAATAATTTGTTATCGCCTCAATTCGCCATAATGCTCCCGATTCGCTAGATTCTACTTAGCTCAATTTTCACAATATTTTTGTCTATTTGAGTATTCTGTCTCTTCTCCCTCACGACCCATATCCTATTACTATCACGTGACCAACGCTCTTAACGGATAACGGTTCATAGTAAAAAACGCGGGCATAGTTGTGTGTGTATTCGGTGGCTGGTGATAGTTTTATGTTATATCCGAATACCAAATGCATCTTTTTCATATTCAGAGTTGTGAAATAAATTCAGCCTAGATATGGAGGAGATGCTTTAGGTAAAGATTTCGCTTTATGACATAGTTTCTTAGGATTGGATTATAAAAAGCTGTTGTAAAACAAATGAAGTTATGATATCTCCATTCAAAGTGAGTATTTTACCTTTTTCATGTAAATAAATTAGGTTGCTGCTTTAATTAAATCTCACAGCTGGTTTCACCACGATTGCATGTCTGTATTCTGACTGTACTGTGAATTCGTTTAATAACTAGAGACTATAGTGAAATTATATTCTATTTATTAAAAAAAAAACTTTTTTATAGTGTATTGAGATATATGTAATGTATTTGCCTTGATTTAAAATTTATTTTCAATCATAGATTACAGCTCTGAAAACGAATCATTCAATATATGAATCAAAAACAGCCAATTTTAATAAAACACCCTAGCTTAAAATAATAATCTTAAGAGAGTACAGATATATTAATTAAAAAAGGGCTGATTTTGTAAAAACGCTCATTCTATACCTTAAATAATAATCATAATTGAGTACAGTTATATGAATCAAAAACGGACAGACACTCCTCATTTTTCATTATTATTTAGCCTAAATGGAGCTATTGAAGAATGCTCAAAAATTGAGAATTTTTCTCTCCATTGATTTTTGTCGATGAATGGAGCCCATTTGACTCAATCGGGACGGGAAAATGGCTGTTTGAAGTCAAAAATTGAGTAAAAATAGACTCTGTTTGATTATTATTTTACTCAATAGATTTAAGCGTGGTGTGGTATATATGTTTGAATGATTCATCGATTAAAATTGATTGAAATGCTTAGTCATGATCTTTATCGTAAGTGTTCGGAAAGTCGAGTGGAGTCGCTCCAGATTTAAAAAAAATTCTACAGCAACAAAATAAAGTGTTTTTCTTCACGAGTGACATTTCATTGCAGTTAGTTATAGCATGTACTCATGATGATTTTGGCAATGAAAAACCTGTAGAGTTAGAAATGGGAATGCTATTCTATGATACAATCCTCTACGTCCTTTTTATGGAAGTAAAACAGGATCTTTTTGACATTCGTGTCTTTTTCCTCGTGTTCGCCCTCCGTAATCAACAGGCAGCCTTTCAAAGCCTAGTCAAAAGCACAAAAACGGCTTTCAAAAATGGGACCCATTTAAGGCGGCACCTGCCCTGGTCCCCCGATGTCTAGGGGTCACCAAAACTTCCTTTTATGTCATTAAAATAACTACTAAAAGGATCTCCCAAGAGTAAAATTTCTGATGGGCTTACTTCATTTACTCACAAATATTCAAAAGTTTTAATGGAATGGAACTTGTCATGTTAAAAAGGATCCCTTTTTTACGCCAATTCGATAGAACACCTGAGCATGCTCCTCCTCTTATCGTTTCTAAGGTGTGTGGCGACTGCCAATAGACACAAAAGCATTTCCAAACTGAAACATTCATGAAAGAGGTATGGCTCGTGACATTTTACTGATTTGTAAATGTTTACACACGGTTCACTTAGGAACAGGGTTGTTAAGATTTTGCCCAACCCGAAAAAACCCGGGTGGGTTTTTCTCGAAAAAGCCTACACGCTTAAATCTATTGAGTAAAATAATAATCAAACGGAGTCTATTTTTACTCAATCATTGACTTCAAACAGCCATTCTCCCGATTGAGTAAAATTTGCTCAATTCATCGACAAATATCAATGGAGCGAAAAATTCTCAATTTTTGAGCATTCTACAACAGCTCCATTTAGGCTAAATAATAATCAAAAATGAGGAGTGTTTGTCCGTTTTTGATTCATATAACTGTACTCAATTATGATTATTATTGAAGCTATAGAATGAGCGTTTTTACAAAATCAGTGATTTTTTAATTAATATATCTGTACTGAATTAATATTATTATTTTAAGCTAGAAAAAGGGTGTCTTATGAAAATTGGCTGTTTTTGATTTATATATTGAATGATTCGTTTTCTTCATTTTTTATTATCAGAGCTGTCATCTATGATTATAAGCCCGAGAAAATAAATTTTAAATCAAGACAAATACATTACATATATCTTAATACACCATAAAAAAGTATTTTTTTAATAAATAGAATATAATTTCACTATAGTCTCTAGTTATAAAACGAATTCACAGTACAGTCAGAATACACAAATGCAATCATGGTTAAACCAGCTGTAAGATTTAATTAAAGCAGCAACCCAATTTATTTACATGAAAAAGGTAAAATAGTACTTACTCACTTGACTGAAGATATCATAACTTCATTTGTTTTACAAGAGCGACGAGATTTTTATAATCCAATCGTAAGAAACTATGTCCATTAAAACAAAATTTTTACCGAAAGCATCCTCTCCACATTTAGGTTGAATTTATTTCACAACTCTGAATATGAAAAAGATGTATTTGGTATTCGGATATAAAATAAAATTATCACCATTCTAAAGTATCATCGGGTATCCTCTTCAGAAACTCTTTTAATTCATATTTTGATAACGACATGTTTGCTCTTCGATGCTCGCCGCAACAAAGAATATAAATAACCACTGCGTAAGCCATACGATTCCCGCGTTGTGTTGTCTGTGGTGACTGTACCGTTTTCCGTTAGAGCCAGAGCGTTGGTCACGTGAAAGTAATAGGATACCTTACTACGCATCTTTCGTGGGGGAGAGACAGAATTCTCAAATAGACAAGATTTTAGTGAAAAATGGAGTATAATAGACACTAGCGAATCCTGAGCATTGAGGGAAATTGAGGAGATAACAAATTATTGTCTTTAATGAGTATTTTTTAGCGTAAAAGGATTTAAATCCGCCGATAAGAAATTGAATCAATTAAGGAGTGTTAGTTTTAATCAATAGATTTAAGCGTGTACTTGAAAAAATTCAAGAAAAAACCCAACTGGGTTTTTTCAAAATTTCAACTTTAATGACACAGATAATACATCTCTTAATATCAGTACACCACTTGTAAAGTTTATAAAAAGCTCCCTATCTCCCCACACCACCACTGCCAAAGGAAAAAAAAAATAGACTTCACATAGGCATAAAAACTTTCTAGAGAAAATTTTTATTCCTATCTGTATTAATACGAATAAGGAATTTTTAACCAAAATCATTAGTTTAAAAAGTTCTAATGAAGCACTAGTTTATATCAGTGTTAAAATGAGGACGAATAGTCCATTGATCTAAGAGGAAACCATGATTGGGGTTGTTATTGTTATTGATTTACACATTTTTTCATGTATGATTAATATAATTGTAATTAGTTAGTTATTACTATTCATTTAACCATTTTTTTAATAATTGATTTTTATGATCCATTAGTTGCTTTAAGTTGTATGTATTTAGTAATAATGATAGTCATGTCCGAAGGGAGAAGACGTGTGCAACGGAGCTCCGTCGGCCAGCCGAAAAAAGCCCTTTTCAGGGCTGGTAACGGATTCAGGCGGACCGGTGGAGTTTAGAGAAGAGACGGGCTCAGGCTCTGTCATTCACAATTGCGTTCGGGCTCAGGCTCGTGAAAAATGTCTCCTTTATTGAACATACTCCTTGAAACAGATTTTAAAAAGGGATTCATGAGGAAAATAAAAGTACAGTCCACTCCGGTTATAGTAAACCTATGGAGACCCACCCATTTCGTCCACTCTATCCGAAGTTCACTCAAACCCAAGTGTCTTCATGATGGATTGAGATACGGGTGTGTGAATCGAGACTCATGGTTTGCGATCACTCTAGCCGATGGTTCACTCTATCCGGGTTCACTATAACCAGAGTTGGCTGTACTTATAAAAAAAATATCGGCACGGGCGCCTAGAAGGTGCCTTAAGCTCTTTGGATATTTCAGAACGGCGGCTTCTATGGATGAGTGAGTCATGAGATCCGACATGATTGGATAAACATATGGATCAATAAAGAATTAGAAAGTGCATTGAGAGTTTGCGACTCTATTGGTCTTTCATTGGCACAAACGGCAAAATTCATTGTATTCTATCCATGAAGTCATTGGATTTTTTTTTCTTTTAATCTTTAACTGATATTGCGGGCTCGGGCTTCAAAAAATGAGCCCGAACTCATCTCTAGTGGAGTTCCCCGCAGCCTGAAAATTGTTCCATCTACGAAGCCTGGTTACATCTTTCAATAAGGGATGAATTCTGCCATAGTTTTCGTATGAATGCCACTACCATAGGAAGTGAGAAAGACAAGCCTCATCGCCCACTACAAAGGAAAAGAGAGAAAAAGCTGAGCGGCGCTGGAAACTGAAGAAGTGGAAAAGCTGAAGGATGTTCCCTCTCCTACTGCCCCCTCCAATGACGACCAGGACTTCCAAATTCCGGCCAAAAAGCTTAGAGGCGATCCAATAGGAGAGATTATTCTAATAGTAGCGAAAACTTTCTCAACAATAATCCCTTTGAAATATTAAACTCTCCCCCCCCCCCTTAAGCAAAACCTAAGCCTATCATAATTCCCAACCCTCGAGATATGCATCCAATAACTCAACTCTTAAACGAACGTAATGACATCACTTTTCACGCTACCGCTCATAAAAATAGCTTAAAAATCTTTCCTCATTCTTTTGATAGCAAGCACCTAATAACCGATACCCTCGAACAAGAAAACATACATTTCTACAGTAACTCTGACACCCCCTCCCCCTCAAAGCTGTAATGAAAGGTATCCCTATTTCTACCCCCACCGAATTCATTAAAGAAGCTCTTTGCTGCAATAACTACCCTATTATTCGCGTCAATCAACTAATTAGCAAAAAAAAAAAAAAAAAAAAAAAAAAAAAAAACAACCTCTTCCCCTCATCCAAATTCACCTATCTAACAATACTCAAGGACAAGAAATTTTAATTCTGCTCCATGGCCCCCCCCCCGATGTGTGGCGACCCCCATGAGCATTTCAATTGTCCCAACAAAAACAATAAGGAAAACACAACCTCCAAATGCTGCAACTGCGGACAAGCCCACACTGCTAATTACAAAGGCTTCCCCAGTGCCTTCCCAATAATGCCAGAAACCACCTAAATCCAACACTCAAGACTTAAACAAACCCAACTCTCTCCACCACAAAGTTAAAAAAAAAAAAACAGATTTCCTATGCCGAAATCCTTAACCCTTTGAGGCGCAACCCTTTCCCAATGCCGAAAAAAGGGCAGCCGTGGCCATCGCTCGACTGAACGACCCGCAAGAGGGCGGACGATCGAAACGTTCATCGCGTGCCACAGATCGAGAGACCCCCTTTTTTGACGCAGCTCACAGCCAGCTGTCGTCCAAAAAGGGTGTCTGGATCTGTGGCACGCGATGAACGTTTCGATCGTCCGCCCTCTTTCGGGTCGTTCAGTCGAGCGATGGCCACGGCTGCCCTTTTTTCGGCATGGGGCCCTCTATCCAGCTGTTCTCGCATTCTTCCCTTTTTCAGGAGATGTCAGTGCTGTTTAAAAAAATCGCGACCCTTTTTGGACGGGAAAGGACGTGCTCAAAAGTAAAGGATTCTCTCGTGGAACTCTTTTTATAGAAATGAAATCTATTCTCCGTGTCTGGCAACAGTCCAAACGTCCGAGTTGGGTGTTCCCAGAGCGGCAACACTGCGCGTTAAAGGGTTCAAAACAAAAATAATAACTCTCAAAACACCCTCAATGAAATGACCCCTAATGAAATAGAAAAAGAGATCGGAGTATCCCTAACGGAACTTAAAACTAAGCAAGAAAAACTAGTATTTTTCATTAGTTTCTTAAGCAACGCTGAAATCACACGATAACAGTGATTAAGCTTGTTTCTCTCCCCTCGAGACTTTTTCCAAAACAATCTCTTTTAATTTCTTAACTTTTATTTTCACTTTTTTAGCAGTTAAACTTTAATAATTATTGAATGGGAGTTGTGGGACGTATTTTTCCCCAGCCACTTATCTCTCTATTGAGTCATAAGCAAAATTTTTTCAAATATTCTGAAACTCCATCCCTTCCTCTGAAAAAACCCGGGTTTTTAACAACCCTGCTTAGGAATGATAATGGGTTCTAATAATTGGTTCTGACAACTTAATCTAATTAAGTAATATTCTGGGAAATATTTTTGTGCTGCGGGGGGGCGAAAGTATCTGTGCCCTGCGCCCCCAAGTGTGTAGATCGGTCCCTGATTGGACCCAATCCTTCTTGAACGCGTATTATTTTGTTGTTAGGTGGGTACCGAGAGGCCGTTTTACATAAAAATATCACTCGGAATGGTATACTACGTTACAGAAATACGTAGTATACCATTCCGGGTATAAGTCTATTTTTACTTTCCGAACATGTACCCAGTAAGGAAAGTAGTGTCATCCTGAAAAAATTCGACTTCGAGATTGGGGTGTATGGACACTCTTTTTTAGGTCTTCTGAATTCATTTAGGCTATTTTTACGAGATGTATGTGTGTGTGTGAGGGAACACGATCGCTCCTCAACGGGGCATTCGATGGAGCTCCAATTGAATATCTGTGTTATAAACCACCGTCGCCAGACCGGTATGGATTGGGGTGTGTATAAGACTTATAGTTTATCTACAGATTTACGACCCAGATTTCTTTTCCATTATGGCCTATGGGGGGAAAGTGCGCTAACGTTTAAACGGCACGTTCGATGGCGCCTCCATTGGGGATATATGCTTGAATGATTCTTCGATTGAAATGGATTTAAATGCTTTTAATGATCTTAATGGTAAGTGTTCGGAAAGTCGAGTGGAGTCACTCCAGATTTTTTTTTTCTTTTCCAGAGCAGTGTTCATCTCGGGGCCTGGCCTTCCGCTTCTTATCTGCAACGGCTGCCGTGAGAATTTTGGCAGGCGGCGCGCGATGATCTTCCGTTGGCTCCCATTTCCGGGGCGATCTCATCGCCAAGGTGGGAGGCGGGGCGTTCCTCCCTATCGATTGGCCCGCCGAGAAAGGGGGAGGGCGTTGCAGGTGCGACCTCTCCCACACGCGACCGCAGAGAAGAGTCTTCTCCGTTTCTCCGGGATTTGTGTGGACTGACTCCCTGACTTCCCCCACCCCCCACACTCTGACTTCCTTTCCTGCCTCCATGCTGGAACGGATTCATTTTGATTCTTTTACCCCGGGGGGGGGGGGGGGGAGAAGGGCGCAATCCGATTAAGGCGCCCTGTGTGCGTAGAGGCACGTCGCTGCACAAAGAGGTTTGATGAGGGAGCACAAGGGAATCCATCGAGGGGGTGAGCGTGAGAAGAGGGTGGGGGGGGAGACGGTATGCGCCTGCATGGGCGAACATGCACCCAGAAATTGAATCGAAAGGGTGGAATGGGAAAAGGGGGCAGCTGAGCCCGATCCGGGCAACTGTGGGTCACGGGCTAAAGAAAAGGATGGGGTCCTCCCATCACTTTAATATAAAAACAAAGGGTTGTGGCTGTGTCGTGAACTCGGCCGCTTGTTTTACGTGAATACGTGTACATAACGAGAAGGGTCCCAGACAGCACATAAGCTTAAATCAAGCTTGAATTTGACGTATTAATACAAGCTTAACTTTACCTTTATTTTAGCTTTCGAAAGTGCGCTGATGGCGCCATCTGTGAAAGAGAATGAACATTAATTGTCTAGCGTTCCTCAAATTTGCTGAAAGTTCGTAAAAGATGTGTTTTATTTTATTACCAGTGCCATATTACCGGCGGGGCAACTGCCCAGGGCCTACAGATTTTACGGCCCAAAAATCTTACATCTTACACTTTTGTAGTTTTAAAATAAAATTACAAAGGATTAAAAAAAAATTCAGAAGTTAAATAATTTTTTTAATTATAAAGTATGAACAATGAAAATAATTCAAATTTACATTTGTATAAATTAATTTAAACTTATTTTTAATTCTTCGAAATGCTCTATATCGATATAGCATACCAATATGTAGGAAAATAACTAACCGCATTTGTAAAGAGAATTTTTAACGTTAAAAAATAGCAAAATTTTCCAATTATTTGTTATTTTATGAAATATTTACAAAAATGAATAAAGTGTTTGTATTCCATACATGTTAGCAACTGTGATATAGCATTTCGAAGTAACGTTTAACTATCTGTTTCTTTGATTTCAGATTACTTAACACAAAATTTGTGTTAAGTAAGTAAACCCATTCTTAACATAAAATTTGTGTTAAGAATGGGTAAAATATTAAAAAAACTTTCAGTATGAACAGATCATAATCTTTTTTTTTTTTTTTTGAGGGGGGGGGGGTTATTGCAAGGGGCCCAATTTTTTTCTTCTGCCGAGGGCCCACAGTTGTCTTGATCAGGCTCTGTTTATTACGCACAAAACCTGGACATTAGAACACGCAAGGGGAAGGAATGAATGGGATAAGCCCCTGTGAAGTGCAACACGAGAGGAGTTTTAGTTTTATTTACATCTAATTAACATTAGTAATTCCATTAACTAATTAATTAGCCCTAAAAATAAATTTTAATATAATTAACAAAACTTAGTTAGTTAATATACTTCCCCTTATGGGTGGTTGGTTCACCATAGAATTTAAAAAAAAAAAAAAAGATTATATATTTCCAAATATGGAAATTCTTCAAAATAAAATACAATTATACTACGAAATTGATTTCAAAATCAGTCGTTTGTCACGATTTTGGCCAGCAGTATTGCTCACGAGTGTTGCGGTACTGAAAGTTTTAAAACGTGTGCTGCTCTTAAGTTTATATTATGATTATTTCCCTATTAGTAGAGTCTCTAAATCACACATAACATTATTTTAATTTTGATGCATCCCATGGAAAAAAAATAATAAATAACATATCGCCCACTTATCAATCTGGCCAGAAAACGGCGTGTTAGTCACTTCAAACTTGATGGAAACAGATGGTCACTTGATGGAAACAGATTAAAATAAATTGAAATTTCAACGTAGAGGGGGAAAATGCGTTGCAAAGTAAAATAAGTGGGACGAGTTCGTCGACCGGCGCCCCGTGTATTTAGGAAATTTTTTTAAGCTTGAAATTAAGCTTGCTATGTCAAGCTTGATTCAAGCTTGAAATGTCAAGCTGGGCAAGTGTAAACTAGAACACTTGATTCAAGCTTGCATTAAGCTTATACGCTTGAAATTTTCAAGCTTAATTCAAGCTTATTCACTTGATAAATCAAGCTTGCTGCAAGTTTGATGCAAGTTTGCTGTGCTGTCTGCTTTGCCGCCGTTTACGGGCTCCGACGCCTTCATTCTTATCAGTGGCGCCTCGTGGGTTATTTAAAAGGAGGTTCACGAAACAAATTTCGAAAATTAAATAGGCTGATACGACGCACCTTAAATTTAAATAATAAACGTGTTGTTCGTAACGATTCCGGGATCGACTCATCGCCGCCGGCTGGTGCATCTGCCGCCATGTTGAAATTTGGATAAAAACGACATTTTTATCTCTTACTAAAAGCCACATTTTTTTTTTTTTTGTACAGTTCGAAAGATCTCTAGAAAATGAACCTTTTTCAAACTTGTAGCTATTTTCAATTCTAAATATCAAGCGAGATCTCACGCCTTGAAAAAGTAAACAGAAAAGCGAAGCGCAACAGATTGTTGGGTGGCGACATCTATGAATGATATTGTTAACTAAATCCTTAAAAGCAGATTTCTGCTTTACCTAAGGAATAATGTCATACAAAATTCATGTACAATTAATGACTTATTCAGTAAATTACTTCTAATTTATTGACAAATTATATGAATCATTGAATAAAACGGCAAAAATTCAGTCATTTGTCACTCATTTTATTTATTTAAGTACAAATGCATGTTCGAGCGAGAGTTTGATTGTTACAAAGAAAAATATCTTCTTCCTCAGTATAAGCTTTCTAGAAGACACTTAGCTTTTCAGCGAGCAGTTGGCGAAATACTACGGTATTAAGAAAAATATTTTATGAAAATGACTCTACAGTAAAATTGGGTTGTGGGAAGCCCTCTAACCCAGCCTTGGATACAGCCCTGAGCTGCAAGTATCCAACTGTATCTTCCAATCAAGATATGGCATCCGTTTTTTGAATGCCCTCCCACCGTGGAAAGACGTCTTCAATGAAGCTTTGGCCCCCCAACTCGGCCACCTCAGTAGGAGTGACGGAGGGCCTGTTTTATTTCCCTTTCATGTGTATATCCGCGTGTGCTTGGTTTCTTAAGGGCGTTGGACGGCTGCCATCATGGATACTCTGTTAACCTACGGGGAAATGCCCTAATTTCAAATATTTTAATAGAAAGAAATACCGTAGGTTGTACAGCAGACAATTGGCTAAATAGGAACGCTTTTATTGGGTGCATTTTTGTTTGGTTAAAATTCAGTTGAAAGTTTAAAATTTCATAGAATCCGTCAAAACTGCATTGGAAATCCAATCGATTCGTTGAAAGAAAATGTTCATAGATAGAAAAATGTTTCAACTTTCTTACAGATAGGTTTAAAATGAGTTTTGTATATTTTTAATGCCCGTGAAGTGCGGGCAATATTCAATTCACAAATAAACTCTTTTACGTGAAATCTGTGAGCAGGTGGGAAAGGATGGAAGTTGTAAGGAATCGGTGTCTTGGATGGAAATCAACAGTGTAAAAATTCATTCACTCACCCTCCTTCCTCATGTGCACGGCGAGGCACTTCTTGAGCCTGCAGGCCTGGCACTGGTTCCTCCTGGCCACGTCCACCGTGCAGCGCCCCTGCTCCTTGCACGCGTACTCCAGGTTGCGGCGCACGGAGCGCTTGAAGAAGCCCCGGCACCCGTCGCACGAGGGCACGCCGTAGTGACGCCCCGACGCCCGGTCCCCGCACACCAGGCACGACGAAGACTCGGCCTTGACGGACGACGCCTCGCAAGACATGCGCCCCAACCTGCAAAGAGACATGCAAACAATAAGTTATAAACCAACACCTCCTGGATATAGACGTCTCACCAAGCATCAGTAGGCCTACACTTCAAAGTTTTATTTTCACAAGATAATACTATTCAACATTTCTGGTGTATTTTAATAATTCGAGATGAAAAAAATAGAATTTTACGACACATGGCAGTTTTTAACTAGGACTCATTATACCGGGTGATGCAAAAGTCAGGACAAACTTTAAAAATTCATTAAAAAAGAGCCAATAATGATAGAAAATTGCGGTTTGCACAAATAGGTTTAGGGTATGGATGGGGTTTTTTTTAATGAAAAGAAAGTTTGTAGTTCCAAATGTTACCGGTAGGTGGCGCTGACATGCACAATGGGAACAAAATTTCCAATTGAAAGAAAAAATCCGAAATCTCTGTAATTCTTTCTACGCAAACTGCAATTTCGTATCATGATTTGTTCTTTTTTAATGAATTTTTAAACTTTGGTGCACCCAGGGTGCATCAAAAGCTAGTGAAAAGTTCAAAAATTCATTAAAAAAGAACAAATAATGATAAAAAAAATTGCAGTTTGCATAGAAAGCATTACAGAGATTTCTGACTTTTTTAAATTGGAAATTTGGCTCCCATTGTGCATGTCAGCGCCACCTACCGGTAACATTTGGAACTACAAACTTTCTTGTCATTAAAAAAAATCCCATCCTACCCTTAACCTATTTGTGCAAACCGCAATTTTCTATTATTATTGGTTCTTTTTTAATGAATTTTTAAAGTTTGTCCTGACTTTTGGATCACCCGGTATATCATGATAAGGAAATACATCATGGTGAATCTTTTTGTATGAGAAAGGTATTTTAACTTTAATGTTTAATTTAAGATATTTTCTAATACTAGGGGGCTCGCTCACCCTATGCTCAATTGCTTTAGCCTAGCTAATGTTAACTGTGAAATTAAATTTTATACATGCATAAAAGACAAAAGTAGGTAAGAGTTACAAAATTGATACAAACATAACTTTTTTAGAAAAAAATCAAGTTTAATATTATTGCTGGCGAATGAATATAAAAAGAAAATTCAAAAGTTTATACTTAACCCTCCCACCAAAAAGTATGAAAGCAAGTATATACACATTGAATCCATTACAGAAAATTTCCTCATAAACACAATTAAAAATTTCACATTTTGGAGCTACCACAGTAACAGATTCAAAGAATCGTGTTCTTGATAAACCAACATAGATTGGCCCATGACTGGCTCACGGAGCACCCAACGTATATCTTTTCAAAAGTTTGGCCTTGAGACTTTTTAATTGTCATAGAAAAGGCTGAACGAATGGAAAATTGCATACGTTTAAACTTGAAAGGCATGTTAGTCTGAGATGGAATCAAAGGCAGGACCGGACTGGGAGGGTAGGGGCCCGCCCGTATTGCGTAACCGATATTGGGGGGCCGGGGTATTGTGTAACCGATAAATAATAGGATGTGTTAAACTTTTGGGATATGGGGGAGGATTGATAATTAATGCATTGATGAAATATTGATCTATTAATTAATATGCATCCCATTCATATTAATGAATCCATTCATATTAATTAATCATCGGGAACCCTCTCTCAAAAAGTTTCGAGAACTCTATTTAAAATGAAGTCTTCTGGGGCGCCATTGCAGCTGCAAAAAATATTTGTATGTGTCAAACTTCATTCAAGTGCTATCAGTATAGCGGCTACGATTTAAAATAAAAGACAAATCGATACAGTTTTACAACTTGTCAGCAGAGCCCTTGCTAAAGAAATTCTGTTAAACTTGGCAAAATTGGATACCTAGTTGGCATATTTAGTAAAAATATTTAACGAAAACTATAATTTACTTTCTATTTCTGATTCACTTGGTTAAATTATTTGAAGGGTCCACGGGAAGAACGACGAGAGTCCTCTTTTCGTCCATGTTGAGGTTTCTACTGCATTCATGAGTGGCACTATTAATATCCTTAATCCATAAGGGGAAAGAACGATGATAATCTACTGAAAAGATATAGCCCATAGATACAGTTTACTGGGGAAGAACGATGAAAGTCCCGTGCGCCTTTCGATTTTTGGAGAATCAGCTGCATTGGATTCTCATCGTTCTTCCCGTGGACCCTTCATTCGTATTTATGTGGTAACTGTAATTTAGCGATTACAGTTTTGGAAAAACAGGGAATTACAGCATTCCGTTACATTTTTATTTACATTTGGGTTGGCAATGAATGCAGTTTTAATAATTAAGTGTCTTCAAATTCCTTAACGAGTGCGTTCATCGCTGATTGGTTCACTTTAGTTTTCATCTAGTTCTTTTGGGAGCGTTGAAGCTCGTGCAAAACTCCTAGAGACCCATGACTGCGAAGCTCGCCAAAGTGCGGCGATTTTTTGGATTGGCGAGAGTGGGAGCGTTAAAATAGGAATCACAGCTCTTCCTTGTTCCATAAAAACCATCTTTGGAATCGAAATCTATCTTAAAATCGCCTAGTGAAACTGTTTTACAATCTTCGCCAGGCATATTCCAACAAGGACGTACCCAGGGAGGTGGTCCAGGGGGTCCGGACCCCTCCCGAAATTTCAATTTTTGTTAGCAAAATAATAATGATGAAGTCTTTTTGTGGAAAATTTTCCCTTTTCACCGTTTGGACCCCCTCCGAAATTTTCGGACCCTCCCTGAAATTTTTCCTGGGTACGTCCCTGTATTCCAACTATATCACGTAGACATTTTAAATACGGATTGAAATGGGCATCCTAATCCATGAGTGTACCGTGTTTTCCTTCCTTGTTCCATAAAACACTTTTTCGGAATAGAAATCTATATTGAAATCGCCTACCAGAACTGTTTTACAATCTCCGCCAGACATAGAACTATTGTAATATCTAACTGTTTTCAATATCTTGTTTGACAGCAATCGACTGGGAATTTATTGACAGGGTGAGCCAAATGACTTTAAATACATTCAGGTGCAGGGATGCATTCAATTCATTGAAAGCCTGTGGTCAATGACTACTTTGGCTATCCCCAAAATCTCGCAAACTATCTCAAGCTTGTCGGCTTTTGGTGAAATATATCGCCCAATAAAGTGTCAGAAGGAAATACTTCAAACTGAACTCGGCTTGGCGATATCGAAATATTTGGCTAGAAATCGCTAGACCTTACTATTACTGATATTTTATCTCTTTCAAACAAATAAGTTTAAATGAAGTGCGCCGAAATTATTTTTGATTTAATAGACGTGCAAGGAAGTCATGTGTTGTATACATCATAGATTTTTTAATATCTGTGAACTGATGGTTCTGCTTTTAGCTGAATATTTTATATAAAAAATTAGCAGTTCGTCGACTTTACATATTTACGAACACTTAAGATCTTTTTTTTTTTTTTTTGGTTACTGTTTCATAATTAATGAGTAATAGTAAGGTTAATGTAATGTGTCATAACGTTTATGAAAAATTGAAAAGCAACAAAATTTAAATTTCACATCCAATTTTTTTCTCTTACATTAAAATGACTTTGAATGTGATATGAGTAAATGACAACTTGAATTAATTTAGTACTATGGTATACTATACTATATCTTTCATTCATTGTATGAAAAAATATATGTTTCTTTACCAATTATCGAATATTTAAATTTGTTTACTATTCGGTGCATCCTTACAAATATATACATGTATACATTCACACCCACAGAGAGAAGTGTGTTTTTATAAACACACACTTCTCGGACACCCTGTATTTTTAATTCCTCGTTAAACTGGGAATTGCTTTTTAGGGCAGGGGTTCCCAAACTTTTCAACCCCGTGGCACCCTTGCCAGGCTAAAAACACTTCGCGGCACCCTTATCAGGCTAAAAAAATTTCGGGGTATCCTTGTCAGGCTAAAAATCATTTGGGGGCACCCTCCTCAGGCTGAAAACGTTTCCGAGCAGGTTACCTTTAAAGCAATATGAATATGAAAGTTAGAATGAAACAGTTTGGATACATTTTTCATTGTTTCTTTTATGTTTATTGGGCTTACTATTACACTATCTTGGAAAAGGGATATATAATTTTGCCCCTCTCCCCTCCCCATATTTCAGTGAATTCCTGTAAAATAGACACCGAACTCTCTCGAACTTGACTAAAATATTTTTGTTTCGCCTACTTGATCATCGGCTTGGCAAACTTTTTTGTGAAATATCGGTTCAGAGGAAATTTTTTTATTATGCTCCCCCAAAACTTTGACTTTTCTTGATTATCTTCACGGCACCCCTGGTAAACGCTCGCGGAACCCAGTTTGGGAACCTCTGTTTTAGGGGGAACAGGCCGGAATACATGTTGCATCCGAAGAAAGTCACCAAAATCACTTTTAAAAAATTTATTTTGGGCATGGAATTGAAAATCCCTTCGAATTCAGAAAAAATGCAAAAATTTTCCATTCATATAAAACAGTTTTGTCTATTCAAATTTTTTGAAGATTTTTTATCTTATTTATAGGACAGGCCTCATATTCATTCGCAACTATCTCTAAATTATGTATGATATATGAAAAGCTAATAAGGGTTTATTAAAATAAATTATTTATTTTCAAAATTGTAAAATCGGGTTTGTAAATATGTCCCATTTTCAAATAGGTTACAAATTTAATAAGGACATTGTATAGTGTAAACTAATATTTCTTTAAAAAATAATTATGCTTAATGTTTCATTCAGTAAAATGCAATACTAAATTCAAGTTTGTAATAGAGAAGCATTTACTTTTAATTTCTCAACTATTTTAAAATGCTTTATTTCAGAAAATTTCGCAGCGTATTTTTTCCCTTTCTCTTCCCCCCCCCCCCCCCCGCCGCCCAAGAATATTTAATTTTTAGTTCAACTTGCTGCAAGGTCCTGAAGATCAATAGAAATATTGATCTTCAGGACCCTAAAAATTTTTTTTTCCAACCTATGTTTCTACCTTTTTCTAATTTATATATGTTTAGTATTTTCCCCTATTTCAGGTTCCATTCCTTTAAAAGGAATGGAACCTGAGAAATTGCATAGAATATTTCTAGAATAAGAGAAATTTTCAAATGATTTTTTACATTTTTAGAGGCAAGAAAAACATTCTGAGTCTTAAATGTGCAGAACGTAATTATTTTACAATTGTATCAGCGCCGTATTTTGGGTCATTGGCACCAGGGGCGGTCCTTCAGTTTGTCCCCCCTCCCTACGGAAGATAGGTTTTCAATTAAAAAAAAAATTGAACTCTGCATGTGTAAGGAAGAAAGATTTTTCCTTGATTGTTGCTACGCCACCGAATTTTCCATTGGAAAAGTCTCCTACAATCTTAGGGAAGTATCTAAAACCGCCCAATATACGGATGGTGGAAGTTAAGCTTCACTTCGCATAAAGGCTTATAGAGGGCGTCCGAACCAACGCCCCCTAGAGAGGAGAAACCCAATGGAAACGCTTTGCTTTACCTACTCGGTGTGACGACACAAGTAAGCGCCGCGGCTTTCCTCTCTAGGGGGCGTTGTCCGAACTCGGCAAAGGCATTGCAGTGCCGAAAAAAAGTCTCAAACCTAGAAAAAAAGATTGTTTAAAACAAGGAGGTGGGCAAACTACGGCCCGCGGGCCAGCTCCTGCCTGTCTGAAAGTTTTACTCATTCCGCCGAAAATTTAAGAAATATATATTACTCTATTAAAAGAAACTCCAATTAAGAAAAAAGATTATCCACACATTAAATGAATTAAAATCGAGTACTGAATCATTTTGCTCCCCAAAAAGTGTGTCCCTCGTTGATTGAAGCAAGAAAAATACATAGCTAGTGTGCCGAACCCATCCATCCATAAAACGCTCTCGCCTTTTGTAAAGGCCGGTTGTGCTGGTGTGGATGGAGGGACGACAAGGGGGTCGTTCATTGTAGGGACTGCTTGTGAGAAAAACAGTAGTGGACCCCCACATACCCTTTTTTGAATCCGCCCCAGTATAAAAAGATAAAAGTAGAAAAATGTCGAAGTATTTGCAATTTCCTCATCTTGAAAGAAAAGAAATAATTGTTTTTTCTAATACTCTTGAACGACATAAAATGTTTGCTTTTAAGTACAGGAACAAAAAAAAAATCACTTTATTTTTTAAAATGTTCCTCGATGCCGGCTAGGGGTCAGATTTTTCCAGGGGGGAGGGGGGCTGAGCCGACCGTAGCGCTACGGCCCTGTCAAGAGAATGCAAGACCACATGTGTCAGCATTCAGCCGTTGGACATGGGATCTTTCCACCCCACATCTCTTACCTTTTTCTACACCTTTCTGGTGCTATCCCAGGACCTCCAAAATGAGGTCTTTGAAAGACTACCCAATGGCTGTCAGAAAATCATAGATTTGGGTAGTAAAGGTACTGCTTTCGGGTACTTTGGGAAGAACTTTTTGGGGGGCAGAAAACTTTCCTTACAACACATTAATGCTAAATGTATGCAGTATTAGACATTGCCCAATGAAGGCAGCATGTGTTTCACTTTTATGAGAATTTCTTATGAGCACTAGGATTCTATCCCAGAATTTTGCCCACGCGATCTTGTAGACAGATGTCGGTGAATATCGTTTAAAATGTGTTGGCCAGATAACGTGGAGGGGTGGGGCTTCAGTAAAATGTTGAAAGTCGCACGAGGTTTGCCGTTTTTGATAATGGATCGCTCTATTTTGTGCCAAAACGCGACAATTCATTATAAATATATTACGAGTATAGTTAGAAAATACCTGGCGAAGATAGTAAAACAGTTTTAGTAGGCGATTTTAATATAGATTTCCATTTTGAAGAAGCGTTTTATGGAACAGAGAAGACAAATACGGTAAACTCACAGATTAGGATACACTTTCGCAAATGGCATTTATAAAGGTGAAGTACAGGTTGACTATTTTCCATTGCGAAAATGGTTGAACAGTTTTGGTAGGCGATTTTAATATAGATTTCCATTCCGAAGAAGTGTTTTATGGAACAAGGAAGGGAAACACGGTACACTCATGGATTATGAAGCCTATTCCAAACAGTATTTAAAAGGGTGAAGTATAGTTTGACTATGTCTGGCGGATATTGTAAAGCAGTTTCAGTAGGCGATTTTAAAGTGGATTTCAATTCCAAAGATAGGTTTTATGGTACAAGAATGAGTGGATTTCTATTTGAACGGCCCCACTCTCGCCAATCTAAAAAATCCCCGCACTTTGGCGAGCTTGGCAGTCACGGGTCTCTGGGAGTTATGCACAAGTTTCAACGCTCCCAAAAGAACTCGATGAAAACTAAAGTGAACCAATGAGCGATCAACGCACCGGCTCAACGCAGGAATTTGAAGACACAAAATTATTAAAACTACCTTTATTGGCAACCCAAAATAAATAAAAATGTAAGGGAATGATGTACTCACATGTTCCAAATTGCCATTTTAGTTTTATATTACGGTTGTCACATAAATGCAAAAAAAAAATGATCATGCTAACTGCCTATGTTTAATGATCGCCACCTAGGCGAGAGTCGGGACGTTCAAGTAGGAATCCACCCGAGAAAGACAAACTCGACACACTCATGGACTAGGATACACATTCGAAGCAATATTTAAAACGGTGAAGTATAGTTGGAATAGACTCGGCGAAGATTGTGAAATAGTTTCAGTAGGCGATTTTGAGATAGATTTCGATTCCAAAGATGGGTTCTATGAAACAAGGAAGAAAAATACGGAACAGTCATGAATCATGATACACTTTCCAACCTAATGGAGTCAGGAAGAAAATTAAGGACGACGTATAAATTATGATACGCTTTTAATACATAGCAAGTGAGTTAAAATCTGAAAGTGTTTGTTTCTTTTTTAATTTAGATATTGTTTTCAGGTATAAACTAACATGCAGTCATTTAGTAGTACCTTAAAAAGCATGCAATTATTATATTTACATAAATTCGCATGAGATGCTTTGAGCGTGTCATAATCCAAGTTGTTCATGAATGTGTCATTTATGCGTGCGTCGTTTCAGATCGGTCCCTGGAAAGACGCATAAACGGCGCTTTGCTGTACTCTTCAGAATATACGTTTAAAAAAAAAAAGAAAATGGTGAAGTTTTATCGCGTGTGGGGGGAGGGGGGGTACAGAGTTGCCTGGATCGACGGCGGCGATTCCCCAGTTCTTGCTTCTGGAATCTTCCCCATCTCTCGCGTTGTTGGAGAGTGCGGGCATGCTTTCGGCTGGACGTTTCTCCCTCGCTGCGTTATCAGCCGACAGAGACACCGACGTGGGAACGGGACACGTGGGGCGACGATATTGCGATCACGTCACCCCGGGGAGGGGAAAGGGGGGCGGCGGAGCCAACAGGTGCGAGCCAAGCAAGCCGCGGGACTCTGATCTTTGGCAACAGGATCCCCGAGCCATGATTGCATGTTCACAGCGCATGCGCCGGGTCTGAGATTCTCCTTCCTAAACAACACATAGAGATAATGAGTAGAAAGGAGGAGGCGGCATATCTTCGGCGCTGTGTTTGGTCTAAAGTACGGAGGCTTCCTTTTTTGAATAACAGTCGAAAGAGGATTCAAAAAGTAAAGAGTTAGAGGTGACAGTAGTTCTCGATGCAGAATCTCGGCATTCTGCAGTTGAAAATTGGACGGTTTGTGACGCCCAATGCGTCGTGATTCTGGGCGCCCACGTGACTTCTTTTAAAATGGGGACGGGCACCTCAGAATAAACACAGTCCTGTTGCAATGGGGTGTGGGCGGATCTAGCACCGTAGAATATCCGTGACGGATATTGCTCGCTCTCGGATAGTCCGATACTTCGGGTCAACAGCCGCGACTCTCCTCTGGGTGCCGAACACAATAAGCGAGTATTTCTGTGCTTGCGAGAGGTCTACAGAGGGACACTCAGACCGATCCACCCATCCAAACACACGGCTTTCTCCCCTTTTCCTCAAAACGAAAGCATTGTCTAAGGAAATTTCGAAGACTCCTGAGACATCCGTCCAGAGTGGAAGCCGGTTTTTTGACAGATCCACCGTGGCTAGGTAAGGGAGAGAGGTCCTTTTGTGGAAGGACTCGACACTCCGCGATCCACACACTAAAAACCCATCCATCTTGTACTCTCCGGTACCGGAATGCCAGTTTTCGCCTTCGTCCAGCAGGTCGGTAAAAAACAGCCTTCTTTCCGCCGGTGAAACCATCACGATAGGGCCTATCGGATATTTCTCGGCTGGTGACGTCACGAGAAGCGACGGCTCGATCTATTCGCTAGCGAAGGCTTTCCGATACGAGCCCCAGTTTCGGCTTCAGTATCCGATATCTCTATGGCTCGGACATGCGTCGAACGGTCGACTCCTGTGGTATGGACGGGCAGTGCGTCGAACTGCAGAGAACAACGTGGGATAGACTCCTCGTTGCTGAACCAGTGCAGCCTTTGCCATGGACCACCCCCTGGACCCCGAAGAACTTGTTTGCCCCCCCATTCTCGCGAGGCAGGGTCTTGTGCCACGTTACGTTGTATAGCGTGAAGTCGAAAACCATCGAGATCCCAATCGACATCCACTCTTGGAAGCGTATGGAAAAATTGGGGGACACACACATCCACTGTCTATTGTTCCGTCCACTCTCATCTGCGGATTCAACTGCAAAGACGCCCAATGGACCGATTCCGTACACCTCGGAGGAAGATTTCACCACAGACCTACGCAAAGACGAGGCTTTCTCCGTCACTAGGGGCTGAGAGCTGACAGACGGTGTTCAACGCTCAGTGTTCCGGCTCTGGGAACACCCCACTCGGACGTTTGGACTGCTGCCAGTCACGAAGAACAGATTGGATTTCTATCAAAAGAGTGGTGGGTGACAGAGCTCCAGGAGAATCCTTTACGTCATAGCCCTGTCAAAAAAGGGTCACGATTCTTTTGAACAGCACTGACCTCTGCCGAAAAAGGGAAGAATGCGAGAACAGCAGGATCGAGGGCCCCCTGCTGAAAAAAGGGCAGCCGTGGCCATCGCTCGACGGAACGACCCGCAAGAGGGCGGACGATCGAAACGTTCATCGCGTGCCACCGATCGAGAGACCCCCTTTTTGGACGGCAGCTGGCTGTGTCGCTCGACTGAACGACCGGGTGAAAGTGCTTTTTTGCTCTCAAAGGGTTAAAGTGCTTTTTTGAATGGAATAGTCTTAAAATAGAGTCCAATGCGTGCATTTTTTCAATAAAGGTAAATGATTGAAATAACTGTGTGACATAATAGGAGGATTGAGACGGTGCGACCAGGTGGTCCTTAATGACTGCATCCGTTAGAGCGCTTTTTCTGTCCGGGCTGGCTTAGAAGAAGTTCTTTTTTTATCGGACGTGGCCACGACGCGGGTGTTCGATAAAAATGCAGAACGAACAAAACCCAATAATGAGAGCCCTTCTTTCCGAAGCCTGCTAGAGGAGGGGGGGAGTCCACAATACCGGGAGAGAGACAAGGGGCGTGAAATGAGCTGCCACCTCGGGAGCAAATGTCGTTATTCCCAGAGAGAAGTCGGGCTGTCATGTGGGAGTTAAATCGATTAGGGCGTTCATTAAACGCGGACAAAGGTCCCACTTCGACACCCTTCGTCTCGGGTTCCCATTTATGCCTTTTTTTGTAGTTCGAACAAGACATCTCGACCTCGAGGCTGATTGCGCGGGGGCCCGTCGCCAAGATGCAAAACGCTACAGGGGTTCAATCTATTGAGTAAAATAATAATCAAACGGAGTCTATTTTGACTCAATTTTTGACTTCAAACAGTCATTCTCCCGATTGAGTCAAATGGGCTCCATTCATCGACAAAAATCAAGGGAGCGAAAAATTCTCAATGTTTGAGCATTCTGCAACAGCTCCATTGAGGCTCAATAATCATCCAAAATGAGGCGTGTCTGTCCGTTTTTGATTCATATAACTGTACTCAATTATGATTATTATTGAAGCTATAGAATGAGCGTTTTTACAAATCAGCCCTTTTTAAATTAATATATCTGTACTCCATTAAGATTATTATTTTAAGCTAGAAAAAGGGTGTTTTATGAAAATTGGCTGTTTTTGATTCATATATTGAATGATTCGTTTTCTTCATTTTTTATTATCAGAGCTGTCATCTAGGATGATAAGCCCGAGAAAATAAATTTTAAATCAAGGCAAATACATTACATATATCTTAATACACTATAAAGAAGTATTTTTTTAATAAATAGAATATGATTTCACTAGAGTCTCTCGTTATAAAACGAATTCACAGTACAGTCAGAATACAGACATCCCTACTAGCAATTTTACTCGGGCAACCACCGGCCACGTAGCCGGCCGATGATGGCCCGAGCAAAATTGCTAGTAGGGATGCAATCATGGTGAAAGCAGTTGTGAGATTGAATGAAAGCAGCAACCCAGTTTATTGACATGAAAAAGGTAAAATACTCACTTTGAGTGGAGATATCCTAACTTCATTTGTTTTACAACAGCTTTTTATAATCCAATCGTAAGAAACTATGTCCATTAAAGAGAAATCTTTACCGAAAGCATCCCCTCCCTATCTAGGTTGAATTTATTTCACAACTCTGAATATGAAAAAGATGCATTTGGTATTCGGATATAAAACCAAATTATCACACACAGCCGTGAGCCACAATGCTACGATGCCCGCGTTTGTGACTATGAACCATTATCCGTTGAAGAGCGTTCGTCACGTGATAGTAATAGGATATGAGTCGTGGGGTAGAAGAGACAGAATACTCAAATAGACAAAAATATTGTGAAAAATTGAGCTAAGTAGAATCTAGCGAATCGGGAGGATTGAGGGGAATTGTGAAGATAACAAATTATTGTCTTTAATGAGTATTTTTTAGCGTAAGAGGATTTAAATCAGCCGATAGGAAATTAATCAATAAAGGAGTGTTGTTTTAATCAATAGATTTAAGCGTGCAGGCGGCTCTTCAAAGGGAGGTTCGCAAAATACATTTCGAAAAGGAAAGTACGTGCATGATACGACGCACCTTAGAAAATTAAAAAAAAAAAATTGCATCTCCAGCAGTGAGGGGAAAACAAGTGAAAGAAAGCGAGCCCTCTTGGGTCTTTGCATTTCGTCATCGAGATAAGTTTCAGCAAAAGGGTAGTCTCGATTCATTTTATGAGCACTCGCATAAGCGTAAAGTTTTCTAAATTATTGGGAACCACATATATTCACGTCAGTGGCGTAGCCAAGGGGGGGTCAGAACCCCCCTCCCTTAGGAATTTTTTGCCATACAAAATGTATAATCTTCACTCCCTTATCATACACCCGTATGCCTATATGTGAGTTGCAGAAGTCGTACCCCCTCCCCCCCAAGAAAAATTTCTGGCTACGGCACTAATTTACGTACATATAACTTAGTCAGCTGCCAGCTACTACGGAATAGAATGAATCACTTTTTCTACATGATTTTTCGGCTTAAAATAGAGCAAAATTTTTGTGCTGCGCGCGCGAGCAGGTTACTATTTTGAAAAAAGTAATTAAAAAATAGACTGTTTACAAAAAGTTATTAAATATATTCCGTAGTAGTTGGCAGCTATGACTTACTATATATAAGTGTAAATTATGGAGGCGCTCGAGCTCTATGGGTCCATAGAATTCTACACCTATGTAAGGTAAGCATCCATGTTAGTATCTTCCTACCCTGTTATTAGTTAAAAATAGAAGCAAAAAGGAAAAAATCCAAAGGAGGAAAAAAAACATTTTCGATGAGAGAGTGCGTTTTAGACCCATCTGAACTTTTCTTTATTTCATACTTTACATTGCATAATCTTATTTTAATGAACCAGAGCCTGGCAGGGCAGCTTATAGTAACATTGTGTGTTACGCGGCGTAACAGTGAATACTAAATCATGATTGAAATCAAAAGAAGAAAATTTTTTAAAGTAAAGGTTTTTTTTAAACGTTTGTACATGTCGTGAATACTTTTTTTATGTTAGTATAAATTAGTTTTCTATATTTTGTGATAAATTATTGGGTGGGCTCAACCCCTATTCACAATTTATTGGGGGGCTCGAGCCCCACGGGCCCATATAACTCTACGCCTATGAGCACTCGGGTGCTATTTCTTTCAAGCACGAGATTTTTGTCTACGGGGTCACTTTTCCGTCGGATCCCTGTTTTCTGCAGAGTCATTGGATATTGCTGACGGAAACAGGGAGTCTCCCTTCAGATGATTTTCAAAGACCAGGATTCACTTGGGTCGAACGGATCGACAGGGGTTTCCAAAACAGAAAGC
The DNA here is from genome assembly GCA_038373885.1 of Cheiracanthium punctorium. NCBI lineage: Eukaryota > Metazoa > Arthropoda > Arachnida > Araneae > Cheiracanthiidae > Cheiracanthium > Cheiracanthium punctorium. Next base: position 52,149 of record JAWZYV010011745.1, read on the forward strand.
CATCTGGAGTTAGGATTTTTATAAAGGAAAACTTAGTGGAACGCTTGACCCGTGCCTACACGAGCCAGATCCAAGGTGCTCAAAGGGTCATTGCGCCTATTCAAGATCCAGTGAGATGGGCAATGACCTACGCTCGTCCTCGAATTTCTGAGGAAGATCCATGAGACGCTCTGCTCGAAACGTTGCTGAAGGAGGAGGAGGATTGTAAGACTGTTTGAGTAGGAGATTTTGACTAAGAATTCAATTCCGATCCAGGATCCCATTTCATAACTGAAGTGGGTACTTTAGATTTTCCAATACGCACTCATCCAAAACAGGTCACCGCGAGGGGGCCCAACAAGCATGGGTGCCATTTTCAGCCACTAAAGGATGCGAACAGGAGTCTATATAGGAGCACTTACAGTGATCCTTTTCCTCTATAGGGCAGAATGGATGGAATAGATTTAAAAAAAAAAAAAAAAAAAAAACTGAAATTCTTCCAGCCGAGTGTGTCCATAATATCTGGAAGAATTTCAGATTTTTAATTTTTCTTTCTTTCTTTCTTTCTTTTTTTTAAAAAAAAAATAAAACATAGTTTTTTACTTCCTTGCACGAAGTATAAGGAAGTAATGGGATCCCAAAAAAATTTCGGGGGCCCAATTTCGAGGAAAAAACTGATTTTGACTACCTCTCAATTTACTTTTAGGAATTTTTTTTTCTTCAAAGGATACTTTTGAAAAATGTCATTTTCTTGAGCTAGTTCCGAAACACGTGTCGGACTCCCGTCTTTATTATGGACACTCGTTCGTCAAGGAATACTGTAGTGAAAAATGATAAAAATAAGGAAAATAATAAGAAAGTGAAAATAAATATGGATTCACTAACCGAACGTGACACACCAAGGGAGAATCCGGAAGCGATAACGGCCAAAAAGTCGTCCGTGAGCGCACTCAAAATGTGCGAACGGAGTGATATCGGCAGCGCCCGACTTCTCCCGCAACCAGGGCCGGCCGAAGAGGGTAGGCGATCGCCTAAGGTCCCGCTCCAGGGCCATTTTTTGGCTACGACAGGAGACCGAGCTTGGTAGAGGGTTGCGATATATCCCGTAAAAACGAGATATATCGCAACGAGAAATAAAGCTAATACATACTATAGCTGTGCTAGTAGTAACCTACATAAGACAGGATCGAAAAGAGGCCCCACTCTTGCCCCCGCACGCCGGCCCTGCTGCAACTCTCTCTGCGCCTGTCAGGGTTGTTATGGTTTTGCCCAACCCGAAAAACCCCGGGTGAGTTTCTTCGAAAAAGCCCACTTGAAAAACCGAAGAAAAAACCCAACTGGGTTTTTTCAAAATGTCAACTTTAATGACGTAGATAATACATCTCTTAATATGAGTACACCCCTTGGAAAGTTTATAAACAGCTCCCTACCATCCCCCACCCCATCACTACCTAAGGGGGAAAAAAAAAATCAGAAAGACTTCACATAGGCGTAGAAACTTTCTAGAGTCCATTTTTATGCCTATCTTAAAATGAAGGATTTTTGAACCCTAAAAAATCATTCGTTTAAAAAGTTGTCATGAAGCACTCGTCTATCACTGTTCAAAGGATGACTCCTAGTCCATGGATCTAAGAGCAAACCCTGATTGGGGTTGCTATTGTTATGGATTTAAACATTTTTCATGTAGGATTCATAACTGTAATGAGTCATTACTATTCATTGAACCATTTTTTATTTATCATTGATTTTTGCAATACATTCGTTGCTTTAAGTTGTATTGAGTCATAAGCAATTTTTTTTTTTTTTTCAAATATTCTGAAACCCCATTCCTTCTTCTGAAAAAACCCTGATAAAACCCAGTGGATTGGGTTTTTTCTGAAAAAAAAAACCGGGTTTTTAACAACCCTGGAACCTGTTTTCGGAAGCGACGAAATACTATGCTCTAGTCTATGTGGTTAGCTAAGCGTATTCAATAATAGCGCAGGTTGAAGAGTCAAGCTCACGTTTAAAATTCCCAAAAATCTATAGAAGTGTGCTTCATTTCTTTGAATGGGCCAGTTTTTCTTCATGGATTCCAATGGGAGACACGAAGAGTGTTGCAAAATGGGGACAACGAAAACATTACGAAGCATACTTCAATCGATCCAGCGTCCTGTCACGCATCTCTTCAAGACAGTTCAAAATTCGTCTTCTACGCGTCCAATAGTTCCATTTTGCAGCATCCAAATCGGTCCGCTAGAGCGAGAGATTGGGGTTTACACTCTTAATGGACTACTCGACCTCCATGAATTCAACCGTTTCTTGAAAGCGACTGCCTGGGTTTCGACCCCCTACACTCCTCATTCAAAGGAGCGAAAGGAAAAAAGGATCGGTTTCGACCTTTTGACATCGGAACCCACAGTATGAACGCAAAAATGCTCTTTAAGGACTCTTTTATCCGAGAAATCCACGCCCCTGTTGACCAAAATACGGATAACGTTCGCTCCTCTCAGGGATCGAAGAACGCTCCTAAAGGAGAAGTGCCTTTTCAGGTACGGAAAGAAGCGAAAAATCCCCTGTTTGAATGAAGCGTGGCAGCTCGGCCGTGCACTAGAGATGAGCCGGAAGCCCGAGCCCGAACCCTAGTATTGAATTCGGAGCCCGAAATTTCAGCTCAAGATGAAAAAAATCCAATGACTTCATGGATAGAATACAATGAATTGGGCCGTTTGTGCCAATGAAAGTCCAATAGAGTCGCAAACTCTCAATGCACTTTCTAATTCTTTATAGATCCCTGTTGATCCAATCATGCCGGATCTCGTGACTCACTAGGCAATAGAAGCCGCCGTTCTGAAATATCCGAAGAGCTCTAGGCGCCCGTGTCGCTATTTTTTTTTATAAGTACAGTCCACTCCGGTTAGAGTGAACCCTCGGCTAGAGTGAACGCAAACCATGAGTCCCGATTCCCATACAGTATCTCTATCCATCATGAAGACACTTGAGTTGTAGTGAATTTCGGATATTGTGGACGAAATTAGGGATGGATGCGAGACGACTTTTTGCGAGACGAGACAGAGATTTACAGCTTTTTTGCGAGACGAGACAAACATTTTTAACATTATGGTATAGGGATTTTTGCGAGACGAGACAAGCTTTTCGGCTGTTTTGCGAGACGCGAGACACCAATTTTTCGTCTCGCGTCCATCCCTAGACGAAATGGGAGGGTCCCTAGAGGTTCACTCAAACCGGAGTGGACTGTACTTTTATTTTCCTCATGAATCCCTTTTTAAAATCTGTTTCAAGGAGCCTGTTCAATAAAGGGAGACATTTTTCAGGAGCCCGAGCCCGCACGCAATTGTGAATGCCCGGTTCGGGCTCGGGCTGAGCCCGTCTCATCTCTACCGTGCACATCCTTTCAATTCAGGCCATGAGAGGTTGTTTTGAAACTTTCAATAAAAAGGCAGCTTCGTTTAACCATTGAACGCGCAGTGTTCCCGCTCTGGGAACACCCAAATAGGACGTTTTGACAGTGGCCAGTCACGAAGAATAGATTGAATTTCTATAAAAAGAGTGGTGGGTGACAGAGCTCCACGGGAATCCTTTACATTTTAAGCACGTCCTTTCCCATCCAAAAAGGGTCACGATTCTTTTGAACAGCACTGACCTCTGCTGAAAAATAGAAGAATGCGAGAACGGCTGGATAGAGGGCCCCATGCTGAAAAAAGGGCAGCCATCCAAAACGCGCGTTCGCTCCTCTAGCTCTCCTCGCGTGGACGTTCGCTCCTCTCAGTGATCGAAAAACGCTCCTAAAGGAGAAGTCCCCTTTCTACCTGAAAGGGGAAAGGATCGAAAATTCGCTCCGACTCAAACGAATTTCGCACATCCTTTCAATTCAGGGCACGAGAGGTTGTTTTCGAAACTTTCAATAAAAAGGCAGCTTCGTTTTAAGTAAACAATCAGTTTGTTGTCGAAACGATTTCAATAAACTAAACTCCAGAATCGCCAATGGGGGCCCGCAGCCGACACGCCATGTCGTTATCTATTACGCAAACAATCCATCGAACCACGGAGTCGTGTTCGCCTCATTATCGGTTGCAGCGTGATCTGGCCGGGAATCGATCCGCCAATGACTTTGTTGCCGTTCAATAACCGCGCGCAGGGAGTCACGCACACAACACACGGATCGAGAAGGGTGTCCCTTTTCACGCATTCCAGACGTGACTTTTCCACGCTTCGGAAATTAATTATCGGGCGTCCTTCACACGCCGAAAGGGTGCCGTGCCCAGAAAAGTCGACTGGCGGGGGCCCCGATGACAGTCTACTGTACGGTTAGAGTCGGGACGGGCCCCTTTCGTTCGCTCTATCCGAGTTCACTCAAAACGATGTTTCCCCGACCCCATCTTGAACTGAATGCAAAAACTAAAAAATAGTATTTTGTACAAATACTGGATGTTCATTCAGTCAATGGATGGTTCTAGAACAATCTATTCAGTAACCATTCATGGAAATGAGGCATAGGTTACAGTCAAAACCCGAATGAACTACACGGTAAAAAAAAATTCGGAAACGTTACCCCAAAAAATGGGGCAGCTCTTGTAGTTCAAAATTGCGGAAACGTTTCCGAAGCATGCGGGTAAAGTATTTAGAAACGTTTCTGCATATGTCGGAAACATATTTACCTATTTTCCTGCATTTTAGGTAAGGTTTCTGGAAAAGATGGGTAACGTTTCTGTATATTTTGGTTAAATACTGAGTAACCTCTCCGTGTATTTCGGAAAGGTTTCCGAGTATTTCGGAAAGGTTTCCGAATTAACGAGTAACCTTTCCGAGTTTTTCAGGAAAAAGTAACATGCACTAGATGAAGCGTTTCGAGTATCTTAATCTAGATGGCAGCACCAAACTCTGTCGGAAGGAGCGGTGAGGACTAGCGACCAGAGCCAGAATCGAACGCTGGACCTACGCAATCGGAAGAAAGCACGGTACCACGACGCTGCGGTTTTCTTGCCGAATTTTGCTTTAAAAGTAAACTGACTGCTGCAAAAGTTATTTGTGGTACGGCTTGTTTTGGAAACTTAAAATTTTTTTGAAGTATTTTGTAAATGGAGAGAAAATACCATAATAAATAAATATAAATTAAAAATCTTAAATCTTTTTTCTTCCACATAAATTAATTTCACGAGATAATGTGCTGTTTTATTTAAGTATTCACCCGTTTTATTTAAGTATTCATCCTGCGACGTCACCTGGTGACTGGTCACAAATAAACTTCACAGTGACCACACAGTGAAGTTACATCACTCACAAGTTACCAGACCCTTATTATCGCATGGGCAAATCGGGACTTTGCCCAGGGCCCCCAGTTTCAAATGTTGTTCTGAAATATTCTTTTATATGTCAAAATATTATGAAAAATAAAACAAATTTTATAGATGGGGACCCCCAAATTCATCAATGCCCGGGGCACCTGTTGGTCATAATCGGGCTGTGCAAGAAGTTACAATGTGACAATTGTGACCCTCCGTAACGTCACAGCGACTCTTTTGTGACCATCTGTGCTATTAGGGAAGATGCGTTCACTGTTATCCCTCTGTCTCTTGGCACTTGGCGCATGCGCGCGAAGTCCCAAATAAAGATTTCTTTTCGCCCGTAAATACTTTACCCCGAAATATGGGTTATGTTTCCGAAATCGTGAGTTCGAGTAGAGCATCGGTAGGTTACGCTATACTTTCGGAAACCTTTCCGCTATAAGTATGTAACGTTTCTGAATTTTTTTACTGTGTAGGGAAAACGCGTTTTAACTGACATAGGCAAAACCCGATGGATGCGGGTTAGACAATCATTTTTACATCTATCCGAAAGGATTGCATTATTATGTTATATCACAAGTTGTTTAGGGGAGGGGCTTCTCGCAAAGGGCCAGCGGTAGCCTATTTTGGAGGCAACCTCCCCTGACGTTTTCTGGAGTCTCGCAAAGGGCCTATTTTCGAGGGGGGGGGAAGCAAGATTCCGGTTCAACTCGCCCATCGTTTGGATGGATATGGGCGCGGATGCAACGGACCCTCGTCCGCATTCATCACTCGTTATAACAATAAAGTCATTTTGTATCTTACCTAACAAGTGTCCTTTTTCGAGAGATCTATTTTCCCAATTTTGAGTGTTGTTGTTGTTGTGTGCGATTATGGCAAAGGCGATCTGCCAAGAGGTGGAGGGGTGCCTTGGTAGGAGGACTTTCTAAGGGGTTCCAACGCGTATTCACGTTCCATCTGAAGAAAACCTACCAAAACTCCAGACCGTTCGATGGGACCTTCACACTTCGGCCATCTACCATCACCACTGTGAGGCCCCCATTTTGAGTGCATAAAGCATCCACATTCGGGCCTAGAACGGCTCTCCGTTAGAACGCTTCATTTGGGTTGTCACAGTAGCATATGTACAGCTGCGGAAAATGTCCCACTTGCTCTTTATTTCGCCGTCGTTCGTCATACAGGAAAGTTATATACACCATTCGTTTGCAAATAACACATACTTTAATTGGCTCTTCATTTAATTTGCATAAGGTTCCGTCTTCCTATTGAATTCTGCATCCACTTCGTTTTTCTCAATCGCAACACTGTATTTTGACTTTATTAAACGAAATAAAACCTTCAAATGACCCTGAGTATAAATTTTTACCCATTTTCTACGATCCTTTCCGGAGATATTGCGAATAATTTTTTGCGCGTTTTTAAGGGACTTTCTGCAAATTGAAAAACGCTATGGGTAGGTTCCGAACTTTTCGCCTTTCATTCATTTCGCTCAAGAGAGTTAAAAGAAATAAACATTATCTTCAAGGAAAATATTTTTTCCATCCAAGTTTTTTGTAGTAAGAATATCAAGGGTAGAAATTAGAATATTGAGTCAGTGGTCCAAATGACCCGTGAGTTCATAAGTTCCTTGGTTCGTACACATGATTTAAAGAAAAATGCAAAACGACTGCTTACGATTTTGAAAATCTTTCTAATTTTGAAATTGAGTATTTCCCTTGATGGTTTTCTTAGACAGGGAAAATGTCGGCAGGAGTTGTTCTCTGCTCTGCTGACTACAAGCATGAATGTTACTCAGCTACGGTCGAACTTGAAGAATGGTTTTATGATTGAAAATTTATTTGTTTGAATTTCATGTAAAAAACGCAATTACTTTTTTTGCCGCCCTAATATTATCACTGTCTTTGTTATTTCACTTTCTTCATTCTTATAAAACTTTTGGCGGAATTTTAATTTATATTCAGATGAAAATTTAGACAGAAAAACGTGATTTTGAATGTTTTATTGAATGTTTGATGAAGTATGGGGAAGTCCAAAGACCCGATGTTTCCAATATTTAAAAAGGCGAATTCATGCCTCGAATATTGAGGATGTTAGTTTTTCAGAAATAGGACGTTGTATTAGAAGGCATACATCTACTGCATCTAATTCTATACCTGAAAAATATTTTATTTCAGGGAATATGGTAGCGGACGCAACAATAGACGCTTTATGGAATCACCATCAAACTGTAAAAACCTCTAATTTATTTGCTTCAAAATTTGATATTTTTGAAGTAAAACTTCTTTAGGCGCAACTAGGGGGTAACTCAGATTGTTTTTTTGACGGAAGTAACGCTCAGTAAAGGAAGTGACGTATCTTATATAATAAAATCCGAGAGTAAACATTGTATGTAGGTAGGCCACCAATGTTCTTGCGCGCGTCTGTCGATCGCATTGCGCCGAGACGGTGGGATTTTGCATACGGCTTCACTGGGACAGATCCTAAGACGCCTCGGAGCGATTTTTCCGAAATTCGAATTAGAAAATGTTTTATTTTATGTTTCGTCCGATTTTTAGCGATTTTTCTTGCATACTTAATAACGCCGGTCATTGAACTCGCAAAAAAACGATATTTGAATCATGGGATACAGGAGAAAATTTTCTTTCGAAAGCTGTTTTTTTTTACTATGTAACATATTTTGCCGTTTTTGGGGGGATTTTTAAAAAGAATTTCTCTTTTGACGACGTTTGCGTAAAAATAATTTTAAAACTGTTGCATTTTTCATTCTATCTGTCATAACTTTTTTATATTTCGGCAAAAGACGCAGCATATATTTCGCCCACTTTTAAAAGAAGAACGGAGGGAAAATATAAATTAGGAGATTTTTTACGAACTTTTATGTAAAGAAGGATTTTGAATTCAATAAAAGCTGTTTCAAGATTTCGGTATGATATCTTCCGCTATGGTTGTCTGGGAAACAGTAACAATGAATAAAATTGCCATTTGAAAAACATAAATAAAATGACTTTAAAATAACTGAGTCTCCACATGTGAAATCTACGTCATTTTGATCTAATGAGCTTAAAACCCCTTTCGAAACTCAATCAAAATAACGGGCTCACAAACAAAACATACGCCACGCACGAAATTATTCCCTATTTTATATTACGTTGCCAGAAAAAGAATTGAATGCTGTTTTTTCAACGATGAATTATCCAGCATTATTTTCGATATAATTTTTAAACGGGACACGTTTTCGAATCGCAGGAAATATTTACGTGCTAAATACGCCAATCTGACAAGAATTATGCATAAAAATGTATGGAGAGCTGTTTTAATGGCAGCCAGAAAGTGAAATGATTATCGTTTATACTAATGCGTAAATTGCAAAGAATCACCAAAGAATAAAAAACTACATTAGTGGCAAATATCTAAACCGTTTCTTTAAATTAAACATTAAAGATGGAAAAACGAAAATATATTGGTATCAGTAAAGGATACTATAAGTAATAGTTATTAGATATGCTAGGGCAATATTGATCAAAGCACAATATACCGCGTTAATAAATATTTCGTGAAACTATTCGTTTCTTTTCGTTTTTCAACAGCCATCTTACATCACAGCTAACTAAACATTAAATAATTCTACGTCGCGTTAATATATCCCGCGGTAATTTCAACAGAAAATTCTGTACCTGAACTTTTTTTTTCTTGGAGATTCTGTTTTGTCACAAGTAGTTATGATCACATTTTAGGAAAATGTTCTCTTCTTGCCTTGCGAAGAGCGGGTACACACAACTATTTAATTATAAAATAAAACGGTTCTTCACATCATGTAGTATCTAAGGTATTAATGGTATAACTTAAATCTAAAAAAGAGTATGATGTAGAAATGAGACATTTTGAAAGTTAGAAATTTTTAGGAACCGTCACGCTTTTCTTTTTCTGATCGCCAATGACACCGACATAGTTTTTTGTTTCATAATATTAACAATGTTCTCAGATCAGTATTTATACTAACTTTACGAATAACTAATGAGTAACTTTACGCCAAGAGTCAAATCATTTTGTTTATTTTTAGATTCCACATTACTGGAATCAATTCGAATTATACATGTAAGAAAAAGTTTTGTTCCCTACCGTGCGGAGAACGGGTACGCAGCTAGTATGTCATATACTCCACGCTGACCCTGAAAAAGAAGAACCACAGTAAAACCTACCTTTTCGACCGCTCTGCTGCTTTCGACGACTTCATCCTGTAAAAGTACGCAGAACCTGTTAGGGAAAGAAACGGCGATAAAAACAGTCAAGTGCCGTATCTTTCAGACATCAATCTTTATTTTATATATCAATAAGCGTTGCGAAGGTACATCCAACACATGTAATCCCAACCTCACAGGAGGTTCTCGATAATCCTTATTTTTAGATGAATAATATACATGGTTTTGGAAAAGTACAAAGAAACGGACCCTGGCTACAATCAATCCCAAACAATACAGAACCTGCAGTTTAAAAACATGGATACAGAATAATAATTCGAAACCTACCAGCAGACGAAATCAACGCTTAAGAACACCGTGACAGAAAAACACAAAAAAAAATTTACACTACCTGCATTCGAACCCAACAAACAGAGGAAAACATCAGTTAAAGAACACAGTTAAAGTATAATACTAGACTATGGACATTAACCCCATTCAATCGCAACCTCCAGACGGAACAGTGGTATAAGAAAACAGTTAAAGAATAATACTACAACATATGGGCACTTCCTGGATTCTAAGTAATTATCATGAATGACCAATGATTCTTACTGGAGAGTTTAAAGTTAATTTTCGCTCTCAAGAATCTCAGCCGTTAGTTGATTTTTTAAAAGGAAAATTGGATCTAACTATGAATACTTCTCGACGTCCATCAACAACACGTTTCGGTACAACGATAGATTTCTGTATTTTCAAGAAACAGGGCCGGCCTAAGAGCAAAATTCTGTGTGTGCAAGAATGAGTTTTGGCGCCCCTTACAGTGAAAATTGATACAAGAAACCCAGTAAGAAGTATGTGTGCTCTATAATTGGAATTAGTGGGAATGTAAAACCTAAGAATGACATTTTGAAGGAACTAAAAATCAAATGTTAAAACTAGTATGAATTACTAAATAGTAAATATTAAAGTGGAGTATTTAGTATCTTTTCATTAATTCATTTTTATTTTTTTAACAACTTCTTCTAGTATTAATTATTTTACTCTCTTTTTCAAGCTTCAGCTAGCGTGCTATACTGTACTCGTGTTAACGAGCAAACTCCTAGCAAATACTTTTACTCAGTTTACTCGTATTGTGGTAGAAAATGACATACACATTTTTAACTACAGCAAAAGTTTTATTTGATTTAATACAGTCAGCACATTAAAGTACAAAAATGTTCAGATATATAAACTTTGGCTTTCACTTTTCTAGAAAAGGTACATCAATATAACTATAAATGGTAGTAGTAGTGTGAAAAATCAAAAAAAGAGTACTACGGAAAATTGATTAAAATAATCTAAAAATGATGCTAAGAATATAATATAGCAACGAACCTTCCTAGCTTTAGCAGCCGAAAATGTTTTTATTAAAGTATCATAATCTAATGACAATGAAATAACATTTTCAATGGACAAAATTGAAAGATTGTTCAGTCCTTCCTCAGAAAGAGTAGACCTTAGATAAGTTTTTATTATTCTTAACTAGCTGAAGTACCTGTTTTTCGCACGGGAATGAATGGACTTTTTGATATTACGATTTGTGGTGATTACTATTTATTGTAATAAAGAGATATAGCAAAATGGATATCGCATTATATTGTGTTCAGTTGTTGTCTTCCTCTCACAAGACAACTGCTCGTTATCACACAGTAATTACTCAGTGGTATTCTTGACTAATTTATTGTCATTATTTACATATATTTACAATAATCTTACTATAATTGCACTGCCGCACCGCAGTATTCATCATGCGTTGTTCCCAGAACAACGGTTGCACTCGTTCTCCGTCTTACATCACACTGCGCCGTTTCACGGCGTTTGCAGCGCTCTCTACAGGCTTATTACATTCGGCCTTTCCTGACAATACAATCTCCTGATTGTTGAATATTATTACATATCTAATAAAAGTTACTTACCTATGCATAGGAAAAATCAACATCACACAAAATATTAGCATTTACATTTAAAAATAATAATATATCTATACTTAAGAGTCCTTAAAGAGTTCAAAGTTCTTCATTATTGTCACTGCTAAATGTCACTCTGGAATAAGATATAAAAAGAATGTTCTTACCATAGGCACAGCTATAAAAAAAAGTCTGTCAGTCTTTCGTACGAACTGTTCTGAAAGGGTTGCGTCTCGGTGCTCTTTTGGAGTCATCATCATCATCTAGGAGGCTTTGGTCATCATCACTGGACTCGTCGCGGTCGTCATCACTATCATTGTCACTGTCTAGAGACGATTCACTTCTCCATGGTTTCAGCTGGCTTACGTGAGCAGTTGTTGAATAGATATAACCTTTCTTCTTTGGTTCTAAATGTTCTACTCTATAGGTGTCGTTAGGAAGTACTTCAGTTATTGTTAGAGGTCCTCGATATTTTGGTTGAGTTTTTGTGGGTTCTCCTGTTGATTTTGGAGCTCGTTTCATCACCACAATTTCTCCTACTTCATATTTGGCGATTCGACACTTTTTCTTATCGTAGTACTGTTTCATTTTTGTTTGATTTTCTTCAATGTTTAGCCTTGCTTCATTTTGCACGACTTTTGGTTCTGTCCAAACTTCTTCGTCAGCTAATCTTCTGTGCAATCCGTCGTTAAAATGCGGCTTATAACCATGTAACATTTCAAATGGTGTTTTATTTGAAGTTTTATTTGCATTGAGGTATACTAATGCTTCGCAGTCAGTAACTATAGTAAATTCTATTCCGATTAAATACTGTCTTAGCCGATCTAAAGTCCACACGATAGACATAAGTTCCAATTTACTAGAATGATAACTCCTCTCGGCTTCAGTCGTTTTCTTACTTATACAGTATACTAAATGCCATTTCTTATCTTCACCTCTCTGTAAAAGCATTCCAGCAAGTCCTAACGAACTGGCATCACAGTGGACCTCGGTTTCAGAATCTGGATTATAATGTGCAAGAACGGGTTGTTTTGTCAGTTCCCTCTTAAGTACTTCAAACGCTTTCTTTTGTGCTTCTTCCCACTTAAAACGTTCTTTCTTACGCGTTAATTTCGTCAAAGGTTCAGCTTTCTCTGCATATTTCTTCACAAATCGTCTGAAAAAGCTAGTCAACCCAATGAATCTCCTTAAGTCGTGTACGTTTTTTGGTTCTGGAAATTCCTTAATAGCCATTATTTTTCTTAACCCTGGTTTGACACCGTCTTTATTCAAAATAAATCCCAAGAATTCGACTTCCCTCTTTCCAAATTCACATTTGGGTAGTTTTAAAGTTAAATTTGCATCCCTCAACCGATCAAATATTTCCTTTAATTTTGAAATCATTTCTCTCCAAGACTTTGCAGGAATTAATATGTCGTCTAAATAACATAAAACTTTTGTGTTCATTAATGGACCTAAAACATGCGACATTAGGCGCTGAAATTCGGCTGGAGCGTTGGCTAATCCGAATACCATTCTCTCAAATTGTCCTGTTTCATCTGGTGTAATGAAAGATGTTTTTGATTTTGCTTCTTCTGTTAATGGAATCTGCAAATAACCATGCGCAAGATCTAAAGTACAAAATAATTTGCAACCACTTAAATTTTCTAAAATATCATCGATTCGGGGTAAGGGGTACTTATCCTTTATAGTCTGACTATTCAACCTTCTATAATCTACCACCAAGCGCTGTTCCCCAGTTTTCTTCCTAACTAGCAATACAGGACTCGCGTAAGGGGATCTAGTTTCGGACACTATCCCGTTTTTCTTCCACTCTGCAACGATTTCTTTTATTGTATTTCGTTCTTCAGTACTTGTCTTATAAGGTGCTGCGAAAACTGGTTTACTACCTTCAACTTCCTTAATGTCCATTTTTGTCAAATTAGTGCACCCCAACTCACTCAAAGCAAGTGCAAAACAGTCTCTATAATCATTTATTAAGTTAAGAATTTCAAGCTTTTCGTTATAATTCATTGACGAGTCAAATTTGATTTCCTCAAGTGTTATAGCTCTTTTACTATTCAGTACAGTGTATACTTCATTTTCTTTGACGCAAATGTTATCATTTAAGTTTTCATTTACTTCTCTCAATTCCCAATCTTCGGTTATGTCCAATACCCTTCCGACACATTGACCTTCCTTTAATTCGATATCAACATTCCCTATGTTCATAACTGGCACTAGTGTGGAATTATTTTTTATCTCTAACACCGAATCCGGACTTCCGTTTTTACCTTCAAACAAAACCATTCCTTGACTCATTTCGGAAGTTTTAGCCTGAACAAAGTTTATAGAGTTACTTTTAATTTCAATTGGATTGTCCGTGCGAAGTACAATTCTTTCATTCCTAACTTCATTCTTTAGTCTCGCAAACGGAATGCTATGAGAATACCACAAGTTAAAATGTTCACCAAACTTTCCGTATGAGATTCTCTTATCGTTCAAAATATCCCTTCCTAAAAGTAGGTCGTAGGACTGTGCTGAATCATCAACGATAAATAAAGTAGCTTCCAGTGTTATATCGTCTATTTCCAAACAAACTCTTGCTTTACCCAAGGTCATCGTAGATGGCTGAAATATATTCCCAATACCGTACAGCTGGCGCCGGTCGGGAAGAACATTTAACTGTAATGATTTCGCCACAGAATTCTTCAACAGAGATAGACCACTCCCCGTGTCTAATAAACATTCAATCGGGCCTTCATTATTGATGCGCACTTTTTTGAGATAAATTGCTGAACTCGAAGTTTCAGAATGTGATGCTGTATAAGAGATGTTTTCTTTTTCTCTTTTCAGCTCCGACGAATTTTTAAAGACTTTTGCTTTCGGGCAATCACGAGCAAAATGGGTTCCGAAAGTTAAACAATTAAAACATTTAAATTCACCCTTTTCATTGAGAATATTAGAATTGCGTTTAGGTTTGGTATGTGTTTTAAAATCATTTGACTCATTGGAATGAAACGTGTTACTTCCATACTCGCTTTTGAATTGCCTGTTTGTTTTTGTCGTACAATCGCGATTCATGGTGTTTTCATTAGTCGAGCAATTTTTTGAATTATTTCTATAGTTTGAAAATCCTGTTGACATCTTCATTCCATAACGGACCGTTTCATATGCGTCAAGTTTTTCCGCTAAATCTTCGGGATTATTTAGTTTTGACCATTCGTCGATAAAATGTTCGCGTATCGCAAAAGGGACTTTCCTTTTTAATTGATCGGAAATGATCAAATTTTTTAGTTCTTCAAACGTAGAAATATCTAACCCATTTATCCATTCATGGAAATAATTTGAGAGTTCGAAGCAGTAATCTTTCCATGTACCTTGTGGTAATCTGACATGGTCAACAAATTTTTGCCTAAACTGTTCTGGGCTTAATTTAAATCTCCGTAATAATAATTGCTTAATATGCTTGTAATCGTTAGCTTTCTCTTCACTTTCGCGTGCTATTAATTGATTTATCTCGTAGGGTAACAGTCCTAACAACTGAGAAACCCAAAATTCTTCATCTAGTTCTATACGTCTAGCTTGACGCTCGAACAGAACTAGAAAATGACTGATATGCTTTTAATCACTAATCATTCACTCTGTATCACTAATTTTTGGATCATATTTATGCATTAAATAACGCATTTCTGTTACATTTTTATTTTCAATACTATTGGACACACTTCCATCCTTCTTACTTTGTGTTTCTAACCGCAATTTTTCTAGCTCAAAATTTTGCTGCTCTTTAAGTTTCACTTCGTTTTCTGAACTGATTCTATCATTAATAATTCTCTCTAGCAAAACTTTTACAAATTCCTCTTCATACTGCTTACTTTCAACAATAATACGTTTTAAATCAACGAGTTTAATATCGGCGGATACCTCTTCGCCCAATTCTGAAGCAATTTCAAGCAAATCAATTTTCCTACCTCTAGCTAGGTAAGCCATCTTAACATCCCAAAATATAATATATTCACGACTCAAAATTCAATCTTCGGCGATATTTTGGTCAAGTATTCTTTTCAAGTAAAACAAATATACTTTCTAACTCTTTAGAATAATCGAAATAATGTTTTAAACAACAGTTTAAATGAAAAGTTCTGTACTTACAGTTTGCATTCAGCTTATGAGGTCTCGCATCTAAGACACTAAATAGAATCTTATCCCACTTCTGAAATTTTTGTTGTCTTCCTCTCACAAGACAACTGCTCGTTATCACACAGTAATTACTCGGTGGTATTCTTGACTAATTTATTGTCATTATTTACATATATTTACAATAATCTTACTATAATTGCACTGCCGCACCGCAGTATTCATCATGCGTTGTTCCCAGAACAACGGTTGCACTCGTTCTCCGTCTTACATCACACTGCGCCGTTTCACGGCGTTTGCAGCGCTCTCTACAGGCTTATTACACAATAACCATGCATACTGAATTTCAAGGCAATCGTTTGTACGGTGCAAAAGGCCATGTGGCCTAGCGCAATCTAGTGGCGAGTTTTAGCAAAACGGATACGGCGAAAATATTCTTCGCATTCAGGTATCGATGAATACGAAATTTCAGGACGATCGGCTGGACAGCCTTGAAGTTCATGTGTTGACGCGACATCTAACGCGAAACTCTTCCCCGTGTTTAAATATCTATGTATACCTATTTTCTTAGCGATCAGTTGCACAGTCAAGAAGTGATGCACTGCAGCGCGATCTAGTGGTTAATTAAAGTAATGATTTGCTACAGTGCCGTCAAGTGGCGAGTTATAGCAAAATGGATAACGCCAAAATATTCTCATTGTTCAAAGCGATTTTCATAGCGATGGTCAAGAAGTTGGCCTGCTGCAGCGTCATCTAGTGGCGAGTTAAAATAATAATGCATTTCAGTGCCATCTAGTGGTGAGTAACATCAAAAGGAACACAGTTAGAATATATTCTTCGTGCTGAAATGTGTAAGTCTAAGAAATTTTATGCGATCGGTCGAACGGTATAGAAGTTGATGCGTTGCAGCGCCATTTAGCGGCGAGCTAGAGCAAAATGGATACTGAAAAATATTCTCCGTGTTCTAATATCAGCGTGTACCAAATTTCATCGAAATCGGTTGGACGATATTCGCATAGTAAACGGCTAAACGGAATAGAATTCGACGTTCTGCTGCGCCACCTGGTGGCAAGTTAGAGGAAAACGGATAGCATAAAAAGCGTCTCCATGATTAAAGACTTAGGTGAACCAAATTTCATAGTGCAACGGTGCTGGAGTTTTTCAACCTCATACACACATACCAACATTCATTTTTATCTATAACCAGTGTCATTATATATCCCAGTCTCAAATTTCATGGCAATCGGTCAAACAGTGCTGGAGTTTTTCAACCTTATACACACGTACAACATTCATTTTTAATCTTTAACCAGTGTTATTATATATACCAGTCTCAAATAAAATCCAGTTTCAAATCTAAGCCTCGCCAAAGTGCTAACATACGCCATTTTGCAAGAGTTTTTTCAGGGAATCATTCAAAGAATTGACTTAGCAGCAATCAATAAGGGAAATGGTTCGACCACGAAAAAGTAAAGCAAGCCTTTATTTGAAAAGTCGAATCTCTTAATACAGCCGAATTTTTTAAAATTATCAACTATAACGTGTTTTATTCATCGTTACTCCGATGTACTAAATGAGAAGATTTCAATTTTCTGAAATTTGGCGGAATTCCCCCAACTTAAATCAATGTACTCCATTGGAGAAAATTCTGAAGTTAGATCGCTTGAAATCCCTTAATAACTGCATTATTTCTTCACGGATCATTTAAATTTAATGCTGTATTCTAATAAAACCTTTGCACTTGTTTTCAAAAATCTATTTCCTTAAGCTCTCAATAAATTGCGCCAAGCCGAAAACTGTGCAAACCGCTAGAACTCACTCACTCAAAATCGATATTTCAGCCACTTTATTTTTTCGCCAAACTAAAAAATTTTTCACATTAGCCTCGGAAATCTTCAATTCTTATTGTTTTGCGTATAAAACATTTCATTCCTGCTCTGATTTCCCATGCACACGATATTATAATTTAAAAAACAATATCCTTACGAATATAAACTAACAAAAAAAAATCATTATTATTCTTTTATTTTTACTTTGAGAATTTAAAACATTTTATTCGGCAAAATCGCCACACATGGCAACCACGATCCTTATTTCACACTTTTTTCACTACAGGGGTTACAATTACGGAAAGATTTTTGCGTGGAGAGCATAAAAAATCTCTTAAATTCCGGGAACGGGTGGACTTTCAAAGTTTTAAAGTGGACTACGATTTATTCTGTATTATTTTACATATCTATGCTAAATTTCAGGCCGATAGGTCCATTTTTGTGGATTTGTATACGAATGAAATCCACAAACAAACAAACAAACAAACAAACAGAATTTCATTTTCATTTATAAGATTTAGAAAAACTTCGCTCAGCCGACGCTACCGACGACAGCATTGTCAGAAGTATTCGTAAAGCAATCCTTTTACATAAGCGACTGCAGATCCAGTTTCCAACAAAAAATTTAGCACTTTCAGAGGCGTTTTCTCGCCTAAAATCAAACAAAGAGAAATTTAAAAAAACTGTTTTTAATTCTGAAAATAAAAAAATGTGGGAGCTTAAAACCATTGTGAAATAACTAACTGAACATTAAATCAAGCTGGTGCAATCTGAATATCTAAAACGTAAAAGTGTTACGTATCTTTATTTCGGATGAGTTACTTGATAGAGATCAGCTCTTCGCATATTCAACTCCTTTGATGTCGCTGTCATCCCCGTCCGAAAGGAGATCTTCTAAGTCTTTGCATTTTACTAACAAGTCATCACTGTTGGGTAATTTATCAGGTTTAAAAAGAAAAATTAAATTTGACATCTTGTCCTTGAGTTGTTTGAATCTCTCTTGAACAGCACAGCCATTTGAGCTGTTTCAACAAGTGGTAAAAAAAAATCAACTCTGAAACGCTCTTACGGAGCAATCAGTGCTTCGTCATCGGCCTCATAATCAAACTGTTTCTTTTTCCTTCTAACCAGCGGTGTTTTGAATTTTCCTTGCACCTCTAAATCATCAGCCACTCTTTCGCTTTCACTAAAGAATTAAAAAATCCGTTTTCGCGGAAATCCACCCAAAAAAATCCCCAACGGACATCAAAATAGACACAGCTTTAGGTAAATTCACGTTCTCTGATTCCAATATTTTGCTAGCGATGTTTATTACAAGCAGGATATCATACCATGCAATCAGTGACACCAAGAAGACAAAATCTTCTATAGCTTCGGATAAGGAATTTGCCTCACTTCTAACTTCATCTTGAAATGATGCATCCTCATGCAGGTCCCAAAGTGCCTGTCGTATTTGCACAATCTGATATCTTATAGCTTTCAGAGATTCAATTCGGGCTTCCCAGCGAGTTGCACAAAGTTCTTTTAATGTAAGAGAAGGCCCAAATAATGGCAGTCCCTCTAACAATTTGCTCCAACTATTTGCCAATGAACACCAACAATCGCTGATTTGTTCCAAAAAGAGTAACTGTTGGTACTGAGGATTTTGTGGCATCGCTCCGTACCAAGTTTAGGCTAATAACAGGTGCATGGTACAAAAGAGGCTATCTTCTTTCTTTTTCCAGTCCGGAGTGTTTGCCTTTCATATTTGCCCCATTATCATACCCTGGGGTCTACAATTAGAAATATCCAAGTCGTACTCCCGTAGTTTTTTTTAAGACGGTTTCCGACATTTCTTTTCCTGAAGTATCTGTTATTTCAATCAAATATAGGAAACTTTCGCAAATTTCAACTTTTTGCTTTTTCGTTTCATAAACATACCTCAAAACAACAGAAAGCTGTTCTTTCGTACTTAAATCGCATCTGCAGTCGAGAATCAAAGCATGGTATTTGGCTGTTCTAATTCTACTCACTTATCTCCCATCGGAGTCAATAATTCGTTTTGTATGATTTTTCCTAAGTATGACAGACACCCTTGTTTTTCATTTGCCAATACTCTAGATACATGTTCTTTCATTACAGGATCAAATTGAGCAATGAGTTCAACAAGTCCTAAATAATTTCCATTGTTCATTGGGGGGTTTTTTGTACAAAGTTTCATTTGTCCCTCGGAAAGCCACTTGATTCTGGGCAAGAAATTATGTTATGGCAAGAAGTCATTTAAGAACATTTTGCCATCGTTCTTTTTCTAGGGCAATTATTTTCTGGTTTTCATCATCGATTGTTTTACCTGTGCTCAGTCACTTTTCCGCTTCTACACATTTTTCATAGCATTTTAGGTGAGTAGAAGAAATTTCATGACGATTCAGTATAGTTCCAATGTGCCTCTAGTGACAGTTGCCACTTTCATCTGATAAGTTTTATTGAAAGTTGCAGTACTAAATATCTTACAACAGAAACAGTAAACACTATTGTTTTGTGGAGAATACAATAGCCAACGCCTCTTAACTCTTCACGTAACTTAAGATCTGCCTTCAGGCAGTGGCGGATCCAGAAATTCTCTTTTGGGAGGGGCTAAATTTTGAAAAAAACTTATTTCACCCAAACAAAACATACAATAAAGCAAAATTTTAGTCTAAATCAATCTAAAACTTTTTTTTTTTTTTTGGGGGGGGGGGGTTAAAAAAGATCACTTTACATATTCAAAGTGCATAATGAAGCAGAATGTTACCCTTTAGCAATCTCTTTTTTTGGGGAAGGTGGGGGTACTGAAGCCCCCTAGCCCCTCCCCTGAATCCGCTACTGCAATTCGACGTGACAGACAGACTAAACACGTGATAGAAGATTCAGTTGTTCAGTTCAGTCAAAACAATGGAGCGAAAATCTTCTTTAAGCTTTACTGAACCTTCA
Source organism: Cheiracanthium punctorium (assembly GCA_038373885.1). Classification (NCBI taxonomy): domain Eukaryota; kingdom Metazoa; phylum Arthropoda; class Arachnida; order Araneae; family Cheiracanthiidae; genus Cheiracanthium; species Cheiracanthium punctorium. The sequence goes on from JAWZYV010011745.1 coordinate 72,437, forward strand.
AGCAAAATTTATTTGTTGAACTAAAAACTCATTCAAATGGTGATTTGCATTCAAACATACATAAGATGCATAAATATTTAAATGTTCCCTCTTATTTTTTAAACATTTTTCTCATTTAGGCGCCCCTCTCAAAGAAAAAACCGATTGCACACGTCGCAGGCCGGCCCTGCCAAGACAATTAGAAAATTTAGAGAGTAAAATTTATGTTTCACATTATAGTTACCACAAACCTATAATTTCATACATAAAATATTATGATGACATTCAAGTTCCTATTTCCAATGAATAATATGAATATATTATTTATATATTCTTTGTAAAGTACACATGAATAATAAATATAATTAAATTATAATATGATATTTATTTTAAGTTAAAGTTTAATCATTTCAGTGATATTTATCGTAAACGTCCAAGAAGTTTTACTTCAATCGCGCGTAAAGATTACACGCACACACTTATTTTTTTAATCCGCTATCTTTTACTGCGTTTTTGCACAAAAGAAATCTAATTTACTTTTATTTTAAGCAATTTTCAAAAAATTATCACTTAATAAATTTATATAGGGTCCCTTAACTCATGAAAATAACATATTTTATTTAATATAAATTAAACTACCGAACGTAAAAATTTAAAATTTTGCACAGCCATGTAAAATCACTTTCTGCATCTATTTCCATCAAAATTTGGCTACGTTGCTATTCTTAATTTTTTTGAATATTAATTTAATAATTCATAATAATATTGTATTTAAAATCATAATAACATTAAATTATGTTTGGGTCGTTTAGTTCTAATAGTACGAATAAAAATCAGCTTCTTATTATCAATATTACAGGAGATATGATTTAAAGTATGAAAAAATATTTTAACATATGGGGAGGGGGATTTTGGGTGCTCATAACTCATCCATTTTCAGTTCAAATTTATTGAAAATGGGTATCCGGGGTTAAAATGAGCTAAATTTTTGAAATATGACGTGAAATCTAGGGGTTGCTATTGGGAAAAAAAAAAGTTGGTGTGAATTTTAATATGTAGATGGCCCCTTATGCAATTTTTATGCATAGCAAATTAAAGTGTACGTCAATCGAAAACGATTGGTATCTGTAACTTTGCTGTACAACGATCGACGGCCGAAAAAAGTACAAATGGGACTTTTTTTTTCCGCAGCTGTACATTATTTCCATGAATGGGATTCAAGGTATTGTTCATTTTACTGAATAGATTGTTCTAGAATCGTAAAGGCGATCCATTCTTTTGGATTGACTTAACGAACATTCAGTATTTGCATAAAATTCTATTTTCTAGATCTGTTTTGTTTTATTGCTATCGGACATCGGAACGTCGGATAGAATGAACGAAATGGGCCGATCCCCAGAGGTTCACTATAACCGGAGTATGTATGTATATGTAATGTATAAAAAGGTAATTTGGGTTTTACTAGTTTGGGTATTGTTCAAACCGGTACTTTCACTGTAAGTTTTACTTTCCTGTCATACTTGCCACGCGCGCTCTGGAGCTATGTTTTATTTATTTTGTTATTTGCCAGACATCAGGCCGTCGATTTTGAGATCTTTAGATGTACACGTGTCCCCACGCCCCTGTAGCCCCGGATGCGGGTCATGTTGGTAAATGTGTGTGGTTCGATCAGAGATAAGAGAGAGGAGGAGTTGTGTCTTCGCAGACCACGTGGTGTGGTAAGCGTAAATACTCCCGCACATCGAAAATCGGGGGACTTCTGCCACTGGAACTGCTTAATGAGTCCACGCTGATTCTTGTACCCGTCTCCCCTCCCCTCTCTCATTCTAAATTGTAACTTAAATGTAATGTTCAATAAACCATATTACCTGCCTTAACTCTGAAACTTTACTTGAAATATCTGACGTCTCAAATAGCCGGCAGGATGATTGCCTGTGTGCCAATTAAAAATTTTAAATCGTAAAAAAATTAACGCTCAATAATCCGGGAGACGGGTTCATCGCCCATCGTTCGCAGGAGATGCCGCGCGCCTCTTCGCCGACCAGCCGATGGCCTTTCCCCCTTTCCCTAGAGTCCTCTCTCCGCCGGCCAACTACGTCGAGCCCTGCTCTGGGAGATTTCAACACCGACTGATGAGTCAGGTTATCTTCTGAAGTACTTCACAGAACGTCCTGTACGTTCTACGCCGTTAATGCCGAAATGGAAGAACGTCTGCATTGATGAACAGCCTATGCGGTATTTCTGCAGCGCTCATCATACCGAAATCTGCGCCTCCTAATTCATCTTTATTTTTTCTTTTTCGCACGTTCGCCACAAAACAAGAGAAACTCCTGTCATCATTACGGCGCGGCGGTGCGTCAAAATTTACTGCCTTCGTTGCCCCAAAACAGGGCCCCTTTTCTCCGTGCCGAATATTTTTGTTTTTGCGGTTGACCGAAACTCCTCCTGCCTGCATTGAACTTGTGAGAGAAGATATTTTTTTTTTGTGTGTGTTTTGTTTATTGTTGAAGAATGACGATTTCAACTTGTGGATATTGATTAAGTGAAGTAAGCAAATTATATTTTCAGAGTTGAAGTGAACATTACAGTATTATATTTAAATGGTTATTAATTGTGTGTGTGTTATTTTAAAGGGCTATTTTAGTGTTGATGAAAAAAAAAAAAATTGATATATCTGCATTTTTCCCAACTGTCTATTGAGTCATTTCTTCCCCTTTTTTTGGAAGCTATGAGGCAATGGCCAAGTTTTCTCTTTCGTAGTTGACAATTATTTTCCTTTTTCGGGATCATTTGAACCCATTTTTGTTGTCATACTATGGAGAGTTTAAAGTTTGGGCAAACTTAAAATGCCTACAAGTGGTATTTACTATACCCCATACCTGTGTGACGGTACTGCTGTTTCACAGCTATGGTTTTCGAAATTTTCTACACACTACGCACATTTTTACATTTTTTTTTACATTGCCTTTACATTAAATAAATTTACTCCATTTTGCCAACTATTTTGCCAGGTTATTTTCATTCCATTCACTTTATGCCATGCAAGCCAAAGCCATAAGTATTTGCCAAAGAAAATGAATGTCAGCCTCTTAATTCCATTTTGTTTAATTATATTACTATATTGTTGTACAGTATTATTGTATCCCACCTAGGTTGTAAATGTTTTACTTGTGATATTTTGAAAAAATTTATGCGCACTCATTGTTTTATTTTTATTGTAAGATTTTCGTACTATTGCATCATTATGTTTTGTCAAATTTTAGAAACTGCATCCTGCCTCTCAAGTATTGTACAACATAACTCCAGAATTCTAGCCAGAAAAATTTAAGGTGTCTAAACTTGAAAATTAGATTAGTTCGCAGTTTTAGGATTAGGTTGCAAGGACGTCTGACTCGCAAGTGAGAGACTGGCCACCTCAATGAAATTGCTCGTCAGACTTCTTTTGCCGGGGGGATATTGTAATGTATAAAAAAGTAATTTGGGTTTTACTAGTTTGGGTATTGTTCAAACCGGTACTTTCACTGTAAGTTTTACTTTCCTGTCATACTTGCCACGCGCGCTCTGGAGCTATGTTTTATTTATTTTGTTATTTGCCAGACATCAGGCCGTCGATTTTGAGATCTTTAGATGTACACGTGTCCCCACGCCCCTGTAGCCCCGGATGCGGGTCATGTTGGTAAATGTGTGTGGTTCGATCAGAGATAAGAGAGAGGAGGAGTTGTGTCTTCGCAGACCACGTGGTGTGGTAAGCGTAAATACTCCCGCACATCGAAAATCGGGGGACTTCTGCCACTGGAACTGCTTAATGAGTCCACGCTGATTCTTGTACCCGTCTCCCCTCCCCTCTTCTCATTCTAAATTGTAACTTAAATGTAATGTTCAATAAACCATATTACCTGCCTTAACTCTGAAACTTTACTTGAAATATCTGACGTCTCATATATATATTGATGACTATGTCATTTTATCTCTCAACACCCTTTATTGAAATATGTGTCCCAAAAATGCGACATAAAAGTATGCGACATAATTTTACATGTACTATTTAAATACTATTCGTTCAGAACAGCTTTAATCTATTGTTACACTATTTCGTAAGCTGTAGAATAGGCTTCACATGCATTTTTTTACATATATTTAAATACTATTAGTTCATAACAGCTTTAATCTATTGTTACACTATTTCGTAAGCTGTACACTAGGGTGGAGCGAAAAAAACTTTGTTTCAAAATTCACATTGCCTGAGTCATTAAATGGTCCGAAAGTGATCAGAACAAATTGTCTCCAAATTTCAGCTCAAAATAATGTCATCTTCAGTTTCCAGAACTCAAGCGAATCTATTACTATCTTATTTTTATTAAAATAACTAGCTGCTACCCGCGACTTCGTCCGCGTCGGCTTTAGAGTTAGGTCCCAAAAGAAATGAAGCATGTGTGAATAACACATATGTTTGCGACAAAAGAAACTGCATTTAAATATTATTTGCTTTTTACTTATTTTATATAAAGTATAATGCGTGGTAGCATACTTCATTTAAAATAAGAGAATAAGCAGAGTTACTAAATTTAGATTTTTTTCAGGCATTTGGCGAATACATTTACGTTAGTATTTGCCAACTGTCTTTGTTGTTCTTGTGAAAGAAATATTTATGCTATAGCATGAATTTTAGCCTACGCTAATCAGGAATAGTGCAGCTTTTTCTTAGCGAAAAAGTTTTAGAATCGGTTCTACAGTTACAGAGATACCCAGAGAGCGTAATGTATTAGAATTATTTTGAGTGTTCCTGTAAAGGAACTATTTGCACTACATGTATGAATTTTAGCCTATAATACTCAAGAATAGTGTAGCTTACTAAAAGTGAAAAAAGTTTTGGAATCGGTTCAGTACTTACAGAGATACACATAGAGTGTAATGTAATTCTTATGAGTATCCCTGTAAAAGAACTATTTGTGATACATGCATAAAAGGTAGCCTATAACACTCAGGGTCCCACCAGTGTTTAAGAAGTTCTACTCTCAAAACTGGAAGGCTGGAAGTGCCAGGTTCAACGGGTCGAGCCTGTCGACCTAGCCGCTCGCAGATTTTCGCGGTTTTCTCCAAAACCTCGCGTAAATACGGGCTAGGATCCCTTAGAAAGTTCCCCACAGAGGAATAACCCATATAGGCCTAGGACCCTAGTGCAGTCAATCGGTCTTAATCCACAAACAAACAAACAATAATATTCAGGAATAGTGTAACTAAGTTTTAAATTCGGTTTAGTAGCTATAATTCCATAGAGCGCAATACATTAGAATTATTTTGAATGTGTTTGTAAAAGAGTTATTTATGCTATATGCTTGAAAGGTTGCCTGTATGTTAATCCAGGGCATAAGCTATCTTCATTACGAATTTTTCCAAATCCGTTCAGCAATTTGTGTGTGATTCAGTCAAAAACATCTAAACACACAAACGTACACATTTTTTAATGACTATGTCATTTTATCTCTCAATACCCTTATTGAAAAATGTGTCCCAAAAATGCGACAAAAGCGACATAAAAAAGCGACATAATTTTACATGTATTTAAATACTATTAGTTCACAACAGCTTTAATATCGAGATAAAAGCAATCTTTAGTCTCGATATTGTTACCCTATTTCGTAAGCTGTAGAATATGCTCCACATGTATTTTTTACATAAATTCAAATATTATTAGTTCACAACAGCTTTAATCTGTTGTTACACTATTTCGTAAGTAGTTTCGAATAGGCACCGCATGTATTTTTCTATAAATAGGTTACACTCATAAAAATTTCAACATAGGGTTACCAGGCGAAATACGCGAAAGATGAGCGATAAAATGCCAAGATAATTAATATAGTTTTAATATGGCAATAATAAAACTAAAAAATTAGGGGGGGTTCAGGGGGATCTCCCCCTGACGAGGCTCGAACAGCCGAGTTTTTATATTATTGGTAGGATTTGGAAATTTATGAAGTTTAAGAAACACATTTGGACTTTTCTTTCTAATGCTTTTTAATTTGGCGTAAAATCAACATAATTTCCATACCATTTCATGTTGTTCAAATGCATGTTTATCTGAAAATAGAATTTCAGCTTTATTTCAAAAGCATAAATCATTTTGTGCGGGCGATAAAACGGTTTTTCATTAATAATTAGAAAAGTATTTAAAATTTCAACATTCTGAGCCTCAGGTGCACAGTCATGGGCTTCTATGCTCAAATTTTCAAAGCTATGTTAATGGAATTATGAGTAAAAACTTGACATGATTGGTTGCCATGATACATAAATATTGTTTGTCTGTACTTAAATAATATGTAATCTTTTAATATTGCTCATGTGTTTTTGAGTTATTTATAATAATGAGCCAAATGTAAATTTTTAAACAGAATAATACTTCGAGCAAAAACAGCAGAGGAAAACAAAGGTTTAAGAACACTGCCATAAAAAAACGCAACAATAGACCCTACGTGCATTCGATACCAACCGACAGAAGAAAACACCAGTTTAGGAACACAGTTAAAGAAAATACCACAACAAAGACATTCTCTCGGTTCAAACCCTACGGGAAAACATTTTAAGAGAACAGTGAAAGAATAATATTCAACACGGACACTTCCTGTATGCTAACCCGATATTCAGACGGAACAACGGTTTAAGAACACGGGTATGTAACACCACAAAGAAACAAACACTGTCTGCAAAGGGTTTAAGGGTAGAATTCTCCGCCGGTGGTTTCCGAAATCGTCGGTGGTTAGCTGCCGACTGGGCAGAACCAGTTGTTTGGTTACCGACTGCGCTAACGATTCCGGAGGCCATCGGGAGGTCGTTTAGCCAATCACATGAACCCCTTGACGCTCCTCCCTAAAACTCCACCTCAAGGCGGGGCAGAGTTAACGACTGCGAAAAATTAGCGACGAGCGGAGAATCCAGCTCTTAGATCAAAATAAAAGAATAACAAATGGACACTCCGTGGATTCTAGCCCAACCTCAAGACGGAGCAACGGTTTAACACGGGGATGGAACACCACAAAGAAACGGACCCTGGCTGCAATCATTCCCCAAACACAATAGACAGAACCCGCAGTTTAAAAACACGGATACAGATAAATAATTCGAAACCTACCAGCAGACGAAATCAACGCTTAAGAATACTGTGATAGAAAAACACTAAAAAAATAATTTACACTACCTGCATTCGAACCCAACAATCAGAGGAAAACATCAGTTAAAGAACAGAGTTAAGTATAATACCAGAAACTAGACTATGGACATTCCTCCCATTCAAACCCAAACTCCCGACGAAACAATGGTATAAGAAAACAGTTAAAGAATAATACTACAACATGGACACTTCCTGGATTCTAAATAATTATCATGAATGACCGGTGATTCTTACTGGGGATTTTAATGTTCATTTTCGCTACCAAGAATCTCAGCCGTCAGTTGATTTTTAAAAAGAAAAATTGGATCTAACTATGAATGCTTCTCGACTTCCATCAACAACGCGTTTCGGTACAACGATAGATGCTGTATTTTCAATAAAGTTAGCCAATTGAGAGAGTAAAATTTATGTTTCACAGTATAGTTAACACAAACCTATAATTTCATACATAAAATATTAGGATGACATTCAAGTTCCTATTTCCAATGAATAATATGAATATAACATTTATATAATCTTTGTAAAGTACATGAATAATAAATATAATTAAATTATAATATGATATTTATTTTAAGTTAAAGTTTAATAACTTCAGTGATATTTATCGTAAACGTCCAAGAAGTTTTACTTCAATCGCGCGTAAAGATTACACGCACACACTTTTTTTTTCCCCTCTGTCATAACATGCATTTATGTTTCTGTCATGCAAATATTACCTCATTTCGACATCCATTAGGCTCAGGAAAATTTAAAATTGGATTCGGACTTACTGTTTCTGCACTCAACTGGTTTTGAGTCAGCTGAAAACTTGGAAAAAGGTCATCATCCAAATCAAATCCAATCACCATTCATTGTCTAACACTATTTATGGCATACAAAAGTCAAGAACGTGAATTTAGGAGAAAAAAAAAAAAGTGCTTTGCTTGCAGAAAATGATGGAGATGAAAATCTAAACATTGAAGCTGGAATAACTATTTTTTAAGAAACCACCCCTATAGGGCAGGTCGGGTGGCCCATAATGGTGATAAAATAGATCATTGGCTCGACCCTTGATTCATTGTCGCCCATCGTCCAAAAAAGTATCTATTCAACAGACTAACGTCGTTCTTGCCCCACGCATCTTGCCTTTCTAAGCTGATTTTCATCGAAAACGATTTTTCGCATTTTTGTGACTGAAGTGGTTTCTCCACTCACACGATTCAATTACATCTCACAGCTGGTTTCACCATGATTGCATTTCTATATTCTGACTGTACTGTGAATTCGTTTTATAACGAGAGACTGTAGTGAAATTATATTCTATTTATGAAAAAAAAATTTTTTTTGTATAGTGTATTAAGATATATGTATGTAATTGCCTTGATTTAAAATTTATTGAACATGAGCCGCCGTCACTCCAAAGAGATTCAAGAGTGAAAAAGAGCAGCAACCGTTTGTACGATCCGCTCGAAATGTTTCAGAATCGTTTAAAGCGCGAATTCATCATCGTGTATCGCGGAATGTTTCAGAATCGTGTGCATTTCACACGTCAGAATCTCATTTTGAAGCGATTTTTTCTGTCTTGTCGGCTCCCTTTTATTTACGAGAGTGAAAAAAGTGAATATTTGCGTGACAGAAGGACCCGTTCCCAACGAAAATGACGTCCTACAGGCGGGATTCCAATTCCTTTAAAATAGTTTTTTTCAGATGGCATACTTTAATTATTTTTTTTTCGCAAATAAATTGTCAGCATGGATATAAGAATGGCTGTTGACACAAAACGAAATTTTTCGAATGCCAAACGTTTCCAGAAGAGCGTGACTTTCAATTGGAGTCTCTATAATAAAAAATTGATTATGAAGTTATTTATTTTAGGTGGACGAAGATTCAACAGAGTGAGTGTATAGACCTCTTTCATCCCATATTTTTTCGAGCGCCCGTTGTCAGTGCCTCCACAACGAGCTTGGACTTCCAGTCATCGTGAAATAGGAACAATAAGAATAATCCCAATTTTCACTCATTTTAACCCTTTAAGGCGCAGTGATCCCGCTCTGGGAACACCCAACTTTGACCTTTTGACTGTTGCCAGTCACGAAGAGTAGATTGGATTTCTATAAAACTAGTTGCGGGTGACCTGGCTCCTCGAGAATCCTTTACTTTTTTAGCACGTCCTTTCCCGTCAAAAAAGGGTCACGATTATTTTTAAACAGCACTGACACCTGCTGAAAAAGGGAAGAATGCGAGAACAGCAGATTGCCCCATGCTGAAAAAAGGCCATCGCTCGACTGAACGACCCACAAGAGGGCGGACGATCGAAACGTTCATCGCGTGCCACAGATCGAGAGACCCTTTTTTGACGACAGCTGGCTGTGCCGGGCACAGCATTTCGTCGTGGAGGGGGGGGGGGAGAGAGGATGTTTAACACTAACTATCAATATATTTACATGGGTAGGGGTGCCTGTAAAATACAGAGAACAACAGAAACCGTTTCTTACTCACTTGTGTGTCGAGCTCGGTATTCTGTGCTGAATGAAGTCGAGAGATGAAACCAAAAGATCTTGCCGCTTCCCTTTCGGCGTTTGATCGGTCGGATCCCCCCTTGACTCCGTCTCCTTCCGGCGGGGAGGCGGCCCCCTCCGAGCCCCGCCCCGGCCGTCGATCAAAAGTCAGCGGAGGGGGCGGAGCGAGAGGCGGAGTCATTCCAACCGTGCGTGGGAGTTCCGCCACGTGGGGACGACGTACGTTTGGTAAAGGTTAGATTATTTCTTTTCTCTGGAACCGCGCCGATGAAGGAAATCGGGAGCACGATTTCTTTTCTTTTTTTCTTTCTTTCTTTTCTTGGGTGCCCCCGTGCTCTTTCCGCCGCTCTCCGATTGGAGGAAGAGAGCGCCGGCGTTGCTCTAGGGTTGTGTGGGATGATTTGTCAGAGGCGCACAGAGCCAAGTCGGGACCCCGGGGTTAACCCTTTGAGGCGCAACCCCTTTCCCAATGCTGAAAAAAGGGCAGCCGTTGCCATCGCTCGACTGAACGACCCGCAAGAGGGCGGACGATCAAAACGTTCATCGCGTGCCACAGATCGAGAGACCCTTCTTTTGACGGCAGCTGGCTGTGCCGCATTGGGCAATCTATCCAGCGGTTCTCGAATTCTTCCATTTTTCAGCAGATGTCACTGCTGTTAAAAATAATTGCGACCATTTTTTTTACGGGAAGTGACGTGCTAAAAAGTAAAGGATTCTCATGGAGCTGTGTCACCCGCAACTATTTTTATAGAAATTTAAATCTAGTCTTCGTGACTGGCAGCAGTCAAAACGTCAGAGTCGGGTATTCCCAGAGCGGGATCACTGCGCGTTAAAATCTTTGGGGGCCCCTTTGCTATCCAAAAATCCTTTAGATGTCGTATTAGATCCATCATTGACTCCTGATTAAAATTATGAATCATTTAAAGAAATTTTAAATGAATAGTCATTGGAAAATAATGAATAGAATTAAAATTGTTAATTTAAAAGAGTATTATACTCTAATAAACATCCGTGCTCTCAAAAATACCAACATTTTATTTTGAAGGTTTCGTCACTTCCACAAAGAAACTGTATTTGGAACGTTAACAACATTTTTGAATGGCATGTTTCCTCAGTAGTATTGAAAAAATGAATATTTTTATTCATACTTCCTTGCAAGCAGGCAGCCCAAAAAATTTCAGAAGGTCAAAGAAATGGAAATGTCAAAATTTTTCATAGAAGGTCTTGATCTTTAACATTTTGGTAAGGAAAATTCAAAATTTCGGAGGTTGGGTGGGCCCATAGTCTCTCCCCTTTCTTCCACTATTTAACAATGTGTCTCTGAAAAAAAAAAAAAAAAAAAGATTTCTTGTTCAATAAATCTTTCCTACTTTGAGTCATGGCAAACCGTTGAATAACACCGTCCATGTCTATTTTTCTTGCAAACGAAGACTCCATCAGAAACACCCCTCGTTTTTGTCAAGTTGGGGGTTTATGCTCTAGCTGGCTTTTTGTAATTTCATTCAAAAAATTAATTTGAAGCATCCGCGGAAATAATCTGAATTTGGACATTTTTTTTTAAAAACAAAATTGACAACACACGATTAAGTATCACGTAAACAGCAAAAGCGGGGCCCCTTCACAAGCTGAGGCCCTGGGGATTTTTCCCCTGCTCCCCCTCCCTCTCTGCGCCACTGACGGTTGTGTGCAGGGAGGAGCCGGTTGAGCTTCCCTTCAGAATTCGAAGAGGGCCTTAAAAATGCCTTAAAAATTCAAAATTTTGTTTTTAAATGTTGTTGTAAAGATTTTTAACGAACAGAAGTGCAAAGCTATTTTCAAGGTTTTTCAAGTCTTGATACTTCACGTCGCAACATTTCTGAATGGGTTCAGTTTGCGGTGTCCTTGCATGGGACATCTGAAACGGCCCGGGCGATTCCACCAGACCGGCCCCCAACATGAGTAGCGCGTCTATGATAGTACATCGCGGGGGAGAGGAAATGCGCCCATTCAGTTGAACTCTGTTATACTCATGATAACGTTTTATGATGATCAGGCCTGTCGAGAAGGGGATTCCCCCGGGCCCGTGTTTTCTGAGGGGGGCGGGCTAAACTTTCAAAAAAAATTTCTATATAGACAGAAATAAAATTCGCGAAAACCAACACCGACTGGAATAAATAAAGACGAGAGTAGGTCCTAAACGAAACTGCATTGCTGACGTGCTCTTTTATTTTTTTATTTTTTTTTGGGGGGGGAGCAAACGCACCACCCTTTGTGTTCTCATACGCGGGGAATCACCATGATAACTCCAGACCGGCAGGTGCAAACTTGGTCATTTTAAGGCGCGGGAAAATTCATTCATCCCCAAAATGTTCTTGGAATAAAATTGTTCAGAATGGCTCTCGGAATGTGGATTTTTCAGTTGTTTGCAGTGAGTTTACTTACTCTTTTACCCTTCTTATTATCACAGTGATTATTTATTTATTTTTTTAATAATTATTAGTTATAAAGTATGTGTGTGTGTGTGTGTAGGATTACGACCGATTAGCTCCGAGTGGGCTCTAGGTCGAAGGGTGGGGTGCCCTCCGTGGGGGTCTTTCTAAGGGGTCCTAACCCGTATTTACGCTAAGTTTCGGAGAAAACCACGGAAAACTCCGAACGGTTAGGTCGACGGACGCGCGATGGGACCCGAACCCGGAACCTTCACACTTCGCCCGTCTACCATTTCCAGTGGTTTTAAAGTATGTTTATTTCGTCAGTGCTTCATAAAGAGGCTTAATTTCTCACAGCAAACATTTGAGGTTAAAATGATCTTATTGCTAATAAAACATTTCATTGAAGTTTTTTATGGTAGGGGGTAGGGCCCGGCAAATATCACCCGAGTTTGTCTCTCGACGGGCCTGAGGATGATTAATCTATTCTGTACGCCCAATCACTCCGCCTAAAGTGCAGAAGCTCACTGACAACGTCACTCGTTTAGAGCGTCCTAAAAGGACTGTTCCCTTCCAATCGATTTCAGCATTCACCGAGAAAAATTATTTAAAACCCACTGGAGTTTATGGAAGCTTTTTTAGAAATGACAACTTTTAAAATAACCTGTACTATTGAATCTGATTGAGTGGCATTTCTCTACTTAAAAAAAATCCCCTCATTTTTATTTTGAGGAGAAGGAATCTTCAGCCTCCTCCGTGGATGCACCTACGCCTATAACATACCTCAATCAGTATGAGAATGGAACAAAATAATACCGAGTACCCGAAACAACATTGGATGTGTTATCGAGTGGACCGCCCATCCATGAAGCGAACAACACATTCATAAAATTTTTAATTCGTTGTATGAAGTTTAATTCGTATGATAAAAGAATGATATAAGAGTATACATATTTATAAAAATACTAGCCGAAGTACCCGTCGTGGACGGGTTAGTACGGAATGCCAATTTCCAAAAAAGAAGAACTTTCGTCTCGTCAGCATTGTAGGGATACACAGAATGGGTGTAGTATGTTGCCAAAAGTAAAGAAAGCGAAGTTATCATTTTTATGGATTGCTAAAAATATTACAGGTTAGAGAATCACTAAGTAATATCATTTCATTCGTAATTATGGGATGCGCGAACGAATATGGACGAATATTGAAATAATTTTCGCAAAATCAAATCAACATTTTTGAAAAATTGGAAGCCTAGAATTGAAGTGGAGTGACAACCTATCCTGTCACCCAATTTCGTTTCATTCCCTGCAGTCTTTATTTCGTGATGCTGGAACAAAATTTCAGCATTTTAAAACAATTTTCACAAAATCTCAAAATGTAATCAAAATATTTTAAAAATTCAACGCCTATCAATTAAGATGAGCAACTGCCTATCCTATCACCGAATTTCGTATCATTCGTATGAGTCGTTATTACGGGATGCTTGAAGAAATATAAACGTATTTTGAGAGAATTTTCACGAAATCTCAAAATCTAATTAAAATGTTTTAAAAGTTGGACACCTATGGTTTATGTTGAGCAACCCTCTATCCTGTGACCCAATTTCATATCATTCGCTTGAGTCGTTATTACGTAATGCGTGAACAAAGATTCACTTCGTTTGAAACGATTTTCGTCGAAGTCTCGATTTCGAACAAAGTCTCGATATCGGATCGATTTTTTCTTAATTAGATGCTTATAGTTTAAGGTGAGTGACCGCCTATCCTTTCACCCAATATCATTTTTTCACCTTTGCAGTTATTACGGGATGTGCGAACACACATTTACGCAGTTTGAAACGATTTTCGCAAAATCTCAAAATCAAGATTTTTTTAAAAATTCGACGCCTATGTTTTAAGTTGAGTGACCACCTATCATGACACCCAATTTCCTATCATTCGCTTCAGTCGTTTTTACGGGATGCTTGAACAAAAAAAGCGTCATGGACAGAATGACAGAACGGCAGACAGACAAACTTTTTATTTTGAGGTTCGCATCGGATTCCCGGGTGCTTGAAACGGATAGAAATCGCAAAATTTTTGAATTCCAAGAAATGTACAGACATAAGTCTAATTTTATTTATATAGATATATAAGATATATATATTTTTTTTGGGGGGGGGAGGGAGGGGGATGTAAGAAAAGCCCTGTTATCTCTCTGGTGTGCTGTGATTAAAGTAGATTTCTTTTCTTTAAATCATATTTCTGTACACCCTCTGAAAAATTTTGTATGTCAATCTGGAAAATAAATAATCAGGGCCGGATGAAGACCAATGAGGGCCCCTAGGCTGTTGAAGTCCTGAGGGCCCCCCCTCTTCTACGAAAGTTGTCTGATGATATGCTAATTACTATTTTTTATGAAATAAATTTTTAAAGTAAGGTATTTTTAATTATTATCTTGCATACATGTGGTGGAGATTACCCGAGCGCTGCTAGGAGGGGTTGAGCCACCTAGAACCTCAGAAAGCTGAGTGTGAAAAGGTTTAGACAGACCAGAGACGTGGTCCCTGTGCCCTGTCAGTTGCACGACGGCAACTGTGAACTTTCTTAATTATCATGATAACATTTAGAAACTGCACGGAGGCAGTCATTCATTTGTTAACTGTAGGAATGAAGTCCGTTTAACGCTTAATAATGTTTTTAAATATTGCGTGTCAATAGCTTTTTCTTGATTAAACGTTAACCTAGAATTTATTTTGTGTCGATTCATTATTGGAGACCCTGGTGAGGTCTCTACATACAGGGTTGTGCAAATTAAACTTCCCCAACTCAGAGGCCTGTGCAGGATGTTGTATGGGTCATAATGCGATGAAATTTTGAAAACAGACACTTCAGATCATGCGCTCGTGATTTATTAAAAAAAAATTATTAGTATAAAAAGTTGCCGATAGGTGGCGCGGAAGATCAACAAGACGTCCTACTGATGTTCTATATGTGTGCCGTGGTCAAATAGGGCACAGGCCTCTGAGTTGGGGAAGTTTAATTTGGACAACCCTGTACATTAGGCGGAGATGCACAATAAAGGACACTTTATAAAATTGATAAATTTAAGTTATGTAATTTATGGCAATGGCATTTTTTTTTTTCAATTTTTAACACAAAACAAAATCTGTTCACCTCGCTTCACCGTTGATTTCTTATACAAACATTGCAATGTTTTGCCCACCAGCTCAACTAACACGTGACTTCGTGACGTCACGGGAAACGTGTCCATTTAGAGTGACACTTTGCGTTTTGAAAGTTTAGGGGGGGGGGGGAAAGGACATTTTTAAAACTCTTCAGAGAAATCAGAATAAACCCAACCAATCACAATTGTTTTTTAGAAAGGGGAAAATGGATCGCGTAGCCCCCCCCATTCCTTTCTTTTGCCCCCAGTTGCCTAGCTCGGACACGGACTCATGAATTGGCGAACAGGAGCAATGGCGGCTCCTCCATTTAGACACACGAACCCCCAAAGGAAAAACTGAAAAAAAAAAGTAAGAAAATCTGAAACACTTTCAAATTTTAAATACGCACTCAGGTGCTACATATGAAAAGCGTATCATAATTTATGCGTCTTCCCTATTTTCTTCCCTTATTCCCCGTTAAGTTGGAAAGTCTATCATGATTCAGGAGTGCGCCGTATTTTTCTCTCATGTTCCATAAAACGCATCTTTGGAATCGAAATCTATCTTAAAATCGTCTACTGGAACTGTTTTACAATTTCTGCCTAGCCTATTCCAACTGTACTTCACCGTTTTAAATACTGTTTGGAAGGGGCATCCTAATCTACGAGTGTGTTGTGTTTGTCTTTCTTGTTTCATAAAACACATATTTGGAATCGAAATCTACAGGGTGGCCATAATTAAACTGCAAGTGTTCAAGGGGTGCTGGAGGGAAAACTAGCAGGAATATTCCAGTGAAACTTGGTATCTACACGTTTCAGAACATGCGCACGTCAAATAGGCAATAAAAAAGATCGCCATTTTCAGCCGATAGATGGCGTGATATCGTGTTTCAATGCTTATGGACGTCCTATATGCAAATTTTAAGCCCATCGGACAGTGTAAAAACAAGACCGCATTGAGTTATGGTCCATCATGACTCTGAATGAGAAGGAACGTGCATTGTTAGTGAAGATATTTTATCAGAATGGTAGCCATTATTCGGCTACTCTGAAAGAATACCGGCGTATGAAACGATTAAGAAGAGGTGCAATGAGTGTCCATGAGAATAAATAATGGTTTAATTGTTTTCCAAAGCGTCTTTATGAATTGTTTAATGTGTGATCTTAATTGACGTTACTTTTTGATGACATGTTACTGTAAAAATTTAATTACTGAAGCAAATTCTATGGAATTTTGATAAACTGTAAATGATATTTTATATTGTTTATATACTCTTAGAATGTCACTATGCTATGTCTATCGGTTTTGGCAGTTGTATACAGTAGCGCAGCCAGAAATTTTTTTTAGGGGGGGTCCAAATTACTCGGACTCGGGGGGGGGAGATCAGACCCCCCTCCCTAAAATGATCATGTTGCTGTTCACAGGGCCCCCGTACATGATACCCATATAAGTGTTTGTAGGGGGGGGGGACTGGTCATCTCAGACAGGCACTCAGCACTCATCCCTCCCCCGGAAGAAATGTTTCGCAAATTTTACCTTTACAGAAAACATTTGAAATTTTACCCTCAGGCCCCCAGAAAGCACAGAATGAGTGCGAATACCTATATTCTCCCCTTGAGAGGCCCGAGACGCAACTCAATTTTGAGGCCCCCTCTACTCAAAAAAAAAAAATAAATAAATAAAATCACTAACTCTAACACCTTTACATTATTACTAATTATTTTTAAATGTTTTAATTCCTTTTATAGCTAGTTTATGTCTACAAACCAGGGCCTGACTTTCACTATAACACTTTTGTGCCCAGGGCACTTTTCAGATTTTGTGTCTCTTAGCTGGCTCAATTTTTGGGCTTATTTCTGCATTTGTGCCCAGGGCACGTGCACCAAGTGTCCGTCCGATAGTCATGGTCTGCTACAAAAGGAGTATTAAAATTTTTAAAATAATTTTTATTTTTATAGATTTGTTCATCTTAAAGAACATTTTTTATCTCAATAATTTTTGTAGTACGTTTCACTTTTCATGATTAACCCTAAATAAACATCAGCATACCTCTAAGTATAAACCAGCAATTGCAGTTTCATATTGTGTGATTATTTTTCACTGTTACTTAATTACGTCGAATTTCTTTTTGTGGACCACTAGCGAATGTATTGTTTCAGTCATGAAAATTTTGACTACTTAACAGGTACTTTTGAAGGTCAGAACAAGGGAAACTTGATCAGAAACATGACTTTGACATCACAACGTTCAGAAGAATTCTTTACTTGGATAAAATGTACCAAAAATTTAACATTCCTTCAAGAACATATATTTATAAATATTTAAATATATTCATAAATTTTCCGCTTGGAACTGCAAAACTAAGCAGTTTAATAGTAAAAGTAAACTTTCTGTTTAGTCGAATTTTTGTATTTATTCAAAAACAGTCAATAAGTTTAGGACTATTAATAATGAGTAATTAGGTATGAATAATATATACACACACATTATTCTATATTTTAAATAGAATGAAAAAAACTACAAGAGAAATAAAAAAAAAACAATACTTAAGTAGTTAAAGTACAAAAAATATTATTGAGTTAAAAATAAATTCCACTTTATATTGAATATGGGTATGCTCTAAGCTTCGGTCCTAGGTTTATTATTAACTAGCTGCGTGCCCGTTCTTCGCACGCTAGGAAACGGAAATTTTCCTCACATGTGTAATTCGAATTAATTCCAGTGAAGTGGAATCTAGAAAAAGCAAAATTATTTCACTCTTGACTTAAAGTTTGCATCATATATGTACTAACCTGAGATCATTGCAATATAATGACACACACACACACACAAAAAAAAAAAAAAACTATGTCAGCGTCATTCGGTATCAAAAAAGTGAAAAGTTAGACCGTTCTCACTTTCAAAATGTCTTATTTCCGCATCATGCTGTCTTTTAGGTTCGCGTTTTAGCGTTAAATACCTCAGACACTACATGAAATGGACATTTTTTTTTTATTTTAAAATTACGTCATGCAACCCTTTACAAAAAGAAAAGAGATTAAGACTGCGCTATTTATAAAGGCGTTAAAATTGTTTTTCTAGATTACGCAGTTTAATTTTTCTTCTCACAAATAAATCCAGTATTGATAAGAGGAAATCGAGCCAAGCAAAGAAATCGTCTGCTTGGACATAAGAATAACTATGTACACAAAACGAAATCTTTGGAATGAGAAACTTTTTTCACGTTTTCAGAAGAGCGCTCGTTGTAATTGCTTCACAACAGGCTTTGATTTTTAGTTGTACAATAACAGTAGTGTTTGGCGCATTTTGGCTTCAAATATAAGGCAATAAACAACAGATGTTTTAATTCGAATTTCGCAAAAAAATCGCTTCGATTAATGGAAGTTTTTATAATACTCGTAAATGTTTTATTATTAATAATAAACTTATTACAATGTAAATTAATATATACTTCTTCCGTAACAAAAATATTCCAATAATTAAATGCTCCAATTGGAAAATATAATCAATAATTAAATTATAAATAATTTCATCTAAATTCCTTTTAAAAATATTATATATATTATTAAATTTATCACCAACGATAGAACTGATTTGATTCATATTTAAGTTCAGTAAATTCAGAAATATGATTTCTTTATTTCCCAGGAATTAACCTTGTTCATGATCAATTTGCACACTTTAAATCAATTCAGATACCACACAGCAGCTTTTATATTGTTCCTCTACAGAAAGAAGAGCCCAGTCAATCAGTGGCATGGGGCAATCCATTTATAAGTTTTGGGGTTGTTAGCAGTGCGTACCTGAGCGGTGAGCGTCTTCGGAAAAGAAAAAATGTCAATTTGATTTTATTCTATTGTTATCGAGTTAAACCCTCCCATAGAACCCAGATTTAACTTGTTCCTCCCATCGTTGCAAAGACACAACGGATAAGATACCCTTCTGTACCTAGTAACATGAATCTATGAATGCTCCGCTGGCGTCTTGCGTTGTGAAAGCGCAACAGTGGTTGCATTAGACACTGATAAACCCAAACCAATCTGGGTAACAATGCTGGGAACAGAAGAAAATCTTCGGTGTTGAATCTTTGAAACGGTTGAATCTTTGAATACTTATGTATACCTTTGCTTATGTATACCCCATATGAAGCTTTGGCCCGGGGCCCCCAGGGGTATAAATCGGGCCCTGTTATAGTTAGTACCGTAAGATAGTAGATTTGCTATCATTGACTACATTGTAGTTGCCAGTAATAATAAGCTTATGATATAGTTTTAAATAATCTTTATAAGTTGGATCATTACATCTTGTATACATGCAAGTACTATTGTCTATGTTTAGAAAATTCTTGGCTAATTATAAATAAATACACTTCAACCATCTGCTAGATTATACTTGAAAGATCTTTTCATATTAAGATTTTTACTGGTAATAAATTATGAACCACGTCTGTGTGATTCCACCTCCTCTGTTGTGTAAAGTTATTTTGAAATTTAATCAAGTAAAGTTTACTTCTTTGTTAATGTAGAGCCCAATATCAAGAGGATGAGCTTGAGATCTAGCACCCTCAAAGGTTTCTTTCGGTGCAACAGACTTTTCACCGGGTCCGGGCCCATACATACTATCAGCAGTCTTTGATGCTGCATGATCACCATCATCGGCTTTAATTTTTTTCTCGAAGAAAGATAAAAACATTTCACTTTGGGTTTTCTTTCTTTTTAAACTGGACGAATTCATGATCGTAAGAAACAAAGAACCCAAAACTTAAACTTCTGCTTACAAACTAAAGGCATCCAACTCAAGTGAATTCAGGAGAGACTAAAACTGAACCATTCGAAATTTCGTTATACCACATCTAAGCTCCCAGCAGACGCTCTTTTTTACTGTTTGTTGTATGTGTGTGTGTGTGTGTGTGTATTCACTATTTGAATACTGTGGCTTGTTTATCCACAAATTCCCTATCAGAGACACGACTGGAGATTTATTGCCTAAGGAGTCTCTATGACGGTGCTTGCTGGAAGCCTTTGATGATTTTACCTTGCGTCCTCCTTTTCAAGCCAACTACCGATACAAAGTTGAAAAAGATTTTTTTTAAAGAAAAGACACTTTTTAGAGAATAAATTTGGAAAAGATAGAAAAAAAATGGGCCCTTTAAATTGGTGGCCCATGGGCCCCACTCGCCCTGTAGATAAACGGACCCTGCTCATAGCGGCCCCTTAGCTCATAGGGGGGGTCCTGGACCCCCCCGTCGCTGCGCCACTGGTTGTATATGTCACCGGTGACCTTTGAAATACGGTACAGCGCCATCTATCGGGTGAAAATGACGATTTTTTATTTTTGCATATTTGACTTGCGCATGTTCTGAAACGTGTAGATACCTAATTTCACTGGAATATTCTCGGTAGTTTTCTCTCCAGCACTCCTTGAACACTTGCAGTTTAATTATGGCCACCCTGTATATTAAAATCGCCTACTAACACTACTTTACAATCTTCGCCGGGCCTATTTTAACTGCTAGTTTCTAGCCCAATTCGGAAGATATCGCGAAGATTGGTTCGGTTTTGTAGTTATTTTTTGGCAGCAAACTCAGCGATCCATTATCAAAATCGGCAAACCTCTGAAGCACTCTCAAGATTTCAATCTCCCACCACTACCTTTGCATTATCTGGTGAACACATTTGAAAAGATCTTCAGCGTGACAGTTCATGTCTGCAAAACCCATAGCTGCCAACTCTCCCGATTTTTTCGAGGGATTTCCCACCACTACTTTTTACCTAACAATTCATGCTTAGAATAAGGCCAAAAATTAAATGTAAAATAAAACTGTTTAAAAATTGTGGTGGGAAATCTCCTGAAAAAATCGGGAGAGTTGGCAGCTATGAAAACCTGGGACTGAACAAAATAGCTTCCTATACTCGGAGCAAAGCTAACCTGATAGTGGAGGTAAAGCTATAGACCGTGTGAGTCCGCCTCCCTCAAATAGTTCTTTCCGTTTTCCCAGGTTATTACAGAACTAATACATTTTTCATCGATTATAAGTGCTAAAATAGAGTGTTTGCTATAAAGTAATTGCACGTTTGTGTTACTTGAATGCAGCCATCAGAAGGATTAAGAAATTAAGTCAGAAATCACATGTAACGCCTTCCCAGACGCTTGACCCATTATCATTGGTGCTTTGTGATGTCGACAGCCAGATAATTGGAAGGAGAAACGAGCGATACACGAAGTGGGCAGTGAAATGGCCCCTCTAGCCACTATCAGGTTAAGTGTGCCCCGAGTATAGTGCTAAAAATAAACACATTAACAAATTATTATTATTATTTTGTATTTCTAGGGACCAAGGCCCCTAGACTCGCTACGCTCGCTTTTCGTATGAGGCCCTTAATAAGGCTTATATTCATAAAAAAGGCATCATTTCAACAAACAAAGCCCAAAAGTTGGATCCGATATAGAATGTTATACCGAGCTACACATTGCTTGGGTCTTGCAACACAAAAATTTAAACTTCGCACTATTTTTAATTATGTAAAACCCACGGAGCACCTTGGATATTTGCCCCGCAAGGCGATTTTTCATAATTGGGCGACGTGCGTATATGTATAGTTAATAATGAGTTCTAAGAAAGCAGTCCTTCATTTGATGAAAACACGGAACTGGTAAAATAGCTTGCCACCCATGGCGACTTTTCTTAATTGGGCGATTGACACATGCTCACAACCTATATAATGATGCTCATGTCTCATGCAAGGTTCCCGGAAAACGGTTATCCATATTTTCATATACATACTCCTTTGCAGATGGGCGTATTGAGCACCACGAATATATTCAAAGTGTACTACGTAGGTTGCCTTTTATGTTTTTACAAACGACCCATAGGAGGCGCTACAGAAACGTGTCTTCACGATATTCGTAAAATTCACACCTTGGAATCACTGGCATTATCGAAATTTCTTGCATATTTTGTTTACACGAGTGTTCTAATCGGTATGTAATTCTAGATAACATCGATGCTATGCACAAGATGATTGAATGGATCGGCATGTCACGTATCATGAGATTGAAGCATCCCTTGGCCTATCACAGACTGCCATGCATTCGACTTTGCACGAACATTGAGCTGTTAAAAAGATTGGTTCCAGATGGATTCCTCACCATTTGACAGAAGCTCAAAAAGAGGCTCGTGCAAATGGGCGTAAGGAAATGCTAAAAAAATTCAAATTGGGAACTGCGAGATCCGTATACGATATCGTTACAAGTGACGAAAATTGGATATATTCTTATGAGCTGGAAACTCAACAACAATCCACTGTTTGGGTGTTTCCAGATGAACCGAATCCCACGAAAGTTGTTTGTTCATCAAGCACTTCCAAGAAAATGCTTGCTTGTTTCTTCGGCTATACATCGGCGTTACTATCGCAACCATTCCTTTAGAAGATCGAAAAACTGTTGACGCTCAATGGTAAACAGAAATTTGTTTGCCAAAAGTCATCAACGGAATAGGAAAAACAACAAAAATCGAAGCATCCTTCTTCATCACGACAGCGACAGCTCCCACACAGAGCGTGAAACAATGGATTATTTGCAGGATAAAAATATCAAATGAATGTCTCGCTGTCCATGTTCTCCTGATTTGTCGCCTAACGACTTTTTTTTTTTTTTTGTTCCCTTATGTCAAACAAAAAATGATTGGCCGCGATTTTCATCACCTCGAGAAGCTATTGATACCTTCCAAAACCGTGTTTCGAGATATCAACTTCAGAATGCAAAACCTGTTTCAAGAATAGGTTTGAACAGGTAGAAAAGTGTATAAATCGTAAGGGCGACTATTTTGAAAAGCAATAAAACAGTTTGTTCCCCCAAAATTATTTTTCTTTCTACTTTTTCTAGAAACTTAAAAGGCAACCCTCGTATAACTGCTATAATGGCATAGTGAACGTTACCCATTATTTCTACTGGCAACAAATTCTCCAGCTGGACCGAACCGGCTTTAAAATAATCTGCATTTTAATTATTTTTCATTTTCAAGATACTGAGTTCTAATATTTTGAAACTCGCGGTTTAGATACACCCTGCTTGGAAAGTAAGGATGTAACGGATATTGATTTTGCCGGATACCGGGTATCCCAAACTCCTTTGGTTGCCGGATACTGATATCCGGCACTCACTGTGTATTAAGTTATTCGGTGTATTTTTCATTTTTTTTTTTATATAATGACATCAGAACAATAAATTGTAAACATGTTCAACACATCATAAAAGTATTTTTTAATAATTGACTTATAATTTACAAAAACTAAATATCTTTACATATATGTGCATAAAAAATGTTACTTAAAATGTAAACAGTTAAAGTATTCTTTTATGTATACAGTGCTGGCAGAAGGAAATAAATTTAACCGTGATACATTTATTAAAATACCTGTAATTGTAGATTATTATCACAAAGAAATGCATGCTTTTTTTCTGTTTTATTCATGTAATATTAATCTACATATAAAATAGGATTTTTCAGGTTATACATTAAATTTCTTTAATAAAAAGAATTACAAGTTAAAAAACAAAAATAGATCTGTTTAATTGTTTAGCTTCTAAAATATATGAGCATTCTTTCACAGTACTAAAACTTATATGGCACAAAAAGGGAGGAGGGCAAATTAAAATAAATAAATTTCTCCCTGCTGCTATAAATAAATTTTGAAGACAGAATAATAGGAGTTTTTTTTTAATTAATTATCAGATTTCTGGAGCAAATAAAAAATATTGGAGAAACTCTAGAGAGTGTAAAATTACATCATTTTTGGTATTAAAATGAGAGAAACTGCGTATACTGAATTCACATATATTTCAAATGATACTACACAGTTCTTGTCATTAAACTTCCCCTATAAACAGCAGTCTACAGCTGAAAAGGATGAGAAGATCACCTCCAAATTTGCACATGGAAGCTACATGAAATGCGTTTTAAGTTTTTTTTTTTTTTTTTTTTTTTTTTTTTTTTTAAGTTCAGAAAATGTCCGCTAAGCAGCACTTTGCAGCATGAAATCAGCTCTAAATATGTGCCTAACTCGTTATAAATCTGCTCAAAAACTACTGAACAAATGTTGAAATTGTGTGTTTATTTTGAATGATCCATTTGCAGTGTTAAATTTGCTGTTTTTCATGTTTAATAGCAACTTGAACATTTTTAACCCTAAATTTTTAATCAATATTTCCTAATCACTTTTCATGTATAGTCTATATGTAAATTTGGTTACTATCTGTTCCACCGTTTTAGTGGTAAAACCCTATTCGGGGAACTTCAATTATTACTATCTTGTACATTACATTAAATTTTCAACTTTTTCATTTTTAGTGATGAAAGTAGCATTAAATTGTAGATTAAATAATACTTCGTTGTACGTTGAAAATAAATTAATTATAGTACTGAACAAATGTTGAAATTGTGTGTTTATTTTGAATGATCCATTTGCAGTGTTAAATTTGCTGTTTTTCATGTTTAATAGCAACTTGAACATTTTTAACCCTAAATTTTTAATCAATATTTCCTAATCACTTTTCATGTATAGTCTATATGTAAATTTGGTTACTATCTGTTCAACCGTTTTAGTGGTAAAACCCTATTCGGGGAACTTCAATTATTACTATCTTGTACATTACATTAAATTTTCAACTTTTTCATTTTTAGTGATGAAAGTAGCATTAAATTGTAGATTAAATAATACTTCGTTGTACGTTGAAAATAAATTAATTATAGCATATACTTTCCAATTTAATGTTTACATGAGAGATACTGAGCATGAAAAAAAAAAATATATATATATATATATATATATATATATATATATATATATATATATATATATATATATATATATATATATATTTAAAAAAAAAAAAAAAAAACTTAAGAAAAAACTGCTTTCCCCCCAAAAATTGCATGGAGGTTTTTTACGCATTCTTATTTCTATACTCATGAATAGAGTACTTATTATGTTTCATGTTTTGCATGATGAACAAAATTTTTCGGCATTATGTGGAGCCAAACGATTTCTATTATCTGTATAAATTCTTTTTGCTGAACTAAATAAATAAACGTTCAGAATTCACTGAGCTTGGTGGAGCTGATAGGTACTTTAAAACAAGTGGCTTCATTCATGGAAATTCATTAATGTTATGTTTCCACCAATGGATAGGGTTTTCATTTCATTTAATAAGAGGAATACTTAAATATTTTTTCAAATTCTTCTATTTTTACATTGTAATCTTCTACTGTCATACTGTCTTCATGATTGATTTTACTGACAATAAATTCTGAAAAACAATCCCATATATCCTCATGAATTTCTTCAGCTGTATTTTGTTCTTTTGATAAATTTTTTCTAGAATCTTGCTCATCAATTAATTTTTCCTCATTACCTTCACCACTCATTTCCATAATGATCCATTTTTTAGTAGTATAGAGCCGAATATCCGATAGTTATGATTCGGATATCCGACGGTATTTCGGATTTGAAGAATCAGCCGGATATCCCTATTGGAAAGATACAATTTTGCCAGATCGTACCTGATGCCGAAATGGCTCTTTTAAAATCAGTTACAATGAGTTAATCTGTTTTGGAAAAACGAATCATCGCTCATTCTAAACGCCTGTTGTCTAAGAGAACTTACTATTTGAAAATGGTCCACTTTATGTAACACACTTTGAGTTATTTATTTCAGATACTTTTTAATTCGGTGTAAAATGGGTGCCATTCTGCTTCATGTTTGTCGATTTCACGCGATTCTACATACTTGGACTTGCTTTGTTGCAAAGGAATGAATGAATTTATGCCCAATCTGGCAACCATTCTGTTTTATTTTTTCAGTTTTTTTATTAATATCCTCTAAAATAATTCGATTTTCCGAATCCGTGCACATGTTTCTCGAAATTCACGTCTGACAGACGCATGCAGTGCCAGATCCCCCCCCCGTAACCCCCCACAAATTTCCTCTCTCGTGTGACTCGACCCCATCCATGCACTTCTCCAACAGTAAAATCACTCGTTTCTTAGACCGTCTCTTCTCTAACCTGTGTACTTGCAGAGTGACTGTTTTGGAATAGGGATGCATCGAATACCATATTTTGCCGAATACTTGGTTAAAATTTATTAAACCCTTTTTAAACTTTGATTGCAATGACTAATTTAATTAGTTTTTTCTTAAACAATATTTCATAGGGTGTTAAACTTCAAAAAATAAAATGCTGCAAAATGTAATATCCAAGTGTGTTTCCTTTATATATTATTAACCCTTTCGCTACCACAGGGACATATATGTCCCGCAGGTAGTGTCAAATGACCCTATGGGATAAATATTCTTTGAATTCATACGAACGCCAGTCCCACTGGTATTCCAAGACATAATTGGCAATTCATGTAATTTTTCCTTTTTCAGCATTTCATCAATATTTGCATTTTAATTGATGTATTAAAGTACTTCATTTTTTTTCTCAGTAAAAAAATAATGAGTAGTGAAAGGGTTAATAACTTTTTTAAATATGAGTGAAATGCTGGTCATTTTTTTACCTGCATATTTTATTAAAAAAAATAGCGGTTAATTGACTTTACATATTTATGAACACTTAATGTTATGAGTTTTTTTTTTTTTTTCCCTGGTGATTGTTTCAAATTTAAATCAGTTAGTAACAGCAAGGTTAATGTAATGTGTCATAAGATTTAAGAAAAATTGAAAAGCAACAAAATTCAACTTTAACGTCCGAACGTTTTCTCTTACATTAAAACTAATTTCAATGTGATATTAGTTTTTTGTGTGAGTGGGTAACGCTATGTTAGGGCTATCTGCCAAGGATGGGGGTGCCTCGGTAGGAGGACTTTCTAAGGGTTTCTAACATTTATTCATATGTGATATTAGTAAATAACAACTTGAATTAATTTAGTACTATGGTACTATACTATATCTTTCATTCATGATATAAAAAATATGTATTTGTTTACCGATGGGTGAATACTTAAATTTGTTTACTATTCGGTTGCCGAATATTTAAGTATTCGGCTGAACCGAATATTCGGTTTGTCTGCCGAACGACAGCTGGCTGTGCTGCGCACAGCCAGGTGCGTCAAACAAGGATCTCTCGATATGTGGCACGCGATAAACGTTTCGATCGTCCACCCGTGCTAAATGTGCCCCACCCGTCCCGCGGCTTAATGTAGAGGGATAGGAATACAAAATTTTATGCGGGCAGTAATCTAGAACAAATCAGATCCTAAAAATGTAAAATTATCTTGTTTTAACGGCCCATAACCAGACAACACATAAGCTTAAATCAAGCTTGACATTTCTTTGAATTTCACGTATTAATACAAGCTTGACAGTTCAATTCATTTTAAGCTAGCAGCAAGCTTGAAGAAGTCATTTGAACTGTCAAGCTTGAATACAACTGGATAACTGCTTGATTTGGAAAGCCACATCCACATAACAAATAATTTATCATCAGTCATCAATGTACTTGACCATAGAATTAAAAAAAAAAAAAAAAAATATTCTATATTTCCGAATATGGAAATTCTTCAAAATAAAATACAATTATACCACGAAATTGATTTCAAAATCAGTCGTTTGTCTCTATTTTGGTCAGTTTTGCCGAACATGAGCGTCGGGATATTGAAAGTTTCAAAACGCGTGCTGCTTTTAAGTTCTATTAGTAGAGTCTCTAAATCACACACAGCATTATTTTAATTTTGATTCATCCCATGGAAACATAAAAGAAGCAGATCAACACATCGGCCACTGATCGATCTCGCCGGAAAACGGCGTGATAACGATAACAGTCACTTCAAACTTTAGTCATATCAGCGCAATTCAGGTTGGCCGAGTGGTTAGGACGCTGGCTTCCCAACCCTTAGATACCGAGTTCAATCGCAGACGCTTGATGGTAACAGATTTAAATAACTTGAAATTTCAGTGTAGAGGGGGAAAATGCGTGGAAAAATAAAATATGTGGGGCGAGTTATCCGACGGGCGCCCCGTGTATTTAGGAAATTTTTGTAAGCTTGCTATGCCAAGCTTAATGCTAGCTGGGCAAGTGTAAACTAGAACACTTGATTCAAGCTTGCATTAAGCTTACACACTTGAAATTTTCAAGCTTATTGACTTGATAAATCAAGCTTGCTGCACTGTCTGGGTATGTGCACTCGTAGCACACAAAAGCCCTATCTGAAAGCAATATTTGAATATTACACGCAAACACAATACTTGCACCCAAAGTGAATGCATACCGTACTTTTTAAGGTGAAATTTTATACATTTTGCTTATGCTTACATGTGTAGCTTTTTTTTCTCCCATGAGGTCCGGACGGATAAGAGATCATAATGGAAGGCGAACTTGGGTTTATTGCAGCAAACGACTGAATGGATCAGCCTCTGATCGGTGGGTCGCCAGTTTATGACTGTTTAAACTTTGCCAAGATCAAAGATTTCATTTCCCAAATGGCAGTGCAGCAGGTGAAAAAAATCTACAGGCAGTAAGGAGTTGTATACACCTCGAAGTGGATCGCAGAAAACACGAAGAAGCTTGAAGGATAGAGCCATGGGCGACGGCAGCATAGGGCACCCCCCTGGATTCTTGTATGCAATGTTTTCCCTTGCTTTTTTGCTCTTTCCAGAATGGTAACCATACGTTGAAGTAGTCTTTGCGGGAAATATTCTGCCGGCGCCCATGGATAGTGCCCAGAAAAGCAAAAAGAGTGATTTTGAAAGAAATGGAAAGCCGTTCGGACGACTTTGAGTAGAGGCAAAGTACGAAAATTCTCTTAGGAAGAATCATTGCATATACTATATAGCTAGTGAGAACGAAGACCTTGACATGCGTATAAAGACCCAAGTTTGCGCCTCTAGTGAGTGAAGAGGTCCGGAGATCTTTTTCTCACTACAAATCGTCGCCTGTTGGAGACTTTTGTGTTATTTCTCTTCATAGAAGAAAGGTTAGAAAATTCAACTTTTGACAGAGGCGCGCATGACTCTAGCTACGACTCTGGTTTCAGAACGTTGAAAAAATGACCTAATTACTTCATATGGAATGAAACTGAATAAATGATACAGAAATAATTTGCAAGTTGTTTCTTGTTGTGAAATTAGAAGAATAGGGACATTAAAATGTTGCTAAAACAATGATTATAAATGGCACTCAAACTGCAATACGTTTTGCACACAATTTAACAAAAACTGGCATCCAGAAATCGTAACTATAGCATTTCAGAAATAGGGCTTCGATTTCTCGGAAGGGCCCTTTCCACTTGAACCATCCACCAGCACCCTACTCCTGAAATACAGAATGGACATTGGCTGTGTTCTTGTCCCTTGCCACGAGTGCCTTTTCAGGAACATCTCAATTCTAGCATATTTACAGTCGGTCGCATAAATGCTATTCTATTTTCCTATTTCAGTTTCGGGAATTATTAAGGGGATGGTGGACACCCAAATCATCAAAATTGGCCCCAAAAAATGTGTTTTTTCTTTTTTACATACTAATATTCTACAGTTAAAGCTGAACCATGGAGAAAAAACCGCGTATGTTTACGGCAATTTTTATTGAACGTTTTACAAAATAAGCTAATATTCGAATGAAATTATTTAAAAAATATGTTTTGTTAAGGTAAAATCATAAATAAAATGATTCAGAAGAGATGGTATTAAAGGTCAATGGAAATGACACTTTAAACTGTATTTTCTCCAAATCAAGTTTTTTGTGATTTTCTTGCCTTCAAAATGCTCCATGCGCCTTCATTTTGGTCGGAATTGTACAAAATTGACTACAAACATTCTTCTTATATATTATAATAAATCCATGTATCCTTTTTAAATAGGGTCCAAGTTTCGATTATGAAATTTCACTTTTATTTACGAAAACTGAAAAATTTCGGGAAAGTTTGGTATATATCCATGAAAATATTTCTAAAAAATGAACTACTCGGTCGAATCAAAAACAGATACACAGACTTTTTAAAAATATATTTTTATGCTATTATAAAACAAAATGACTAAAAAAAAAAGTTAAAATTAAAACGCATGGATCATTTTTTCGAAACTAAAAAATTAATAAATTTTTAATTAATTACTAATATTTTTAAAATTTATTTTAAGTTTTATTTCAGTTGTTAATAATGCTTTTAGTTTAAAATATTAAAATACAAAATTTCATAATCCTATCTTATTAAAAAAAAAACTTTTTAATGTCCACCATCCCCTTAAATTATCTCCATAAAATGGTAACAAGCTCGCGCTTGCGATGATTATTATTATAGATAAATTTTAGAGATTTGTAAAATAAAGTTATTTCAAATCGGTTCATTTCAACTTTTCCGACAGCGTAAGTTCAGATATGGGATCGATTTCCTCTGCTTTTAATTTCATAATTTAAACCTGGTTTTCTTTATATATGTACAAAATATTACTTTGCTTTTTTTTTTTTTAGAAATGCATTAGCCAGCAGACAACATTTAAATTCCCTTACCTTTCTCGTTTCTGTCAATTTTCTATTTCTCTGTTTCATTGTTGCATATGGAACACTTATTTTCGGATTTGTTTCCTTGCTTATAAGTCTTTGTCGAATTCCATTTCGTTCTGTAGCAATTTTTACACACTAAACAAGAAGCATATTCGAAATACCGGTTATTGCCACTCCAGTAACAGTAAAACAATCAGCAGACGATAAATGAGAACAGATAAAGGAAAATAACACCGGTCAAAACGATTTTGGGGTCTGACTTCTACAGGTTAAATTTTAGTTTCTCATACGCCAAAACTAAGGAAAATATTTTTTTTTTTAATGAAAGTGCTTTTGTAGAAATTAAAGGAATTTTTCAATTTTTTGGCAGAAATCACCGATTTATATATATATATATATTTTATAATTCTAATCTAAATTGTGATCAGAAAAGATTTTGCTGGATATAAAAGTCTTTTTTATTCAAGATTTGTGATAAACAATAACCTATAAAAGTAAAATAATAAGAAATTAATGTCTAAAAGTGACTCTTTTTCGTATTTCTTTTAGGTTCGCATGAGCCAATAATAATACAAACAAATAATAATATTACAAGCAATACTACAGAGTTACAAATAATAATACAGTTTACTTTCGGGTGAATCCAAGTACTGCCATCTTTCGTTTATGAAATAAATTAAAATATACTTATCGACATAAATCAGACAAAAGCAAACTTTAAGAACTAAAAATGAAAATTTAAGTTTTTTTCAATGTCTAGAATCAGAATTTAAGTAGAAAAAACAGAAAAACAGAACCCTATATTTTTGTTGACCGGTGTAATAAGAGCCAGATCATAGAGGGTCTGCGAACCAGTCGCTGCCGCCCGCTTTGTTGGGTTCGAATCCCGTTAGCGTTATTAGTATGCGTTAGATACATGGGCACCGGCAGAATATTTCCCAGCGGGGGGGGGGCAAAGACTACTTCAACGTATGGTTACCGTGTTGGAAAGAACAGAAAAGTAAGGGAAAACACTGCATACTAAAATCCAGGGGGGCATTGCCCCCCCTGCCCTATGCTGCCGGCACCCATGGTTAGATGTATGTACCGGTCCAAGTTATTTTGGTGTAAAATTGTACTTTGAAATAACCGAGGCCATCGTGATACGACTGGGCTTGCTTGTGCACTCCGAAAGAGGCCTACGGACTTTTCCTCGTTGGTTAGAATCGGCCATCAGATGACGTATCTCATGACTGGAACCCATAAGTCAGCATCCGTAGCTTTGGATGCAGGCCCGGACTGGGAGGGTAGGGGCCCGGGTTATTGTGTAACCGATCAATATTAGGATGTGTTCACTTTCGGGGTATGGTGTTATTATTAATTAATTATGATGGATAATGAATGCATTCATAAAATATGGATCTATTAATCAATAGGCGTCATTCCTATTCATGAATCCCTTGTTCATTCGGGAATCCTCTCTCAAAACATTTTGAGAACTCCATTTCAAATGAAGTGTTTTTGAAGCCTTCTGGGGCACAATGGCAGCTGCCAAAAATTTTGTATGTGTCAAACTTCATTCAAGTGCTATCAGTATATCACTTTTTTTTCTTTTCTCCGTTTGGGGGCCCGTCCTCAGCAGGGAGGGGGGCCCACCCGTCTGCAGACAATCGGACACCCGGGCCTGTTTGGATGGCTGATCGGAGTTCACAAGCAGGCCCGCTAGAATCCCGATGGCCCCCTTTATAAGACCTAGACTTCTTCTGCTACACTCCCACAATAAAGTATTTGAGTGCAAGATAAATTTCCTATTATAGTTTTGAGACTAACTCATTATTATTTATTTCGAATAACACGCAGATGAAAAGAAATACACAGAAATTATTATTTTATGCACGATTCACTTCTTATGAGGGATTGTATTTTATACAGGGTGATTCGCTACCAGACTGACAAACTTGCAAGGGGGTAAAGAGACGGTTCACAATCCCATCGCCATGCGGGGTCGTCTTCATGTACTTGTTAATGTTAATAATCACTTTAGAAGTGTTCAAGTTCGCGGTTTTTCAAAAACGCTTTCAGTGATTGCACTCGATAAAAAATGTTATTTCAGAATTGTTTATGAAAATGTGTGAGGATTGATTGTGAAATTGGGTTAAGACTTCTTCCAAAGTGATTATTAACAGGTACATGAAGACAACGTTTCAGACCCAGCATGGCTATGTGATCCCTTACAAGTTTGTCAGTCACCCTGTATATGAAATCGACTTTCACTCGAGTACTTTTTGAGAGGATGTAGATCACCTACACAATTGTGTAGGTACCCTTTAATGTGCGTGTTTTTATCAATATTGAGTACATCCACTTAAAAAAAGTATTCGAGTGTAAGAGAATTTTCGTGTATCAGTTTTGTGAGTAACCGATTCCTTTTTGTAAAATGCATGCCGCTGATAATAAATATTAAAAGTTGTTATCCTATATTGCATAATCTGCTTATGAAGAAGAACTCTTTATTATAATGGAACTGACATAAGAAAATGGATTTGCACTCAGTAGCGGATCCAGAAATTTTTTTTGGGAGGGGCTAAATTTTTAAAAAAGCTTATTTCAGCCAATTAAAATGTACTTTAAATCAATATTTTAGTCTAAACCAATGTATTAGGCTTTTGGGAGGGGCTAAGTCATAAAATATGATCATTTTAGCTATTTAAAGTGTATAATAAAGCAGAATGTTGCCCTCGAGCAATCTATTTTGGGGGGGGGCTGAAGCCCCCTAGCCCCTCCCCTGGATCCGCTACTGTTTGCACTCGAATACTTTTTGAAAGGTTGCATGTATAGGCAGCCTTGCATAGGTGCAAAACACTGAAGGGATAAAGATGATCTTGCACTACCCGACAGCTTAGATGAAGCTCTGAAAAGAAAACTCTCGCCTGAATCCAAGAGAGATGCTTGTGAACAGCAGAAATTTTACTGGATAGATCACTGTTTACTGCACAGCAATTTGGACAGAAGTTTTTTCCGGAGAGTAAAA
Organism: Cheiracanthium punctorium; assembly: GCA_038373885.1. Lineage (NCBI taxonomy): Eukaryota > Metazoa > Arthropoda > Arachnida > Araneae > Cheiracanthiidae > Cheiracanthium > Cheiracanthium punctorium. Next base: position 106,141 of record JAWZYV010011745.1, read on the forward strand.
TTCCACCCATATTTTGCCTGGATACACATTTAGCAAGCGATAAAAAGATGTGTATTTTTAAAGATCCCATTTGAGGACAGTTTTTTGGATAGCCCTGTCAGATGTTTAATACTATTCTTAAAGGAGAGAATCATTTTTAAAAAGTGTGTTCCTCTGTAAAAGTGGAAGGTCATCATTACAGTGATCAATCTAGGATTTTTTTCAGAAGAGTAAAAATACTCCTTAATCTTTTTAGAAAGAGTATTTTCTTTTCCAAAGGAGTCATTAAAGCAACGAACCATTATGCTCAATATTCAAATACATCATTAAATTGCAATTTGACACATAAATAATAACTGATTACACGGCTAGGTACATAAATGTCAGTTCAACAAAAATGAGTGCAATAATTGGATTTTTTTAATTTAAAATCAGCTAATCGTAATTATCTATCAAAATATATCTAATTTTATTAGGGAATGCAATCCCGATCCCGCACACATTTTTGCGGGACTAGTCCCGCGGGATTGACACTGAGAAATAAATTATTTTTATTACAATTTCACGCTGCTTTCCCAATCAATAGACCGAGGATTTTTGCATATTTATGTCTCTTATCAAACAATAAACGAATTAATAATTATAAATTTTAGTTTAAAGTTTTATATATTTTTTCAATTATCTTCCAATTGGAGTCTGGATCCAACATCTCAATCTAAACACTGTAGTCTAAATGTTTCATAAACTTCCCATCTCCAGATGAACTGGAATATTTCATACTAATTTATCTCTTAGCGAACAGTCACTCATTAATTATAAGTTTTAATTTTAGTTTTTATTTCTTGAATTCACACTTTTAATTATTTTACTAAAATTAAATCTAGACTAGGAAATGATTCGTTGGATTTGTTTGATTTTATACGTTCTTTTTCTAGCATCTAAAAAAATAACGTAAGTATGCGACTGTATCTATAAATTGTGTATTTCTGTAAATGACTCATTTTTAGCAAGTAACATAAGACATAACTTAGTATATTATTCTGAATATTATGATTATAACTTTCATATTTCTGTAAGTTACTATATTAATTATCTCATATTAATTATTATTATTATTAAACTTCATAGTGTTTAAAATTTTACTTTTCTCTACTTTTTCCAGTTGAAATGAAGTCCTAGCTAAATGAAATGTCAATCCCGCGGGATTAATAAATCTCAATTCCGAAATCCCGCAAGAAGAAAAACAGTGCGGGATTGAATTCCCTAAATTTTATATGGAAAAGCAATGTGTAAAAATATGCATTCAGAAATTTTTAAGGCGTATTCTGAATTTCTAAAGCGTGAAATATGCATCTAGAGGCGTTATCGCGATCACTGCTCACATACCTTTATGGAGGCGGACTGCTGGTCCGGCTAGACACTGCCTGTTCAATGCGGCAGCACCTAGCATGTAGTACATATGCGTAAGTATGGGAAACCTAATAAAAATTGCCTGTAAAAATTCAAATTTCGTATCGATTTCAATTGAATCCCTTGAAAATTTTAATCGATGTCATGAAATACGGTGCCCTTTTTAATGCAGCTTTGTAATTCATTAAGTATGTTTTTTGTTTTGGATTCCTATTTAAGAAATAAAAGCCACGGTCCAGTGCTTATAAATTTTGTAGTGAGGGACAACTCTGGACAACAGTGAAAGCGTGGAAAAATAAGCAAACTGAAATCCAATAACATAACATGCCCATCAAAAAGGTATGAATAGAGGGAGCAAGAGTCAAAAATATCACACAGCAGTTTATGAAACATTTAATAATATTTATAAACATTTAAAAATACACTCTATGATTGTTATAAAAGAGATAAACAAAACTGTTAAAAGTCAAGCTGTTAGAGATTGCGTTATCACAAATGGATGAAGACGTCATGAAACGTCTTTTAAGGCACACATTTCAAGTTTCATTAAAGCTTTTTGTTTCAAGTGTCCATAAAATGAACAATTACAATCACATACCTGCCAACCTCCTTAAGCCAAAAACAGGATGACTCGGGTTGAAAAATCAGAAGATTTCACACAAAAATCAGAAGATAAAAATAAAATTTAAAAAATATTTTAAGAACAGAAGACTGTTTCCCCCAGTGTATATCACCATTTCTTATTATTTTTTTTATATTAGTATTGTACAGAAATAAAAACAAAATTAAATAGCAATAGAAAAGAGCTTACCTGAATTTTTTTTTATATAAAATGAAAAAAGATGGAGTATGTTCACAAAAATAAAAAACAAATAAATGTAAATTTGACTTTATTTTTAACCAAAGTATGTTGAAAAATAAACAGATTAAAATTTTTTTTATCTCGTTCAAAGTAGCTTTTTTAGCTTTTACTAATAGCTCATCAGAAAAATTATTTTCAAGCTTTAGTTTTCAATACTAGCACATTTTCTAATGATGAATCAGTGAGGGAAGAACGAAATGAAGTTCTGTTAACTATCCATGAAAGATTAGCTTACAAATGCTTTGACCTCACTCATACGACAGCATTGTGCTGTTAGCTGTTGAAATGATTACCTTAATAAATTATTTTGAAATAGAATTATTCATTTACAATTTTTTTCGCACAGTTTGTAATACAATTTAATATATCGACTCAAAATTTAAAAAAGATGGAAGATTTCATCTTCTGGCAGAAGACCAGAAGATAGCTTAAAAAAACAGTCTTCTGTCAAAACCAGAAGAGTTGGCAGATATGCAATCAACCTATAAAGGCTCTTTTTTTTTTTTTCCAAAAATGGCCAGAAGTGTCCTTTCTGAATACACAGGAGAAGACATAGACACAGGAGAAAATCATAGACAATGGATTATCTACAAAAAAAAAAAAAAAAAAAAATTAAAAGTTAAAAAGCATAGTCCCTATTTCTTTTCTAAAGAGAAAGATAAGTGGATGTTGAACTCATGGTTTTCATTTTTAAATTTTTCAGGAATATGCTTTAATATTTCTTTTGCTTAAAAAATTAAACAAAAGCCAAGACTCTAAAAATTTTCTCTTAAAATAAAGGCTACATCTGAAAACCAGGTGTCATTCAAAAAAAAAGTTATTTTTCTGGCAAGGAGGCCATTCAAGTCAGATGAGCACTCATGTGTTTTAACATAAAAGTACTAAAATTTTTATTATAAGATGACGATGTCGAATGCAGGTTCATTTTGATACTTTGGGCAATGTGAAAGGACAGTCATTCCTCGTTACATACTTTCGCAAGATTCGGTGGTCATTCACGATAAACTCAACTATCCCACTCCTACAGCTCGAAACTCGTTAATATGAGTGTAAAGGCTTGGTTATTAACAGTTTAGGAATGGTTTATAAAAATGCAAGCACAAATAATAAAATGAATAGGGTGTTGCTACTTCATGTGTTTTTATTTAGAACATGTGATACAAACATGGGACACCTGCAATAAACAAGGGATGGTGGGCCCTACCAAGGCCAAAAAGATAAGACACTGACCAGGGTCGATGAACACTGTGCGAAGGTTCGGGGCTCTGGCCTACCGCACAGCTGTCAATCTAACAGTCTGTAGTATATTGGGTGCTCTTCTCCAGATGCAACATGAATACGCATCAGAACTCTTAAAACGTCCTCCACCCAAGGCTAACCCCTAAGGTCAATAGCCTTAAATACATAATACAAACGAGGGATGACTGTACATTAGGGTGGAGCGAAAAATTGAATTTTGTCAAATTGTTTTTTAATAGCTATAAGAATGTGACCCAACCTTTCGAAAAGCGTATCCTAAAATATTTTTTATTTATTTCGAGTCTATCTATCTGCGCATTTGATTTGAATTTTGCAACGTTCGCCAATGCAAATGCCCAAAAGAAAAAAGAGTTGCGAAAGAAGAACAACTTTTTCTGACGGATCAGAGGACTGACAGGAAAATGGTTACTGGTGATATAGACGTTTCACAAACGAAAAAAATAGAAAAGCGCAATGCTAGAAATCAAAAACTAGAACAATATTACGCTTCTGTGACATATGAGGATAAACAGGAGAATAGAGTTGAACTTTCCCCACGAGCCCCTCTTATATTGGTTGAGTCAGAAGATACTGAAGACATAGACGATGGCTTAGAACTGTGTTCTTCAAAACACCAAGGGTCCAAGAAAAAGCCAAAACTCAGCTTGCCATCTTTGTCAAAAACATGTGACCGATATGGCATATCTGATAGAGCTGCTGCAGCAATCGCATCAGCAGTTCTTCGTGACGAGAGAAACTGTAGCTGTTGGTTGTGATGGAACAGCAACAAACACAGGGAAAAATGGTGGTGTAATACGGTTGTTAGAAAAACGTTTGAATCAACCTTTACAATGTTTCATATGCCTTTTACACACGAATGAATTGCCTTTAAAACACTTTTTTTCATTCTTAGATGGGGCAACTACTGGGCCCAGTTCCTATTCTGGTACAATTGGAAGATTGCTAGAAAAATGCGAAGAAAATCCTATTGTACCGTATGAAAAGGTAGAAAGCGTTTTACTGGATATTTTGGCTGATATCATCAAATACCTAAGTTCTGACCAACGTTACTTGTACGATATTACATCAGCTGTAATTAGTGGCAATTGTCCTCCCAATCTAGCACACAGAGCTCCAGGGAAAATGTCGCATGCTCGATGGTTAACTAATAGCCAACAGGATATTAAGGCTATATATTTTCACAAATAAACCATCTGAAAACCTTAATCATCTTGCCACGTTTACTGTTAGAGTTTATGCTCCTGTTTGCTTCCAAATAAAAACTCATCTGTCAAACAAAGATGGATCTTGAAATTTTTGGAAATTGGTTTCGAATTCTCGATACCTTCCAATTAAACTAAAACACGTAGTCGACCCTGTCATTGAGCGGAACAGTTTCTTTGCGCATCCTGAGAATCTTCTGTTGCCGATGCTCTGAGATCCTGAGAAACACATTCGTGAACTTGCTGCTAGGAGGATTATAAAAGCAAGAGAAGCGACTCATTCTGAAAAGGTCCCTCGTATTTTTGAGGTCCCTAAAATTAAGCTTAATGCCAAATCATACACAGACCTTATAGATTGGCAACAAAAATATTTTCAATCTCCCATCCTTAGAGACGTCAAGAATGAAGACTTGCTTTCGATGGTGGAAACAAAAGGAAGTACAAAAATACCTTTTCTAAGACTGCCATGCCATACCCAGGCTGTAGATCTTTCAGTAAAGATACTAATAGAGGTTTCTATGCAGGTATGTGGTAAGAAGTCAAGAGAAGGTCGCATAAAATCACAAATTGAGTCAAGAAAACTCATGCCCAAATTCGACAGCAAACGTGATTTTAAGGTCTCTTTTGACTATTTTTATGCATGCTTATGTATATTGTATGCTTTAAGGGGCTCACATTTTTAGTAAATTAGCATTAATGTGCTCTATATGACTTGTTTTTTCATAATAATAAATAGTTTAATAGAATTTATAAACAATATGCTCCTTCAAGTTTTATCAGTATGGTAGCACCAATGTAAATTTTCAAAATAAATGCGCGGGTAGAAGGAAAATACTAATTTAAAAAAAGTAATGCTTTTTTAAATCCTCTAATCTTGGGTCACACTTTGATCACTATTATAAATGAAAATTTAACAAAAAAAATTTTCCCATATAAGAGTGCTCCACCCTACTGTACATCTCTTTTATGACGCAAACAAGATTGGAGGCTTTTGCTTTTTATTCAAAAGGGAAGGAAAAAAATATCAATCATTTTCTACGATCTTGGGAAACTTTCTCGAGTGAGCCTATTGACCAAGAACAGAAAACGATCCTTTTAAATGGAACGGTCCACTTCCCAAAAAATAAGCCATCATTAAAATAATAACACTCTGTTCATCAAGAAAAAATGGACAGGGTTCTTAAATGAGAGCTCAGAATTATAGCAAACGAAGTAACACAGAATTTTAAAATAATAATTTATACTAACTTAAAATAGTTAACAATAGAAACTGAACAAATGACTAAAAACTTTCAGTAAGTAACCACAATTATTAGAACAATAGTGAAACACTGAAATGCTAATGAAACATTAAAAGATGAATTAACACACAATACGATCCTTCTAGGTAGTACAAAAGGTCCACACACAGAAAGGTCGATACTCTGTGAGGACGTTAGAAACTTTTTAAAGAAGATTCGATCTTTTGTACTTCCACCCTACTTTTAATTGTTTGCTAAGCATCTTTATGTTTTATTTTACAAAGTTTTTAATTTTACCTTTTAACAGCAATTTTTTTTTTTTTTTTGGTATTAAAATACAGTACTAGCAACATCTGCTAGACTCTTCTTGAAGAAGTTTTTGGATTCAAAACACAATCACAATACAAGTTTCAAAGAAATGGTCACTTTGCATCGTCTTAATAGATTTTTTTTTTTTTTTTTTTTTTTTTAAATTATAGAAGGACAACATTTTGTATGAAGGGTCCACTCATGAATGGCTATGCACTGAATTCTAAAAATGATAGCGAGACCCTGTCGTTTTTCGTAAGCAACCAGAGGCAGACGTGAGGCTATGAAATGTATGAGCCACCCCCTTTCCACACAAATATCAGTTTAGTCAAAAGGTAACAACGATAAGGCCTTGAAGGGATTTTTTTAAAAAAGATTCCTCATGGTCAATGTAGACCCTTGGGTACATGTATTTGTAAACACATTATTTTTTATTTTGAAAAGTGTATTACAATCTGTGAAATAAATGGACGCCTTAAAACTTCAGCTATACCATTCTAAACCTCAAAATTTACAGCAGATCTCCACTCTAGCTTCCAATCAGAAATGTTTGTGAAGAAACTTTTTAAAAGTCATGACAAAAAATTTAATTGTTGCCAGCGACACACACGTTGTGAAAATTATTCCCTTTTTCAAACAGATAGACTTTACAGGCTGCTGGCAACCTTGAGGCAGAAAAACAAAAAAAAAAGGCAAAGGACATGGCTTCATTATTCAAGTTAAAAAGCATGGTCAGTATTTCTTTTCTAAAAAAGAGAGAGCCAAGTTCATTGAATGAATGGAGTTTCAATTTTTTACTTCTTTAGAAAAATGTTTTAATCTAAAAAAAAAAAAAAAAAAAAAAAAAAAAAGAAAAGAAAGAAATGAAAGCCAATGTTTGAAAAATGGCCCCCATAAAGGGTATCAAACATCACTGCTTCATTTTCTCGAGGATGGGCAGAATCATGTCGAACGTCGGTCTTTTTCCAGGATCCTCGTTCATGCAGATTTTGATCAGCCGGGACATGTGCTGGGATATACCGGGTGGGACAGTGATCCTGAGCCCCTCGAGGGCCACTTTCATGCCGCACTCCATGGGGGGCAGGTCTGCAAAGGGCACCTCCCGCGTAGCCAGTTCCCAGAGCAGGATGGCGTAGCTCCACATGTCCGCTGCCTTGACGTTGATGTCGTCTTGCTTCTTCTGCAGTGCCTCGGGTGCCATCCACGCTGGTGAGTACATCTTGCCTTTCTCCTGGAAGGAGAATTTAGCATCTGCCATGTTCACCCTCGCTGTGAGTTCTTCGTCAATCTGGATGGAAGGAGAACACAAACAGGATTAATAAAAAAGAAAGACATCCAATTAAGGAACAACATGGATATTTGACAACTATGGCAACTTTTCACTCTCTGGTGATTTTTTTGGAAATTTGCATAATCCATAATCTGTGGAGTAGTGAATGACATGAGGGTGTGGTCATGACAGGATTCATGACTTACTTAAAAGCAGTATTTTTAATTAGCAAAGCTATTAACATCATCACAACTTATTTTTCAACTATAAAAACATGACACATCATTATCATTAAATATGAATAAATAACTTTATATAATTTACATTTCCCCAAAAACTACCATGTCTGTAGATTTGAAAAACTTTGCATTTTATCTGCTTCAAATATTTATTTATTTATTTATTATTATTATTTTTTTACTCCCTTTGGATCAGTTATCATGGTTTGGCCCATAAATAAAATAAGAGAAATTTGAAATTTTTGAATAAACTCTTAAAAAGTAAAAATAAACTCTCTGAAACAAGTCCGTCTCTGAAACAAGATGTTTATGGTTTAATCTTTTTACATGAACTTTTGAGGGGATGACTAAATATTTATTCTCAACTTAACTTTGAAAACTATTACTGCTTACTGGTTCATTCTATGTTTTCATCACTCTTGATATGAAATTTTATTGCTGGAAGGGGTGGAAACGGGGAAACTACAGCCACTTTGAGCTCTGCTACTAACAAGGAGAAGTCGCGACCTTGGACTCACCGATCTGAATGAAATTTGGAACGAATCTAGCTCACAAGACATACAATCACCGATGCAAATTTTAGGATGCACCTTACAGGGATTATTAAAAAATCATACTTCGAAAATTAGCGTATGCAGCTTAAATACTTTTTGGATGCAAAACTAAGGGTACATCTGTGGCGTAGAGCATAAACGCACCGATTTATGGAGCTGTTGTTAGCGAGTTAAATTCCAGCTGCTGCTGAAGTTTTTTTTTAAATCTTTCTTCTGTTCATTTTAATGTCCAGTTTAATTAAATAATAAAATAAAATTAATTTTAACATCACAGCTTGTGCAATTGAATCGATTTCATGTAAATTATTAATATAATAGGCATTCCCCCCCCCTCCTCCCGCTGTATGGTATTTACAAATAGCATAACAATTTAATAGGCAAAAAATACTAAAAATAATCCTGGAGAATGCTTCATCAAGGAACAGATGCTTGAAGCATGCAAACATATCTCATTATGTGAATGGTTGTATTACGAATTATATTCCTTCAAAGAGTGGTCGTATAAAATAGGTGTTGCGCGGCTGTTGATCTAATGGTTTGGAGTTAGGGGAGAGGGGGTTCTAAATGTAACGCGTTAATGTGCCTTGTGAATTAAATTGGATGTACTTATTTGTAAATCGCAAATATATTATTTTAAATATAATTATTTGTCCTGCAGATAATCATAAAATCTTTAATGGTTAAGATAACAGCTTTTGTTATTGATTCAATTTCAAAATAAATAATTAAGTATCTTTTCCTCATTTATTTATTTATTTATTTATTTCTGCTATGTAATATTTTATACGATTCAGGAATATAATTCATAACACAACCATTCACAAAATTAGACATGTTTGCAGACTCCACGCATCTGTTCCTTGATGAAGAATTCTCCAAGATTAAATTGTTTTTTTTTTTTTCTTTTTGATTATTAAATGCTATGCTATTTGTAAACACCACACAGGGGAAAAAATACCTATTATATTAATAATTTATATGAAATCGATTCAATTGCACAAGCTGTGATGTTGAAATTAATTTTATTTTATTATTTAATTAAATTGGACATTAAAATGAACAAAAGAAAGATTATAAAAACTTCAACAGCAGCTGTGTTTTGTTGCTGCTAAGCGACAGCAGTCCCAATTAAATTGGACATTAAAATGAACGAAAGAAAGATTAAAAAATACTTCAGCGGCAGCTGGATTTGAACTGGATAACAACAGCACCACAAATCGGCACGTTTAAGCTCTATGCCACGGACACTCCCTTAGTTTTGCATCAAAAAATTATTTAAGCTGTGTATGCTGATTTTTGAATGTTCGGAGTGTGATTTCCTGAGAATGCCTGTAAGGTGCGTCCTAAAATTTGCATCAGTGATTGTATGTCTTGTGAGCTATATTTGTGCCAAATTTCATTCATAAATCGGTGATTCCAAGGTCGCGCCCTCTCCTTGTAAGCACAAAACGGTAGAATCTAATACATAGTCTTACAAGGCTTGCATTTCGTAATAGTAGCTGATATTTCCAAAATGGCAAGTGCAAATGAAATCAGATTTTCAGGGGATTTTAGAAAAGATTCATTCAAATGAAAATTAAATCTGTGCATGTTCCTGTAAATGATTTTTTGAAATAGGATTGAATAATTTGTGACTACCAGAGATTAACAAAAGTTATAAAAACTTAGAAGCCAAATCTATGTTGAATTACTTTACAGATCTGAACAAAATTTAAGTACACCACTACAAAAGTAGGCCTTCCCAAAAAGTATCCAAGTTAAGTCAAATTTACTATGGCAGTTTCATACATATCAGTATTGATATTCATAAAAAAGAAATGTGTAATGTAACTCATATTTCTTTTGAATTGTGGATTTTATGTCTTGTTCTCTATTGTTTTCATGGATTATGGGGCCTTCGGCATCTCTGCTTGTATAGCATTTTGCACCAACCCCAAATCCACATGAGATTAGCGGCAGTACCTGCCAAGTGTGTTCATTTCTATCACAGACTCCCAAACAGTTCATTTCTACCTCATTCAGGAGCCAATAGATGGCAGCACCACCGATTGTTGGGCAGTCTTTGGTAGGTCCCAGGATCGATTTCGCAACCTTTCAACTGCGAGACCGACGCCTCTCCCAACTGAGCGACTGCGGTGTGCATTGTATGAAAAAATATTCAATTACTAACGACACAGACATGGGAAATTTAACTTGAACCCCTTTTTTGTGAGTGTGAATGAACATTTTATAACAGGGTTTCTACAGATTTCACAGCTTTTGCTTCCCTGACTTTTCCTGACATCTATCATGCTCTTCCCTGACTTTTTATCTAGTGTGCTTTCTTGAATTTTGCATTTCTATTTTTCATATTACATCCTTTAATTAATAAATTTTATATATTTTGCCCCTTTTTTACAAATAATAATAATAATAATAATAAAATCAACACACAAAAATATTATTTGACATCACTGGATTCTAACAAAAGCCCTGTTTGATAACAATTTAGGATAAAATTAAGAATATTTCAACTGAACAAGATATGTTAATAAAGGACACATTTTAAAATTATATACAAGGTTAAATAAGAAAATGAAAACAAAACAATTTCTATAATTAGGTTCAAACAGGAAGTATTTTCTTGATTTTGCCGCAAAATTCAAATATTCTTTCATTTCCCTGACTTTTCTTCAATTTCTACAAATTTTCCTGACTTTTTTCCCAAATCCCTGATATTCTCTGACTTTCCAGGTCTGTAGAAACCCTGTATAAGCAAATCAGGGAAACATACCATCACGTGTTTACTGCTGAGGTAAAACCGTGGGATTAGGGGATCCAGGGTATGTAAGAAGGCCATTCCTCGGCAAATGTCAATGGCAAACTTCAGTGCTTGGGCAGTGTCCACTACAATCCCTAAAAAGAAAGAAAAAGACAAACCTTTAAAAAAAAGAATGTTACAAATTAAACAATATTTTTTTCTCATCCCATTGACAGGCTATTCCCTCGACATTATGAAGTCCTATTAATGATAAGATGCATGCATGCATCATTATTGTTTCATTTTCTGATGAGATAACAGGTGATAACTGCAGTAAATAAATGGATCTAAACATAACACCACTGGTTTCAAAGGTATGTCTGTGTATCTCTCTATTCTAAAAAAAAGTAAAGGCCGTTGTCGCTGCTGGTGCTGTCAAAGCTTGTTGGCATATCTCCTCCTAAACCGTGAGGATTTAAGTTTCGACTAAGGTGCCCATAGATTCGAAAAATTCCGAGGAATCTGATAAGGTGACTTCAATTTCGAAAATCGAATTATTTTAGAAGATATTAATAAAAAACTGAAAAAATAAACAGAATGGTTGCCAGATTGGGCATAAAATCATTCATTCCTTTGCAACAAAGCGTTTCCAAGTATGTAGTATCACGTGAAATTGTCGAACATGAAGTAGAAATACACCCATTTTACGCCAAAATAAAAACTATATGAAATAAGTAACTCAAAATGTGTTACACAAAGTTGACAATTTCCAAATATTAAGTTTGCTTAGACAACAGGAGTTTAGAATGAGCGATGATTCGTTTTTCCAAAACATCTAATATCTTGAAAATGAAAAATAATTAAAATGCAGATTATTTTAAAGCAGGTTCGGTCCAGCTGTATTATTGGCTACCAGTAGAAATATTTGGCAGCGTTCACTATGCCATTATAGCAGTTATAGTACACTTTGAATATTTGCTAGCGTGACAAGATGGTATAATGCGTGGTGCTAAGTACGCCAATCTGCAAACGATTATGTAAATGAAATATATGGATAACGGTTTTCCGGTAACCTTAAATGAACAGTCATTATAGGTTGTGAGCCTGTGTCCATCGCCATACAATGAAAAGTCGCCATGGGTGGCAAGCTATCCTATATGTTCCGTAGATTTTATTAACTTTACATGTATGTAAGTCGTCAAATAATGAAAAATCGCCATGTCCAATAGGTTTTGCATTATTAAAAATACAGCTGAAACAGATAATCTGATTTTATTACTCTTTAGTTCCTAATTAATATAACTTTTGAATGGCAACATTCAATATCATTGTGTTCCTGAGGAGTGCCAATCGTTTTTCCAGCGATTATAAGCGGAGTTCGTACTCCAGTTGGAGTGTAGCTCAGGACCCGTACAACACGGATTCCCATAACAAAATATCTTCCGTGTTATCAGGGGGAGGGGGTCTACTGTAGTGTGAAGTTTAAATTTTTATGTACCCATGAACATGCAAGAAACAAGCAATGTGTATCTTGGTAACATTTCAACTGATCCAATCTTCGGGTTTTGTCTGTTGAAATCATGTCCTTTTTTACGAATAAGCCTTATTAGGGTATGAATGCCTCATTACGAAAAGTGAGCGTAGCGAGTCTGGGGGCCTTGAATCCTAGTTAGAAAAAAAACAAAACAAAGGATATTTAATGGAACTGGGATTCAATAAAAGGGTTCAACAAGACGAATTTCTTTCTCAAATCTTGAATCCCAATGAAGATGAATAACTTTCTCAAAATCCCATTTTCTCCAGCACGTGGGTCAGTGAGACAGAGTTTATTGTTTGAGTACAACTGATGCAACCTGTTTCAACGCATCGAGGCCATTCCGTAAAACAGAAGAAACAAGGATCTGTTTTTCCCAAAAATTCATGACATCCTTCCTCATTTTAAAGGCTTCCGTTTGCTGACATGAGATATGTGTCCAGAACAAAGACTTCAAAGTAGTCTTCGGGGTCATGGGTCCACATTTGAAGGCATGTCAGTCTATCCAAACAGCGCTGCCCATCCAGGACAGACATCCAGAAAACAATTATTTTGTTTCTGTAAACTTCCATATTCAGGCCACTTATAATGAAATATCATAGCTGCCAACCTTCCAAGAAAAAGATAAGGAACACAGCACGTGCTCATAAAATCAGAAATAAGGAACACAGTGAGTGGTCATGAAATGTAGGATTAAATATACAATTAAAGAGCTTACATTAACAAAATTAAATTATCATGTGTAGAGAGATAATGTGCATATATAAGCATTCATCTATAAAAATAAAATATACTTAACTTAGCTCAGTTTCTACAATAGACTTAAATGTAATAAATACTTGAAAGAATAATAAGATAAATATCATTCAATTAAATTTATTGACTTGTCTACAAGGATAAATGATTTACTAAAAGCTAAATATGCACACAATTTTTCTTTTTTCTTTTAATTTTTAAAAATCCTTACACAGAAGCTGAAAAACAGAACATTTTGGCTTTAAAATGTATTTATGGAGCAAAGCTCAAAATCGGAACGAATCCGTATAAAACGGAACACTTGGCAGCTACGAAATATGTTTATCTGTGAGATTGAACCATCCAGACAGTTTAAGCCATGCATGGTCAAGGACGTGCTGTTGGTGCGAAAAACAGTACGTCTGTTACTCTACTCAAACTTTTTAGACTTGTTTTTCATGAGAGATTGTAAATGTGAAAGGTCACTTGCACAGCCAGCTGTGTCAAAAAAGGGTCTCTCAATCTGTGGCACGCGATGAACGTTTCGATCGTCCACCCTCTTGCTGGTAGTTAAGACGAGCGTTGGCAATGGCTGCCCTTTTTCAGCATGGGGCCATCTATCCAACTGTTCTCGCATTCTTCCATTTTTCAGCAGATGTCAGTGCTGTTAAAAATAATCATGACCATTTTTTTAATGGGAAATGACGTGCTCAAAAGTAAAGGATTCTCGTGGAGCTCTATCACCCGCAACTATTTTTATAGAAATCCAATCTAGTCTTCGTGGCTGGCAACAGTCAAAACATCCGAGTTGGGTGTTCCCAGAGCGGGAACACTGCACGTTAAAGGGTTAAGTCAAGGAGGAGAAATCTTTAAGTCTTTTAAATTTGAAATATTTTTATGTCCTTCTTGAGACATAGAGAATTTTGTAATGTTTCCACAAACAGGTCACTTCGGGGCCCCAGTCTGAAGGCAGTTTTTGTGCTTATGAATTTATTCTGACAACACAGAGGCTTTCTGCTCATGTTAGTCCATAGTGCATTGGGTGACGAAGCAGGGTTCATTTTTTTTTCAGGTGATTAACGTCCTTCATTTGTTTTCAAAGCGGCTCCTAAGTCCTCAGATACCCCATTGCTTTTCAAAAGGAACACCCTTCCACCAACACCGTTAAAGATTCTAAAACTCTTTTTGAGAGATGCATACCCGTGTCTTCGTGCAGGACAGTGAAGAGGGAACCGAACGGCATGTACTGGTTGATGATGATGTGGCTCGGGGGACTGACCGCACATCCAATGACCGGCAGAACGTTTGGGTGCGAGAAGATGCGCAGGCGGGGGTACTCGTCATTGAAATCCCGCGTCACTCTGGGTGGCGTCTCTCTCAGCTTCAAAATCTTGGCCACGATGTGATTCTTCTGCCAGAGGCCCTTCCACGTCTGGAAAAAAAAAAAAAAAAGAAGAAGAACATACCCAACAGGTCGAGGTCCTGAAATACATCCTTGAAACACATGTCAATGACATTTAAAAAAATAATTTTAAATTCAAAATAGGAATGAATTTTTACTCTTATGGCATTGGAGATTTAAATAAAGAAGTGCTGAAGGGAAAATATATATTCCCTAGATGGATGGAAAAAGATTGAATTGTTAGAAATTGCGAACTTCGAAATTCGCCAAGCAATCCGTAAAAATGACTCGTCATCTCCATACATCAGTAAATTAATGCCAAAATCCGTATATTTTACGATAATCCGTAAAAGTTGGCAGGTATGCAATGAAAGTGCCATGCATTAAGCATGGATGCTCGACTCTCAGAAATCTGCAACTCTTTACAATCCACATTTATTTTCAGATTAAGCATTGAAATGGACAGTTCATTTCGAGGGTGGTACATGACATTGTGGAATTCAAGATGGCAGTAAAAAAAAAAAAAAAAAAAAAAAAAAAAAAAAAAAAAATTGAATCACACAAAATTTAAGAACAAATTCTAGAGGAAGGTTTATCAACAGCAGGAGTGGTCAAAATCAAGGCACCTGTACCCACTGGATGCAATGGGCGACTTCAAGTGGCACACTGCATCCTTGTGCATTATTGCTATATTCAGACTGACTGAAGACTTGAAATAATTTTGTGACCAGAAATAGTTTATTACTTATCATTCAGGATGTTACACCAAAAGGAAGTTTTTGCACATCCCAAAATACATTGTCTAAAATTAAACCATCTTGGATCTTCTACTGATGATCCCAAAAATGAATTCTTAGAATCCTCTTCCATAGAGCAAAAATTTCACAGTCACGTGTCATTACTTTTTCCTTCCCTAAACTAAAGTCAATTCATTGACTCCAATATAAAATATTTAAATGTAAATCAAAAGCCCCAAACAAAGAGCCATTGATTCCATGTTCGCAAAATTGGAAAAGTTGCAAAACATATTTTTAAAAAATTGTTTGTTCATTTATTTTTCATGTATTTTATTTAAATTTTCAATGAATGAAAACTAAAGTGTCATATGAGAACCGAGAATCCCAGATATTTTGAACTGTTTCTCCATCGAGTCCCTTATCCTAAAAAGCTGACAGTGATGAATTGGAAAACTCGCCCAGCCAGAAACCCTGTTCCCTTTTCAGCACTCAAAGTGGGCATAATCCATAATAGGATGTTCCTTTTCTTATGTTTTTGCTGGGGCATTGATACTGAACATGATAATAATGGAATGGAGGCAAGAGACACATTCTTGAGGGAGAACCGATGAGGCTTCGACTTGGACAGAGGTAGACAGACCTCAGACGGGTGATCCAATTTTGTACATGGAACTGGCAGCCACTGCTGCTTTGGAATTGTATTTGTGTAGATTTTGTGAGGCAGAACACTGGCTTTGAAATTTCCAGGTCAATTGACCATTCAATGTAAACTTATAATATTTTGTGTGTGTGCATGCAGAAGAATACAGCTGTCAATAAATTTTATCTAATAAAAATATAAATTTTATGTAATCCAATTTTATTTTATTGCCTGGTACATCAAGCACCAAAATCAAATACTTTACAGTAAGACCATAAATAATTTTTACCTTCAATTTATTCATTAATAAATACTACACTACCATGCTGAAAAGTTGTACAGTTCAATTTGAAATTGTGTTTATTCATTAATAATGTTGCAAGGATACTGATCCACTGCTCTCAACACAGAAAACCATTTTGCACTAATAAGAGTTTTATGAGATACATTCAGAAATGATTTGAAGAACATGCTACTTAAAAGTTTTAAGATGCAAAGTCCATTGCCTCTTTCTTCCCTTGTCATGGCTCCTCAATGGACATCTCGATTTTTTTCGCTTAGAGGTGTAAACTCAAAATTTGAAAAAAGAAACATCCATACGGAATATAGTCTATTTTATATTTATGTACAGAAGTCTTTTCGAATGATTTCAGAATGTAATTTAGTAAACCTGAAGACTCACTCATGAATTATATTCTATAACTGCCTCAGCAGATAAAAAAAAAAAAAAAAGAAGAAGAAGAAGAAAAAAAATTTTTTTTTGCAACCTAGATGAAAAGACTGAAAGACTTGCTATTGCTGAGGTTCCAGTGCACTTGAAACTTTATTACAGATTTCTTTTAATTTCTTCATCTTTTTCAGTTTCTTACCTTAAAATGGTCTAAGTTTTTTTAGATCAAATTACAGTTATTTTCATGTACACTTAGGCTTTTTTTTCCAAGGCTTCAGAAGTTATTTTGTTTTCAAGAAAGGAGTTTAAAGGGCTCTTCTTAACAAAAGAAAATCCTGACTAGCTTTTCTCCACACATTCAGTATTTTTTCACTTTCATTTTTAGTTTTTTAAAATGCTAAGGCTTCCCACCCCCTCTCCTGGAATAGTTATTTACTTTGAATGAAATCTTCATAAGAGTATCATAGTGAAAATGATGACCTTTTACAACCCATTTTTAATTCCTATAATAGTACCAAGGTTAGAAGAGAAGAAAAGAAAAGGGGGATGGCATTCATCTGTAAAGACCAAGATGCAAATTTTTCATTCATAACTTAATAGCAGAAATTTATGCAACAGAACTTTATCTGCAAATAATACTTAGCAGAGATGATGTGATGCGCGCTTGCAAACGGTGCAATAGCATAAGGTCCTGTGTAGTCGGAGAGTAGAGATAAAATTTGCAACGGTCAAAAACTCTTCTCTCATTTCCAAAACAGAATGGATAAAGAGCTTCTTGAAGAATTCCATGTCTCAAGAAAGTCAGCCATTTTACTGGCTATAATTTTAATCGAACATAAAATTGTAAAGAAAATAAAGTATAGCAATGCCGTCCATAACTTCATTAAAAAGAAAATTAGATTCAATCTCAGTGAAATTTTACTATCCTGTCATTCATTGGCTTTAAAATTTTGGACTGGAATACTCACTGCTTATGCACGGCAAGTCACAACTCTTGGACTCAACTTAACAGGGTGGTAAAACACACTTAAAGAAACCATTTTTCTCATGGAAAGCGAGATTGTAATGCAAGTAGTAAACCACTCAATATTTCTGCTACAGTCAAAGAATAGAAGTAGTGAAGCAAGTTACAATCATCACTGTGTTCAATGTCAACAACCAGCGAGTGATTCCCTGCACGTCTACAATTCTGCTTTGTACAGAAAAAATGGATTCCTTAGATGAGTTCTATGTCTAAGAATTGGGTCCAAGTATCTCGACTCACTTTGTGTAACGAACAAATTCAGAGACAGCCAAATATTTCATTTCAACGTACAGCTTTCATAAGTACAGTGAAATCTGCATACAACAATATAAAGATAAACCTCCTATAACAACATTTTTTTGGGTCCATATGGAATTCCCATGGATTCAATGTATTTTGTCTATAGTGATATAATACATTGTGATTACCTGTGACAACATTATGTTGTGATTACCTGACTTGTACCTGTCTAGTCCTGTCTAGTGATAGTCACTTTTTACATGCACCTGTCTATAATGATCATTTTAACACTTACTAAAACATTTTGGAGTATGTATAATCAGATATGTTTATTTTGTGAAACACTAACTATGTTCCAGAATTTGCGATCATGAAAGATTGCAACATGGGAGTGAAAAATAGTCAATTCTTTCAATCCTATAGCACCTTCTTGTTTGATGAGCTAAACTCTTATCTATGATGACAAGACATAAAATTTGAAGAAAAGAAACTCTTTTTTTTTTTAAATGCTATAACACAGTAAAATTCCTACATCTTCCTTTTATAAATACTTTTATGCATATTGTTAGTAAAAATTTTAAATTAAATTTTTACTTTATCAACCCATCAAAATGCACAAAAGGTTTACAATTTACGATATAACAAAATCCCTAATCAAAAGAAGGTAATTTATACATTAAAAATCAGGGTTAGAAATTAAGATATTAAACTGAGGTGCCAGTGGCACCCAACTATTTTATCTTAGTTGCCAAAATGATCTACTTGGGCGTCATTTTGAAATTATGGAGTGCAGTCATTCAAATATCAAATCATAAGAGCCAAGTACGAATACTAATTAAAGTTTGTTTACTAAATATATACATGTGAAAGTAGGAAAGTAAATAAGTAGAATGTTACATGCTGGAAAATACTGCAAACGAAATAATAATGATAGAATTACTGCAATATTTAAAAAAAAAGTGTGAGCGGTAAAATACTGTTCTTTTATAAAATTCTGTATTTATGCAGGCTCTCTGTTCCATCCATATGTGCAAGGTCATGTGGCATGCGCCATCGCCAAGCTAAAAAGGCACTGAGCTCTACCTTAAAGGGGGAAAAAAGGAAACAAGCAAACAAAAGAAACCCAGGGAAAAAAATAATTTTACAAAAAAAAAAAAAAAAAAAAAAACACAAATCTAACATTTCACTATATTTATGGCAAAAACAGAGCCTGACTATCACATGGGTAAGCGAGACACTAGCCTGGGGTCTTAAAATCAGATAAATTACCCTATATAAATGAGATTTCTGATAATAATGACTTATTCTGAATAGGTAATAGGGTTTGAAGGGTGATGGGTGATAAACCTTTCGTAAAATTCCGAATGTGTCAAGTATGTTACAGCGATTTCCATTGATCAGTATGCTTTGCTAAGAATTTTTTTTTTTTAAGTTAGGTGTAAAAAGTGACGACCCGGTATTATATCATGGTCATCAAACTTAAATTTCTGCATGCAAAATACGACTAACGACGACTTATTTCTAACCCTGTTAAAATTATGCATTGTCCTCCACTTCTATTAAATAAATTCATACCTTAGACTTCAATATGGCACAGTATGACCTTTTTGGACCTTGTGACCTAAACCCTAACTAACCAACCAACTTGAGTTCAATACACAAAATGTGCTCACTGAGGACGAAAGAATTTATCTGCACAGTCAATCTATTTTCCCTTTAATCTGATACTTAGAAAACACCTTTAATAGTGAAATAATGTGGAAAGGCTCGACCTGTCTACAACAATAAACTGTCTATAACAATATTATTTTTAGGTCCCTATTGTATCATTATACACACGTTTGTTTCACTGTACTGTGTTGACGAGAAAATAACTTTGATTTGCACAAATACATGGTCAACATTTACTCCTAAACTGACTGATCCATTTTTTTAATGTCATACAGATGTGCAGACAAACACGGGAGAAAAAGAGAGAGAAAAAAATACAAACATAGGCTACTTTTAAAATGTGAAAATTCACCTATTAACCCATTTCATTCCCCCTTTTAAACTGAAAAGCCAAATATTTTCCTGGAAACCCAATACTTTTCAAGAAGGTTCCATTTCATTATGTTGCAAAAGAGAGTAAACACTTTTTAAAATAATTTAAAAAACATTTTAGCCTTTAGTGGAAAATGGATTTTAAGATATCATCTAGATTAAAAAAGAAAAAAAAAATTTACAAATTTTAGTCTAGCAGAATGATTAATTGAAGCATTTAATATACTTAAATATAAGAAATAACAAGATAGAATGCGATGATAGATGTCCCAAGCATGTGATATTCTTAAAATTACAAATTTTGCTCAAAACTTGATTCAACATCACAAAAAGGAACGAAACAAGAAAAACAGAAAAGTACTCACTTCTCCGGAAGGAGTATTGGCAATTTTGACTTCAAAGCTAATTTCTTTCATGTTAATACCAGAATGGCGTGATAAAGTGGCATCCCCTGCAAAATAATAACTCACTCAGTGGACAACAAAGAAAATTCATGCAAAACAACAGTCTTTTTTTTTGGTACAGAATATGGCAATGCATTGTCATTTTGCAAGACCCTGTAAAAATGAACTTTCAATAACAGTGTTGCAGAAAACTTTGTGTCATTTTCGGGTTCGTTGCTTAGAAGCCCAGTGTCCATGGAAAGCTCTAGTGCATAGGTTCCCCCAAAGTGGGCGATAACACCCCCCTGTGGGCGTTTGAGGCTTTCAGGGGGCGGTAAAAGACCCAGAGAAAAATAGGAGGCGTTGATATGGCACAGAGGGGTGTGGGAAGATTAACCAAATATAGTCTAAAAAAGACTTAAAAATCACTCTGATAATTCATTTTTATCACATGTGCAAAAATTCACATATTTCAATATGAGACTTCGCTGTTGAGAGAAAGCGATACCTCTGTAATATACCTCTCTAAAACTTTTAGTCCTCTTTTTTAAATGAAGAAGAAATTCAGTAGAGTTTCAATTCCAACAATATTCTATCTATTAATTTAAAAAAAAAATTTAATTCTTGTTTTCACCACGCATTATGTACGCACTTATTTCTTTGGAGTGGGAGGGGGGCGGTATGGAAATATTCACTAGGAAAGGAGGCACCCGTTCAAAAAAGGTTGGGAACCTATGCTCTAGTCGATAGTCCACTGTGGACGGGATAGAACACAGGATTCTAGAAACAATCTTCTACACACCATTCACAGGAATGGACAGCGAGTCACTTGATATGGAACAGGCAGCTTACCAAAGCTTTCAGCAGGGTTCCTACTCATTTTTCAAAATCCCGAGTTTTTCAGGAGATTTTTTTCAAGACTTTTAAGGTTATTGAAAAAATAAACTTAATTGC
This sequence comes from Cheiracanthium punctorium, assembly GCA_038373885.1. Classification (NCBI taxonomy): domain Eukaryota; kingdom Metazoa; phylum Arthropoda; class Arachnida; order Araneae; family Cheiracanthiidae; genus Cheiracanthium; species Cheiracanthium punctorium. Next base: position 127,569 of record JAWZYV010011745.1, read on the forward strand.
CAAGTGACTACTTTTTATTCACAAGCCCCTCTCTAAGGTAAACAAATTATGATAATAGTCATTAAAATTATTCAAATTCCTCAATTGTAGCATAAACAATGGATTACATCATCCAATAGGATATCCTATTTAATTGGACCAATAAAAATTCAGAAATTCTATAAAAGCTTTACAGGAGTGAAAAGAGTTTTCAAGACCACTTCACCGATTGAGAGATACACGATACATTGTTTATACTATACTCTGTTTGCAAGGTTATGGGTAAACATCTCCCTATTCTTTAGTACCAGGGGCCTATTGAGGGGGAAGGAGAGGGACTGGCCCTTCTGGTACAAGAGTCGCTTGAGGCTGAATGGGGGAAGGGGGCATTGGACTTTTTACATAGGTCAATAAAATTGTTCAAAATGCAAATTGAACATGTGAAATTGTAAAGTATACGAATCCAAAGTTCTCAAATAAAAGGTCAGGGGAGGGTCATGTTCCTATCCACTGGAGCCGCCCTTGTTCTGATAATGTAAAACAATCATTAAAAAAACAGCTATTTTAAATAATAGTAACAATAAGGTTTAAAATAGATTATTCATCCCATTTCCAATAGTGTGCAATGGCATCGGCCACTGGATGGAGTGAAGGCCTTAAAAATAAATATAAAAAAGAGGGGTGACATTTTTTAAATTCCAGGGTTAGAGCTGGATTTTACAGGAAAATTAAATATTCCCCGAGTTTTAAGAGCTCATTTTCAATTCCCTGAGGTTTCCATGTTTCCCCAAGGGCGTATGAACCCCGTTTCTCAGAGGATGTATTCCTTCTCACAGAATAAAATTCAGTGAAAACTATCGAAGAAAACTCTCAGCATATAACAGTGAAAAATTCACAAACAGCTTTCAAAAATAAGCTTCTCGAAACAAACGAAAGATGACTTAGAAAAGCACACAATGCAGAGCCTTACGGATGCAGTCAACTCTATGCTCCTTCACGCACAACTGAACTGTTTGCTAGAATTTTCCATGTACACTGGATTTTTAAGCGACAAACCCGAAAACTGCAACAAGGGTGTCAGAAATGGGATTCGCAATTTCCACCCCTTGAAGGAAGAGCAAGCAAGTTGTCATAAATGTCTATATACCTATCGTGTTTGAAATAGAGAAATGTCTCTCAACGGCCGTAGACCCTCCCGCATTAGAATTCTGGACGCATCCTAGCATCCCGCCCAGTGCAGAAGCGTTGCAGATTGAAACAGATAACAGTCTGTATCCGTCTGCAATGCAGATTTAAAAATACAAAAATAGTCCGCAAGGTCATCCAGGTTGAAAAGTAAATGCTCACACAAAAGTTTAAGAAATATTTTGGCAAAATAATCCTTATTTATCAAAAGTATGATACAAAGGTTAGCATAATGGCTTGCAATGAACAAAAATAGGATTATTCACAAGAAGGGGAAAAGATTGCAGGATAACCTTTATGCCCCAAATTAATTTACCTTATGAAAAATAAGTTTTGATTTTTTTACATACTAGTTGACACATCTAATATTAAGTAATGTTCTTATGCATTACAAACACTTCATATTAAATTAAATATTAAACTACAGGAAGTTAAAGACACCATCTGGCATTTATCGCACATTTATAGTTCTATGAAGCAGTTAAACGGATGGGACTTCCAAGTCCCGGGGCATAAAGGGTTCAATCACTTGTTGCTACTGAGCTTTAACAAGAAATATTTTATTTATTAAAAATATAGAGTCATTTTAATTATTGACATAAAAGCTGGCATACATCGAATGAAATGAAGATATTCACAAAAAGGATGGGAAAAGATTGCATATGAAATCAGCGATATCGATGCATCTAAAATGAGTCAAGTCTATGCAAAAGACAAAAATAGAATAGGATGCTTGCCAATCTGCAATTCTGACGCAGTTTGACTGTACGAACATGCTCCAACAGCGGCATGCGGAAGGAGCTTGATAGTCGCGCCGATACGGCATGTGAGGAAAAACTTAAATTATACTTCGTTACTTCTTAAACATTACGTACTCTCAAGTCTTAGACGGCTATTCTTGTACTTAATTCTTTAGCAGAGTTTAAAAACACTGTAAAAGCACGAGGTAAAAAAAATGTCATTGCTCACAAAAGCTGATAATGTTGAATTTACCCTTTCAAATTCCCTAAAAATTAATATTAAATTTAATAATGTATAGATAGAAATATGATTAAAGTAAATGTTCTAGCAAATCAAAAATTCAAAATAAAAAGAATGATGTCCAAAAGTAGATGTTACGCTAAAGTCAAAGATGAAATGCTGATTTCAATTAAAAATAAAGGTTTATTTAAAAATCAATACATGTTGAGCTATACAGGAATCACTGGTACTAGTAAATTAATGTTGAATCCCATTTCATTATTGATATAGCATTAGCAGAGGTGCCAAGTTTCCAAAACCAAAAAGCCTGAGATTTCTTAATTTTCATGGTAAAAAAGCCTGAGATTTTCTTAGGCATGTATTTTTATGATGCAATGCGTTTATTCATATACACACATTTCCAATCTAATTTTAAAAGTAAATTTAAGGTTTGTTTTAAACTGTTTTGTAATTTTAAGGCTTATTAATTTTTGATTTTGAGTTGAAAAAATAAAATGGGATAAACTGGCTAAGCTACACTTGGATAACTACATAATAGTGTTTAATGTTTCACCTTAAACATTAATATCTAGATATGAGAGCATGAAATACCAGATGGCGGTAAAACAATAAAACGCAATACTTAATTTCTGAATTTAAAAATAAAATACATAATGATATACAGATTTTTAATAAAACGCAATACTTAATTTCTGAATTTAAAAATAAAATACATAATGATATACAGATTTTTAATAAAAAACATAATTTACAGATTTTTAAGAAAATACATAATTCAGAGATTTTGCATATTAGAATTGTTTGTGGCTGATTTTGCTTTTTTCAAAAAATCATCACTGAAAGTTTGTTTAAAACATGGTTCATCAGTGTTTGTTTTAACAATTAATAATTTTACTAAAGTTTGACTACTCATTGTTGGCCTGAATTTCGTTTGAATTTTTGTGCACAAACTAAATATTCTCTCACAGTGTGCATTACTGTGTGGTATTATTAAAATGGACAACATAAATTTTGAGAGCAAATTGTATTTGTCTTTTTCTATAAGTACAAGTTTGGACCATTTGACGTCCATTCTGTCTTCTAATTTGACAGATTCAGGAATAGTGTCAATTTGTAATGAGCAAAACTGAGATTGAAGGGTATCCAGCAGAGTACATTTGTCCGATATTCCTAAAGTGCGAGAAAGACCACGAAATCTATCAACAAAAAACTTAATACTATCAAAAGACGAAGTTGCAATTGAGTCCATGTCTGCCACTGAAGAATGGATCAGAACATCATCATCAAAAGGGAATTTCTGCTTCATGTAAAGACAAATTGCACTGTAGTACTTTCTCACAGTTGTGTAGAACACAGAACAGTCATTTGAATTTAATCCAATAACTACCTGTGATGCAGCTTGACCAATTAGCAGGTCACTGTCACTTTTCTGGTTACTTGCTTCAGAAAATTTTACATCCAGCAATGTAGGAGCTGATATCACAGCATTTGGTAAAACAAATCATGAAAGGACACGTTTGTACACATCCAAGAGAGATGACTGTAAAATATGGATTTTTGGGGCATCTGATTGAAGATATTTGTTGGATTCCTCGAATATAGGAAGTGTATTTAACAAAAAATACACAAAAGCTTTGTTCAAATCTGATGTGAAAAACATACACAATCTTTCCTCATGAGAAAGAATATTTTTAAAATCAGTAGGTTTCACTGCTACTGAAAGCTTTTGTTTCTTTTCTGGAACTGAAGATGTGCTGGAGGGTCTTTTCCTGGAAGCTTCAGCTGTTTTTGAGACAGTTGACAACTTTTCTTTATCTTTCTTTTCTGGAGCTGGAGGTGTGGTGGAGGAACATTTTTTAAAATCTTTGAGTTTTTTTTTTTTTTTTAAACAGTTGCTGATTTGCTGGAATCTGAAGGTGTGATGGAGGAAATTTTTTTTAAATCTTTGGCTTTTTTTTAACAGTTGCTGACTTGCTAGAATTCTGAAGCTTTCCACACTGGACCTCCTCTTTAAAAAAAGAAGTTAAGGGGTTCTATTGCTCAGCCGGTCTTTGTAGACAACACCCCAATGACAACCAGCGGGTAGATACGTGTTTCACTATTTTTTTGACATCTGAATCATACATGTTTTGGAAATTTTTCAGTTTATCCTTTCTTTTTGAGCTACATTCCAAGAAATAATAAATATCTATCAAATACTCATCAATTTTGACAGGCAAAACTGCTGCACCTTTCTCTGCAGCTAAATCCAGCAAGTGACATGCACACCCTCGAACATACAAATGAGGAATGTCACTGCTCAAGACACCTGCTACCAGCCAACCATTACAGGGGCATTATCTACTCCTAATGCAAGACAGTTTTCTAAAGAAATCTTCTTACTTCGCAGTTCATCCAAGATGTTCTGTCCTGTTCCATCGCCTTCTAAAACAGGCACAGACAATAAGGAAGAGGTAATCTTTTGTTTAATTACATTATAAAACGTAATCACAATGGGATAAAGCTTCAAATCACCTTTGTTATTGCCATCCGTTGACATAGCAAACGGCGTTTCTTCCAGTGCAGATAGCATATTTTTTATTTCATTATTGGCAATTTCGCCAATAATTGCATTCGTTTTTGTGCGCGCACATCCATATTTTTTTGCAATGTTACTGTCTGGGAACATCTTTTTGACCAATGGGCCTTCGTGGTCTGCAACATTTACTGGCAAGTTATGTTCAACGATGAACGAGGTGAACATCGTTTCTGCACGGATGACAGAAGAATCTTTTGTTTCCGTGCTAAAACTAATCTTCTTATTAGAGTTCACGGTTTGCACAATATTCATATGTTTCTTAGTCTTTGCATGTTTAACGACATCCCCTTTGCCTTTATGGGCAATAGAAAAATCACAATTGCATACTGTGCAATGCTCAAACGTACTGCCTTTTCTCAATTCGACAATAAAGTCAAACTCTTCAGTATATGACTGATTAAAATCACTAGCATATTTTTTTTTAGATGTAGAAGCCATGATCGTAAAACGATATGCACAACGCTAGATACTTGAACAACTTACGACTGCTACACGCTTCGTCACATGTGAAAAATACACAAACACAGCCAGCACCACGAGGCACGACACATTCTTCCCCTACGTAGGGAAAAAATGCGGGGTAGAAAGATTCCTAGTGTAGTGAAGGGTGAATGCAAGGATGACCTCGCTTTCCCGTGATGCATTGCTTGTTTTTCCTTATACTCTGCTTTCACTTACAATGCAGTAACGAACGGAAACGTCATCTGCAAAAATATTGTTAGCCCTATCAGGCATTATCAGGCATAAATTTTCGGTATTGTTACTGTACTTTACTCGTAAATACTTCTTTTAAGCTTAAAGGCTAACAGAAAACAAGTTTCAGTTCACATTTATTGTTTTCTAAAAGTTAACCTCTAAAATTCTTTTATTTGCCGTAATTCAATATCGGCCAATCAATTCATAGCATTAATTTAACCTGTAATGCTTTAAAACATCTCTTAAAAGTTTCTTACCTCATTGGTTTCTCAAATGTGAACAATTGCTAACGCACTTTCCTTTTGCGTTATGCAAATTAACTTTGACTTTCGGTTTATGCAGATTAATGCCGTTCGTCCAATGACGCCGCGCGCCTCGCACGTGACGTTTTCCCCGGTACGCATGTCCTTGGAATAGCGTACTTCGCCGATCGCAGCTAAGATTTAAATACTTCTAGCTTTGATGCCTGGCTAGCGCTGCTCAGTTTTTTTTTGCTTGCTTAGCTCTGCTTTGCTTGCTTAATTCTGTTTCTGTTAGCATTTTTAGTTTGTCAATGTTAAAATAATAACAGTAGTATAATCGTCGGCTCAAATGAGCACTTAGCCCTTTTTAAAGGGAATAATTCAATTTGTAACAGAGAATGATAGTGTAAGTTCTGTTTTACTTACTATGTTGCTTTTCCTGGACTGTAATTGGATGAATGTCTTTTCAAGTATCAAGATTGCAATAAACTGTTTTTATCTTATTGAAAATATTTTTAATCACTTTACAACTTTTACACTGTCTTATACATTGAGCAAGTCTTTTTAAAAAAACTGCTTCCATTGTGCGTGAAGTCTGCTGAAAAGTTTTAGTTAGTTAGTATTGACGGACTTGTGTGAAATTAGATGAGACTTTATAACTTTTATTCAGCCTTTCCTCACTTGCCCGTTCGGTACTGACTTACACATATCCAATAAAGAAGCGCAGACAGTCGATTGGATGAATATTAACAATCTCTCTCTCGTATGATAACAGGAGATAAACTCTCGTGCATCAGAGTTATTACGTCATCCACATGAGTTTAGCAAGGAAAACTGAAAATGAAGATTTTGGAATGAATGCTTAAAAAGCCGGAGAATTGTAAAGGAAATCCGGAGGCCGAAAATAGGATGAAAAAGCCGGAGACGTGGCACCTCTGCATTAGGAAGCTGATACATTACACACACAGCTTATAGCCGGCAAATATTTATACTTCTAAAAACAAACAGTAGCTGTCTAGCAAAAACATAATTAAAATATAAAGCAGCACACAGCTGCAAATTCATTCGGGCAATGACAAGTACTTGACTATCAACAACTCCAACTAATCAACCCACTGAAGCAACGAAATGTTGCTTCTCATAACTCAATCTGCTGAGAAAGCTATTTAAATTTCACAAGTGATTTTGTCACTGGCACGAGCTGTGGGGAAAGCAAGTTATTGTGTAATAGGGTAAGTTATCGCATAATACGATAGCGATTCAGTTCCAAAGATTATGCAAATACCGGGAACGTTCAATAAACATTCCCGATTGCATCTTAGAGTCAATTAAAGTTCTTTTAACTCGAAATGAAAGGGCAAAAATGCGGCAAAGTTACAGTTTTTAACTGTTAAGTCTAAGTTTCGATGATGAGATTATCTTAGAACGTTCTTCAGATAATTTTAACTTTAAAACAGTAAGTGTAGAGTAGAAAACGGTGGCACCACCAGGATTTCAGGTAAATATGGCTAACAGAGCTTTACGTGTCAGCATACTCAATGGACATGACGCACAACCTGCATGATATCATTGAGAAATAATAGGTAGGGGAGCAACTGATACGAACTCTGAAATAGTCTGCAAACCTTCTCAAGAATCTGCGATGGGCATTGCACAGTTTCTGTGATGTTATTTTGTTTAGGATTGTGGCTGTAACGGGTGAAAAGCATTAAGCAATAAATAGTGTCAGCAGAATGTTCATCATGGCGTTATAGTCATTGGGAAAAAAGACATGTGTCTCTTCAACAATCAGCTTGAAGTATGGGAATTGGTTTCTTCTGAAAAAGCAGACAGGGCAGCTGTTTCATTTTCTTTGTGAAATGGATTTCACTTAGCAAATTCTATCATGAGTTGGTAAGCTGTCTGAGGGAATTTTCTCCCTAGAATCGATGTTTGGTGTTCAAAATTTTTTATGTTATGGAATTAAAAGGAGTGGAATATGTTTATACAGACATATGAAAGTTCGTTTGCAGCGATATGTTAAGAACAAAAAGGCAACAACTACATGCATTAACAATCTGGATCCATTACAGAAAAAAAAAAAAAAAACAACTCACGAGATCGTGTCTTGGTGCCGAGCCAATTTTCATCCTTGAAAGGAATTTTCTTTGTGTCCTGTCCCATCTGAACAGCCAGCTCTAAACATAGGCATCGGATGAAAGAAAAAGTACATTCAATTTATTGGATACAAATGAAACTGAAGATCTCCAGCATTAACAAATCGAAAAATTGTGCAGTATAATGTGTATGAAACAGAGAGAGAGAAAAAAAGTTTTATTTGGACAGCATGAATAGATAACGCTAATCTTTATAAACATTATTCGAGTCTCTACAAAAAAGACATTAGAGTCTCTACAAAGAGACATTATTAGAGTCTCTTAACATTATTGGAGTCTCTTTAAAGACTCTAATAATGTTTATAAATAAAGAAGTCCAGTTATAAACAGAATCTTTCATGTCCCAAGCATGAAAATATTGGATTCATGAATAAAGAATCCATCGTTGCAAAATTCCACTTATTGAGGTAGAATCCTAAATGCATTAATAGCAATAAACGCGGGTCCATTGTCATTTCCCACTTGAAAATACTTAATGCTGTGCGCATGGGGAGGAAGCAAGGTAGAACACTTGTCCGCCCCTAGAGTTTTAGTACATTGTCTTACAATGTAAAAAAACTGCATCACAAAGCAAAATTGGTAGAAATTGTTACAAGTGAGAAATTTGTCCCCCTCTAGTAATTTTTTTAAAGTTTGATCCCCTCCCCAAAAAAAATTTGGTACTTGTGTATTATACCGTCGACATTTTCGCGCAAAATTTTTTTTTTTTCACCTAATTGCCGTCGCTAAGGTCGGGTTACCTTAAAATACTTCTGGTCAAATATTTATATACCACCCGAGTTGCCAGAAAAACAAACACCAATAGATACTGCATTTTTTATTTGCGCGTTTACAAGATTTAAAGCAATAAATATATAAAAGGGGGTCGATACATTCATATTAAGATAGATAATCAGTTCAACATTTTGTGGCAACAAACGCATAGTTTTCTCTGGAAACCAGAAAATAATACTTTCTTAGGTTAATAAACCTATTTAATAAATACTCGAATTCAGTCAACATATACAAAATATTTTTTAAAAATACACACAAACATTTTAAAATGAGTAAAACACAAACACAGTTCATCCTATGGCACCTTGGCGGCCTACACATAACAGTTCTGCTTAATGCAAACTCCGCAGTTAATAACACACTCTTTTCATGCTTTTTCCATTACAATGCTTTGTTAAATGTTTAATTTTGGTTAAGCCATAAATAAATTTTAAAAATCAACCGCACACATAAAAATTTATAAATTTTAAAAAGAAACACGATTCAATTTATCCATAGCAGAACATATGGTATTTTGATGTTCCTGTGCTATTGCGTACGCTATAGCACAGGAACTGCAAAGTACAAACCCTTGGTGAGTCATCTCTTCGCTTGGTATGTCGACGGTATAATACACAAGTACCAAAAATTTGCCTGGCTATACACATTAGAAATAAACTGTTCTATGTACATACATGTTTTACCGATTGAAATCTGACAATTTTTTTGGAACCCAATGCTAAAAAGGTCACAAGCTGTCACTGGTAAAATGTACACAACATGCTGATACAATGTACAGATGCATTTTTTAAAACTAAATTATTAATGTGCTGCATACTTAAAAAGAATACATCATTGTTTGCAAACCAAATAAATTACTGTTCAAAAAAACTAAAGAGATACGCCTTTAAAGCAATATAAACTAAAAAGTAAAATATAATCTTTAAACCCCTGAACACAATTCGGGCAACACAAATGCACCCATTTCGGATTGCCTGACATGATTTAATTAACAAAATTATAGAAAAAAAAAATAAGTTTCCAATTTTAGCACTTTTTTTCAAATATATTCCACAGGCTAAATATACAAATTTTGTTCAACAGCAGTATGATCAAGTTATTCGTAATGATTGTCACTATTAAAATTTAAGTGAAAAGCACCCAACTCTTTTTCTAACATATTTTTTTGTCAATGACTTTATTCTTATTTTGAAATGAATTCAAAATGCTAAATTTTACTGAATTGTGGGACATCACACTGCTGTTGAACAAAACCTGTACACTTAAGGAATATTTTATACTTTTTAGTTCATACTAAATTGAAAAATAAAGATAATATACAGGGTATTAGTGCTAACGGCTATTTTCTAAACCGTTAATCAGAGCTCTAGTTGCAAAAATGCTCTAAATTCTATAATCTATTCTATCAGAAACAACCAAAGTCAATCAATCATTTCTATACAAATTCCAAAACTTAAATTTTTATAGGGTCCCCCGGTCCTATCCATTATATTTAGAAAAATTTTCTTTATACAATTTCATGCAAAATAAAAAAATCGCCTTTCTACGACCAAAATTCACAGAGGTATAAAACAGCAAACATTTTGACTTAAATCACTTTTCCGCATTTAAAAATATACCATTACGATAAACTGTTAAGGGACCCTATAACTATTGAAATTTTAAATTATAGGTTATCATTTCATTTTCTGGCATAATGCAGAGAAAGAAGCAAAACTCATTTTAGAATACTAATTTTTAAGGAAAGGGTTTTAGTCAGGCTCTATAAAAATCTATCCGGGATCAGACTTACTAAATCGTATATGTGTAGCATGCAGATATGTAACACCGAGTAATCTATGCAAAGTACAGGAAGAGTTTTCTACACGGGTTCATATTTGTATTGCAGCCGAAGGAAGCTACTTCTGAGCAAATCTTATGCTAACGGAATTTGTACTATTGTTTCAAGTTTCTAAAATGCATATATTTCTATTTTAAAATGTTTCATTTTCTAATTTAATGTTTGATGAAGTGTTTTATTTTAGATTATTTAGCACCAGTTCATTTAAAAAACTCTTTAAAAAGTTCTATTTTCAGTATAAGCTATAGCTTCGTGTTAATTTATTGGATACACGTTCATCTTCTTTATTGCAATCTACATTCAGAAAATAGTTAACGAAATTTTTAATAAATATCACAAGGCTCAAAATCATGCACATTCATTTTCCTCATTTTGTATACAACCCCCATTTCGTTGCTCAAAAAGTGATCTCACTTCAAGCAGCTGTCACTCGGTGAATTTTGGTCGTAGAAGGATGAATTTTTTTTTATTGTGTGTGAAATTGTATAAGGAAAAATTTTCTAAATATAACGGATGGGACCAGGGGACCCTTTAAAAATGTAAATTTCGTAATAGGAATTGATTTTTTCTGATATAATAGATAATGCAATTTAAAGCATTTTTGCAACCGGAACTCTGTGTCTCTAACAGTTTTGGAAATAGCCATTGGGCACCGTTAGCACTGCACACCCTGTATACCAAACGCATCCATTGTAAAACACTTTCAAACATAAGTTTGAAAGTGTTTTACAATGAATGCGTCGTTTGAAAGTGTACAATTGACGTGTCGACCAATTTTGTGCCACAATTTGGCAATGTATTGTCCTTAAATTTGGTGAGATAATTTTAAAGAATCTGCATATATATCTCACTAGTAATGTAATTGTGTAAAAGAACTTTTAAATATTATTTCCATCCTTTAAATAAAAAGTAAACCTTTATAAATATCTCTATACTTAGTGTATTGTCGTCCGCCCTCTTTCTGGTAGCTAAGTCGAGAAATGGCACCGGCTGCCCTTTTTTTAGCGTTGGGAAAGGGTTAATGCATTTGAAAAATTTCAAGTTAATTGAATGCCCGGAAATGGATGAAAATGGAATGACAAAATTCCATTCCATACAGATGAAATTAACAAAAACATCTTAAGAAAATAAATCTAAATGACTAAGGATTAAGGTCATACCATGCAACTTCTGAGACATCTGTCCCTTACACTTGTCCAGCGGAGTTTCACCATATTTGTTACAAATAGCGACCATAGCACCATTGTTGATTAGATCCTGCAAGCAACACACACAAAAAGAAGCATCAAATGTTTGTTTGCTTATCACATGCAATTCAAATGGAGTTGTCATAACATTGTTTCAAAACTATCATTAAAAATACCTTGCCTTCATGATTTTACATGTGACCCCTCAAGGGTACAGATCCATGAAATAAAATTGAAAAAATTCAGGATGACAGTTTAAAAACTTCACTACACACTGGAATAAATGAGAAAAAAAAAAAAAAACGACACCTTTCACGCAATTTTCAGAAAAAATTCTTACACATGGAATGGCGCAGCAACATTTTTCAAAGAGTGACACATTCAGCAAAATTTTCAATTTTTAAGAATTATGGATGACTTAGGATGCTGTACAGTATAGCTTGTGAAGAAACATCTGAAAAATTTTTCAAACTCCTGACACAATTCATTTATTTGTATTAATGTATCAAAAAATCGCATGACTTTTTTCAAAATATACCATCCAAAGTAGACAGATTTGTCTACTTTGGCAGATGGCTCTACTTACATCGATCATCATTGTTCGATGGCAGCACCACGCCCATTTCTATCTCATTTCAATATACAGTGAGAAAATGTTTCACACCAAACTGAGGGGACCCAAATATTTTTTCGTGTTAAAAGAATTTCGTGTCCTGTCCAATGATTCAAAGAACAAAACTCCCTAAAATTTTTGATACTGCTCCATTTTATTTTGACTTCCTGCAAAGTCACAAGTATGTTTCATCCATTGGGATGAAAAGCAAGTAAAAAATTATTATTCGGAGGGGAGAAAATCCGTTATCTTTTTTTGAAATGTTTTGTTCATGGAAATAGGGAGAGTGGATGACATTTCTAGGATGACTACAGACAGAGAAAAACCACAAAGGAGGGGGGGCCATGAAGGAAGAGGAACCCATTCCCAGAAGTTAAACATTTCTACAAACACATTCTAAGGACGTGCCACAAACATATCACTGAAGATCTAAAACAAACTTTTTTTTCGTGTTAAATAATTTTGTCTCATGATAAGCATTTTCGTGTTCAATATATTTCACTTTATTGGATACCAAAGGGATCAGGATAACTCGTGCAAACATTTCAGGATCTTCCCAAATGGATAGAAAATAGTCTCAAACTGTGCCCTCGTGAAAATATTCATTCAGTCAAACACAAGCATGCGAAAGTGACTTGTGCCACAGGTCTTCAAAACCCAAGTCCTGGGAACCCGGTCATTTAAAAGAAAATAGGTCCTTTATAGATTTTTTTTTTCTTTTTTTAATGGTGGGCACTTGCCTTTTTCATAGGCACTGAAGACTACAAAAACCAGAAGTGTGGGCCACTTTATTAGGGAGGCACCCCCCCCCCCTGTGAAGGGACAGACGCTTCAGTCCAAGCCAAGACTCCAATCTGGAATCATGGTACGGTAGAATGGCTCTCTAGACACGACACGACCCGGGCGATTTTGGAAAGAAATTTCACATGGACGCCATAGGACTTCCTTGTGGGTCTATTGCATACATTCTGGGCACACTTCCTTCAATAAACATATTGTATTGGACACAATACTTCAACACTACCCAAGTAACACAACCATGTTGTTTCAATGTGGTTTAAATGTGAAATGCTAACATGCAAAATGTTATTTCAATGTCATTTCCACATGATTTTGTTCAGTTTTCTCCTCGTTGTTTCAGCATGGACATTGATATAATATTGAAACAACATTGTGAAATCACAAGAGGGAAACAAATAAAAAAAAAACCAACATTTTATTTCTTTCGTGCAAAATTATTAAAATCATACGGAAATTTACAAATAAAATGGTTGATCATTATCTACTTGAAAACATCATTTTAATTTGTATTAAAATACAGCATTGTCATATTACATTTTTACAGCAGTCAATACGAATAAAAATGATATTTTTATAATATAATGAGATTTTTATTCGTATAATGATCAGTAGTAGTAGTAGTAGGTATAAGTAGATAATGATCAACCATTTTATTTTTCGTAAATTTCTGTACGATTTTAATAATTTTGCATGAAAGACATACAATTTTGGTTTCTTATTTCTTTTCCTTTTGGGATTTCACAATGTTGTTTCAATATTATATATCAATGTCTATGCTGAAACAATGTGGAGAAAACTGAACAAAATCATGTGGAAACGACATTGAAAGTTCACATTGAAACAACATTGTTGTGTTGCTTGGGTATTAAGGTTTAGAGATATCACCCAATTCAGTTCACTTTTGGAAACTTTTTTTTTTTTTTGGACACTGCTTTGCCAAGTTTGGCAACAGAGACAGTGTGAATGGCCCAAACAATGATACACAGTTGCCTTTTAATGTATGGAAGATGTCTATAGACTTTATTATAACCAAAGTCTTTTGCATCACTCTACCTATAAACTATGCGTGCGATGGGCATCCAAAAAGGATGTGCACAATTCCATGGGACAACCGTCCTCTATTTTACGACTCATTATTTTTTAATGGCACACAAATAAACAATGTACGTACAGACTTTGCCACAAAGCAAGTGAAAATAGATCGTATATATGCATAAGTATGCACATTCAATATATACATACGTTCAGATGACATGCCGAAAAAAGTCCAATCTGCCTGAGGAGGCAACCTTTTAAGGAAGGTGTTTTCTCAATCTCTTTTTTAAATCGCAGGCAGATGGAGAGACCCCATTTTCTCCCCTCGTCCCTATTCAAAAGTACTGACCGATGAATGCCATCCAAATGGGTTACTTCTTGCTTTGGAAAGGGTGCATGGACAGGGCCCATGGGACGATGGACGCTGCCTTCAGAATACAGCATGAACGTGAATTCTGAGCGTTCAAAAATACTGCGTGTCCCAGAACTTTGTGTACCTACTTCAAGGGGAGAGAGACACCATCGTTAGGAACTGACATTCAATAGGAAAGCATGGCTGGAAATCCTACCCCAATTGGATGTTACCTTCTTCAAGAGGCACTTAACAATGTCCCATACAAGATCAGGGTGTCTACCCAATTTCTGAAAGTCAATTTCCTGACTTTTGGGAGGTCCCGGGAAAAAAATTCCTGACCAGTGCATTTTACTTTGGGAAATGGCACAATGCCCCCTCCCTCGTCTTTACATTTGCATATTTTGTACAACTTCTTGAAATCCATTTTAACTGAAGTATACAGGATTAAGCTTTCTTCCATCGAGAAACAGAAGGAGTCGTACTTTCTAATAAATTAACTCACTGTTCTCAGAAATACGGTCCTAAGTCATAAGTTACCAAGTAAACTAATTTGTCTTTTGCCTTCCCGTCACGATGGATGAGCCCCATTTTCCCCTCCTTATACAAACACATTGCTTGATGCTTTCGCGGTCCGAAAAATGCATTGCAATTGCTTTCGGTTTTCAGTCTGAGAATTAGAGAGAAATTGTTTAAAAAAAAAAAAAAATGATTCTTTTGTTGAATTTTCCGGACCCATTATCTAATTTCTTGCTAATTTCTTCTTAATAATCTTTATCTTTTTTCCCAGACTTTCCGGACCCATTTTCCAAACATTCTGGATTTTCCGGAGTGGTAGACACCCTGAAGTTCTATGCAGAATGGTGTTCCGACAGAACAGGGCAGCATCTTATTATGCGAGGGACCCTTTGGAAAGCAGTGTATTGGGCAATGCTTGGCCTCCCAGATCACTCCATCTATCTCCTCTTGATTACTTCCTCGAGGGTGCATTGTGTACAACATGGCCCTCCATTCTGAAATGGCAGCAGCCATCTTCATCGCTGCAAAGCCAGGTATCTTTTCAAACTGGAATGGATTGGAGAACCTTTTCAAATGTTCACAGATACATGCATGCATCCATGCCCATTCAGACACCTCCTGCAATGCCAGTCTTTTGTTGTGTCATAAAGCATTTTATGTTGTGGCCCGATTCTCTCTCTCATTTCCTAGGTCATCCTGTTTCCTAACCGCCTTCCCTCCAAGGGCACCTCGTAGAAGCATTCAACCCCTTCTTACGCATGGAGCCGGTCTTTGTACGGAGATAGAAAAGTCAAAGGAGCATGCTGTGGGCAGCCGATTTTAATTTGACCAAAGGGTGGCACGGACCTCAATACATCCCCTGCCTTCATTTTGCACAAAATGAGTCCAATACATGTTACAATGAATGAATGGGATCCCTACACAGAATATTATACATACATACATACATAGAGACTATTAGAAATGTATTCAATATGAGAGACAGAAATATTTCTTTCAGAAAGAACTTGCCTCCGCTATAGCTTGGAATCCCCAGAAGCACGCATAGTGCAGAGGCGTATTCCCATGCTCGTTCACAGCATTGATGTCTGCTTTACTCCTCAAAAGCTACAAAGAAAAAATGACCCAATTGAGAAGACCGCTTTTTACATACATAAGGAGATACCTTTATTTTTAGTAGGTGCCACTAGTGGAAAAAAATGGTAACCATCCTGGCAAAAAGAGATACATTTTGTTGCAATTGAAATATTTTAATTTTGACTGATTTCAACTCTAATAATACATCATTTTATTTCATTTTTTTTTACCATTATGAATATTCAATGCATCACTGAAACACAGGGGCATAGCCAGAAAGTTTACATGTGGGGGGTTACGACTACTGCAACTTACATATATGCATGTATGTGTGTGAGAAGGGAGTGAAGAATATACATTTTGTATAGCAAAAAATTCCTCATGGGGGGTTATGACCCCCCCCCCTTTGCTACGCCCCTGCTGAAACAGTATTTTAACACTAGAACAGCGGGATGGGTCATTTTGACCCAAAACCAGATTGGATTCAGATTTGTTCAACAAGTCACGCACTGAAATTTTTAAAAATTCGTGACTTTTTCTAACTTTATGTTATTCATTATCTGTAAAAAATTTAAGCTCGTAACTTTTATCTGTTTTTTGTTTTTAATATGTATACCTGATATCAAGGAATGGGTCATTTTGACCTAAAACTTCCCACGAGTCTGGAATTCAAATTAAATAAATGTCATCGTCATTCATAAAATGAATGGTAATGGCATAATAAATGGTATAATAGCATACCATTATGTCATTTTCATTGCAACGTGAATTTTACAAGTCGGGTATACCTATCTCAAGCGACAGGGTTCTAATAAGAATTATAGCGACGACATTTTTGTACTTTTAATGTAATATGTAATAAACCTAATACGAATGTTAATATTGAACTTATATCATTACCATTGAAATATAATATTACTGTTGCACTGCAACATGAATTCTGCAAGTTGGGTCAATTTGACCCAGCCCGCAGTTTTAGGTATATCTGAAACCCCGTGGTTCTAGTGTTAAGTAGTTCGTATTTTTTAGTAAAATGCTTTTACTAATAAATATGGAAAATAAAATAACTTTCTGAGACAGGTTTACACTGCCATTATAATTAGATAACTCATTCTTGTTACGCTTCTGTTAATGTTTTAACACAGACAGAAATAATAAACATTTTGCTATGCTATAATAAGAGCAGCAGTCATTTGAAGATGTGAAATAGTCTGTGCAATTATAAACACAATACATACATAGGACAAACAGCACAACTCATGTTAAATTATAATTTTTAATTAACTAATTATAATTATTAGGGATGCACCGAATACCATATTTTGCCGAATAACAAATACCAAATATTCGGCCGAATATCGAATACTAGGTTAAAATTTATTAAACTTATTAAACCATTATTAAACTTTGATTGCAATGATTAATTTAATTAGTTTTTTTAAACAATGTCATATGTTATTAAACTTAAAAAATTAAAATGCTTTCAAAATTTAATTTTTTAAATTTAATTTTTTAATTTCAAAATTTAATATACAAGTGTGTTTCCTTTATATGTTATTAATAACTTTTTTAAATATTAAGGAAATGCTGCTAATTTTTTTACCTGCATGTTTTATTAAAAAAATTAACAGCTAATTGACTTTACATATTTATGAACACTTAATGTTATGAATTTTTTTTTTTCCCTGGTGATTGTTTCAAATTTAAATCAGTTAGTAATAGCAAGGTTAATGTAATGTGTCATAAGATTTAAGAAAAATTGAAAAGCAACGAAATTCAAATGTAAAATCTGAGTGTTTTCTCTTACATTAAAACTAATTTCATTGTGATATTAGTTTTATGTGTGATTGTGGAACGCTACGTTAGGGCTATCTGCCAAGGATGGGGGGTGCCTCGGAAGGAGGACTTTCTAAGGGTTTTTAATGCTTCTTCACATGTGATATTAGTAAGTAGCAACTTACTAATATCCCATGTGTGACTCTGAACCAATTTAGTACTATGGTACTATACAATATCTTTCATTCATCATATAAAAAATATGTATTTGTTTACCGATTGGTGAATACTTAAAATTTGTTTACTATTCGGTTGCCGAATATCTAAGTATTCGGCCGAACCGAATATTCGGTTTGTCTGCCGAATACCAACCGAATATCTGGTGCATCCCTAATAATTATAATTAATTATAATTTTAACTAAAGGTCATTCCTGAAAATCTATACTGGAAAATTAAATTATTTTTTTTTTTTAAATTAATTTCCCTTTTAAGTTTTCCAACCCAAAAAGTTTTTACATTTCATTTTCTTAGAAAATTTCTACAGTAGGCTTTACTTTCTTATAAATGACGTATGCTTTTAAAGAGCACAAACCAGATCTTGAAGAGACATTTTGAAATTTTTTTAACTGCGATGCAATAGGATTATTTCAAATATTACCTAACACAATGACAGTTTTAAACACTTTATTTAGATATTTCTTTTTCAAGAAATTTCCAAACAGCATTTCAAAAAATAATAGCCTATGGATGATAAGTTTTCAAGGGGAGGTCATTACTTATGAGGGGAAAGGGGGCTATGCAAGGAAACACCAACAGAAGCAGTAAGGAAATTAGCATCCATTTACATTTCAAATGATGAGAGAGAACACGTTAGGATTAGATTCAATGGGCTTAGGACTGAATAGTGCACATTTTTAGTCCGGCTTGGCATGAAATATACTGGGAAAAACATCCTGAGAAAAATAGGGACAATGGTAGCTTTTAAATCTGGGTTGGTGAATTTGAATGGAAGCAGTTTAAATAGTAGACAGTAAAATTAAACGAATAAGAAGTAATTATGACTTATTTTTGTCAATTTATGTTTGACTTTACCTTCATAATTTTCTAATCAAAATTTCTCTTTGGACAGTTCCAAAAGAGAAAACTAAGTATCTCAGGATTGGTATTTTTGACAGCAAAAAGGTAATTTTGTCAGGACAGCGGCAAAAAACTAGGAAAAACCAGGGCAAAAAATTGTTCTCAAATAATGTGCAGAAAAATCTACGATTTAATAAAGGTTTTAGAGCATTAATAATTAAATTAATTTTTGTCTACAATTTAATATCAAACATTTAATTTTCTAATTAATAAATATTATAATTAAAACAATTATTCTATAAAACAGCTTAAAAAGAAATGGTTAAAATGAATTCAAAATTACATGTGGAAAAATTTAGAGACCTAACTAATTCTATTTTGTCGTTTTATTGTTCTGTATCTACAGTATTCAAATATTTCGAGCCATTAGTGCAACTAATTCTTCATCAGATACTTAGGTCATACATTATTAGTTATTACATACTTGTATACTTTTATTATGTACTTTTACAATGTATACTTTTATTATTACAATACATACATTATACTTATTTGAACTTTGTGCACAAATTTAAATAACAATGGCATTACTTTTTAACTAAACTTTATTTTATGATATTTCAGTTTACCTGGTGGGAAAAAAAAGACACTGTGAATCCTATTTTTGCCTATTTGAATCCTATTTTGCCTACTGGCAAAAATGAAAAAACCTGTTTTTGCTGGGACAGTTTTTACCAGTTTTTTTTTTTTTTTTTTTTTCCCCACCTATGCAAAAACATGCACCAACCCTATCTAAGATTTATCTATAAGTTTATGTATTTTTATCATTCAATGAAAGTGGCGCGTTTATTTATTAAAAAGGCTCTGTAGATTTTTAAAATAATAACAATAGCTGTCAAGTATTACAGTCTTAAAAGTCACTTTCTGAATGTATCTGCTGATCAATCAAGCATGAAAGAAAATTCCAGAATAGTTTAATTGTGTTGGATTAGCTAAAATATTTAAATTTAACTAAGATATTCAAGTATAATAACTCATTCAGTAATATATAGATACATAATATATACGATAATTATAGGTGATATTTAATTACTATCACATGCTAGATACGAGTCATTTAATTTTTTCTATTTTTGCCAGAAAATGGCCCCATTCTGTTTGCAGTGAATGATAACAGATTTTTACGGATAACGCTCTACAAATGCATGTTAACGAGGTGCCTCTATATGTTGTTTTTTGAGCTGCCTAATAGTTAGTCGTTACCATGTGCACAATGTCTCTATGTCCGTGGGCAGATGCCAGGTGCAGTGCGGTGTCATCTCCCATGTTGGTGGCATTGATCCGGGCTCCCCTCAAGATGAGCATCTCCACGATGTTGGCTCGGCCTTCTTTTGCAGACCAGTGCAGTGGGCTGAACCCATGGTCATCCCTAAGAACAAACACATCGCATTCAGGAATTTTTCAAGGCAAAACACTTGTACAGTATGGAACCTCTTATCCGGAAACCAGTTATCCAGAATAATTTTTCAATCGATTCAATTCTTATTTTTCCAAAAGAAAAGCAAAAAATGAGTTTTTTTTATATTTCTTATGTTTTTGTTTTTTTTATTTAGAGTACTAAAGCTAGAATTTATAAAGTAAGCAATCTGGTAAGGTATTTCATTTATTTTTTTAGTGTATGACTAAGTTTTCAAGAAGTTATCATACATTTACTACTTCTTCTCTAAATGATTATTATTTCTCTTGATCCTATTAGAGTTTTTTATATTATTTTTCTAGTATATTAATAATTAATGTTTAATTCTAATCAAAAATGGTAACATTTATGTTACCAATCAAATCAGTAGATGTCATGTTAATCCCCAACCAGTTATCCAGAATACACCCGGTCCCAACCATTCCGGATAACAGGCTCCATACTGTGATAAAAGAAAATTCTATTATCCTCTCTTTTAGAGATGCACCGAATATTCGGTATACTGCCTATTCAGCAGACAAACCGAATATTCGGTTCGGTCGAATACTTAAATATTCGGCTACAGAATAGTAAACAAATTTAAGTATTCATGAATTGGTAAACAAATAAATATTTTTTATACCATGAGTGAAAGTTATAGTATAGTAACATAGTACTAAATTGATTTAAGTTGTTACTAATATCACATGTAAATAAGCGTTAGAAACCCTTAGAAAGTCCTTCTACCGAGGCACCCCCATCAATCACAGATAGCCCTAACGTAGCATTCCACAATCACACATAAAACTAATATCACAATGAAATTAGTTTTGATGTAAGAGAAAACACTCGGATGTTAAATTTGAATTTTGTTGCTTTTCAATTTTTCTTAAATCTTATGACACATTACATTCACCTTGCTATTACTAACTGATTTAAATTTGAAACAGTAACCAGGAAAAAAAAAAAAAAACTCATAACATTAAGTAATCATAATTATGTAAAGTCAATTAACTCCTAATTTTTTAAATAAAATATGCAGGTAAAAAAATTACCAGCATTTCACTAATATTTAAAAAAGTTATTAATAATATATAAAGGAAACACATTTGGACATTAAATTTTCTAGCATTTTAATTTTTGAAGTTTTACTGAAACTACTGCTCCAATGTTGAAATTGTGTGTTTATTTGGAATGATCCATTTCCAATGTTAAATTGGATGTTTTTTCAGTTAAAAAATACATCTGTTTCATGTATCACTTTATCAAGAATGTTCAAATACAATTTTCCGTCCTGTCCCATGCATATTATAGATAGAACTTTAGTAGCCTATAGTCCCCACTACGAAAGCTGACATAGGCGCCAAAGTTTTCATTTTGGGAACAATCCATTCTTTTGAGTATCGTGAAGGATGTATTATAACTATCTACTTCCGATTGATATTATTTCATATAATGAAGAGTTTTAAATAACTTTTGACCCCCTGAAATACTTTTTAATAATAATATTATTATTGTTTTAATATATCAATCCAAATACAAAAAAAAATCAAAATTTGACACAAACATTTTATAAAAATTGGAGAAGTTACCCCATGTACTCAAGATTAAAATACAATAAAGCTTCGATAGCTTCGATATACCCCCTACATTTTTTTGCGCCAGAACGCTGGACTCATTTTCTTATTTTTTCAACTATTTTTTTTCATCAAAAATGAACGTTGGGGTTGAGGGGGGCAGGGTCCCCCCTCACATAAAAGTCAAATTATTTTTTTAATTTATGTTTTTCAAATTTTTGACCCTAAATTCTCGGTAGAAAATGAGATTTCTGTGTCCATCAATTCTTAAATTTTCTTGAATTTATTCGTGCTTAGATTCCTAACTCTAAATTATTTCTAGAATTTTTCTATTTCTAATAGTTTTTGGCTTTCGCAAATGCATTTTTATGGCCCTAAATTCTTGTTCGAAAACGCGAATTCTATGTTCATCAAATCTTAAATTTTCTTGTTCTTTATATCCTTAGCCCTAAATTTTTTGTGGAATTTTTCTCATTCTTATAGTTTTTCCAGTTTGGGAATGTGATTTCACGGCCATTTTTTTATTTTTTGCGCCGTCGAAAACGGCCTTTGGCAAAGAAAAAAAATTACCAAAAGTTGAGGTAGGGGTATATTGAAGGTGCGCCAACTATTTTTTAAATTATCATGAACTTTCTTAGAAAAAAAAATCATAAAGTGATGTTCCCAAAATGGGAACATTGGCGCTTACTGGGTTAATATCGCTTCTGTGTAACAGCAGTCATGTTTTTTGATTTCCCTTAATTTAAAAAAAAAAAAAAAAAAAAAGCCTTCTTATATTGAAAATGGATGACGATATTGTACTTATTTATGATACTCTTGATCAATTTAAATTAATAAATATATATGCTTCAAGCCACCGATGAGTTTAAAAGGTTACAAATGTAGTCAAATTGTAACGTCAGTCACCAAAGAATTGCTTTAACATTATAAATTTAAAAAGCTGGATTCAAGTGAAAGTGAACATTCTGCATACTGACACACACATTTTATTTTTGTTTGCTGTTGCACAAAAAAATATTTGAATATCTGAGAAATTTCTTATCTAGAATTTGAAGACGATTTTTGTTGTATTCAAAATTCACTTAGCGGGAAAAGTACTCGCGGGACATCATTTATTTTTAAAAGTTTCTTCCCAATCTCTTTAATTTGTGGAATCAATTCTTTACAACTGAGATAGATATTAGGAATAGAATCTTCATTCGAAAAAATTATTTAAAAATACGTGGTTTACTTGCATTTTGATAAGGATATATATATATATATATATATTTTTTCGAACAATTAAGGTAAGTGCTCCAATAGTGGGCCACGTACCAGTAGTGAGCCACCTGGATGTTTTATTCAAAAAACAAGAAATTAAAATGTTCCAATAAGATTAGAGATCTGCCTGTGATTGGCTGAAACACTTACTAATTAAATACCAATGGCACAGTCTTTATTTCCTGTTTAGTTAGGAACTAGAAGGTTTGCTGCTGAAGTTGAATTCTGAAAGAAGCATTTTAAACCTGTTCTTAGTGGTTTTCTTAAGAGGCAAGTTTTCATTCAGCTCCTTTTTTAGCATACATTCTACTTGTTTTCAAAATGAATTGTTATTGATATTATTTAATTATATACTGACTAGATTATAAAATATTATTTAATTAAATAATAATTACTGTTTATAGATATTTAAGGGTGGCCCATTTTGGGAACACTATTTTACTAAATGTTCCAGTAGTGGGCCTGGGTGGCCCATTACTGGAGCATACACTTTTTTTCAAATACACAGTTTTCTAGTGTGTATTTTAGAAGTTATATCTTGTACAGTCTTGTTGTATAACTAGATTTGCTTTATTTTTATTAGAACCAGTAGTGGGCCAGGTGGCCCACTTTTGGTAAACTAATGGCCCACTACTGGTACACTAATGGGAGTTATTCTCACATGATAAATTTTATGTTCTTGGCTAAAATTAAGCATGTCAGGCGTAGATATTTAAAATTTTTGAAAGCATATTTTTATAAGCACTGCAGCTTAGCACTTTCTGTATGGCTCATGAAATTGAGTTGGTGGCATTACTTCCAAATGCAACACATCTTCTTCAACCCATGGATGTTTCTGTGTTTCATGCCCTGAAAACAATTTGGAAACAAGAAGTTTCAAATTTTCGAATAAGTAATGATGGAAATCAAATACAAAAGCATCAATTTCCAGGTGTACTTAAGTCAGCACTTAATCGCTTGTCACCTGACACAATATCAAATGGGTTTAGGGCATGTGGCATACTTCCATGGAATCCAAAGAAAGTTATTGTTCCAAGGGAAATAAATCCAAAAAAAGTGATTGTCTCAAAGGGCATAAATCCTCAAAGACCAGCATCACCGATCAAGAAGGAAGAAAATCATTTTTTAAGAATACTGAAATCAAAAATTGGTGAAGCAAAGCTGAAAGCATTTCTAGAAAATGTAGAAGAATGGAAGGGTCCTGTAGAGCAAACAGATTTATATTACTTGTGATTGGAAGCAAAGTCTTTATCTAATTTAAGCTATAACATACGTAAATTTTTATATTTAAAAATGTACAATTTAAAAAAACAAAAAATTGATACAGTCTTAATTTTTTCAGCCTTTTAATAAGGTTAATGTTGAAACTCCAGAAAAAGAAATGGATATAGATGTTCAAGAGTCAACTGAAGTTTTTATGGACTGTAGAATCCCAACACGTTGGGTCTATAATTGATCAGGTAGCAATCACTGAACATATCAATAAAACTGAAAAAGCAACTGGCCACAGAGTGAAAATGATAATAGAAAAAAGAGAAAGTATGAGAAACTTCTTGCTGTAGTTACTTCACCACAAATGATTATGTATCATAAGAAGAAAGAAGATGCTAAAAACGCAAAAGCTGCTGAAAAAGAAAAGAGAAAAATAGAAAGAGAAAGGAGGAAAATGGAGAGTGAACAAAAGAAAATCAACTACACAAAAAGAACCAGAAAATGTTCATCAGCGTCTTCAGTTTCATTTAATGATTCTACTGTAAATGAATCAAGAGACTTGGATTGTAGCGAGAGTGATGAAGAAGTGATATGTCACAGTTAAAAGAAGGCCAATTTGTTCTTGTGTCTCTGATGGGGGGGGGGGGGAAAGAAACACACAAAAATATGTGTATTTGTGTATCGTACAAAATATACAAGGAAAGGTTATAAATGTTCAGGGGTTGAAGTCTGCAAAGGTCAAAAAGGATTTCATAATTATCGAAAATGATGTATTCAATATAACCTATAAAGATGTAATATCTATAATGCCTCAACCAGAACTTAAAATTAAAGACCGACAGTTAACATACACCTTTCACAAAAAGTTGGCTGTTAAAGAAAAAATGTAAATATTATGCAATTAAATTCTAAAATAAAGATTTAATTTATATCAAGTTGCTATATTGTATATTTTGTAGTATACTATGTTATTATTACAATATATAATTATTTTATTCTTTTTTTCTTTAGCACGTTTAATAAATCTGGGTGACTCACTTTTGGTATGCTCTTATGTAGTGACTAAGTTCCTTAAATAAGGATTTTAATTTATATCAAAGCCATTTTAATTGAATTTTTTATAGTGAACTATGTTATTATTACAGTATATAATGATTTTATTATTTTTTCTTTAGTACAATCAACAAATTTGGGTGGCCCACTTTTGGTATGCCCACTACTGGTACATGAAAAATTTGCTATGCCCACTTTTGGTGCACAGAAGTGATCTAAGTTTTTAATTTATTAAAAAATATATAGCAATTATTTTGCTCTTTCATATAATTATTATTTTAGGTAAGAGTTCAAACAGCCATAAAAAAATATAGATCAACAAAATTTCTCTAAAATTTAAATAATAACTGAGAAAATACCCTTAAGGGGCCCACTATTGGTGCGTTTACCTTACAAGATTTTTCTTTAATTTAATATGCAATACCTATGTCGGGTCTGAAGAGGTTAAAAAAGTATACGAATAATACATAAAGTTAATCGATCCTTGAAACATTATAATAATTTTTTTAATGGGAAAATAATTTTAAGTTCAGCATGCAGTATTTTCAGAAACAATTATGCATCATCCCTTACGAGAACGATTCTAAAAGTCTATAGAACTTTATAGATTTTTATACAATCTATTGGATATTTCCGTATGGGATGTTTTAAGTACTGTTGCGCACAGAATGTAACACAAAATATAAAACAGCTTAAAACAAACCCCAAGTTCAAGTCATTTTCCGTGTCGTCGAGCCACACTCGAACTTGGAAAGCATTGCCTTCTCTGCACCAGTGGAATATATCTTCCATTTTTCACGAAAAGAAAAGTTGAACTACAACAGGAGATTCTGCAAAAGCAAACACACACAAGTACAATTCAATACGAAAACAGGTGTTCTAAGTTTTAGTAGCCCATGCCACACCTTTCCAAGCTCAATCCTTAAATGGGTCTGTTAAGAAACAAACAAGATTTACAAAAACATGTAGGCGGCCAATGTTGACAGTTGAATCACAAAAGGACCTTTTTCCTGTTTTTATGGTACACCAATCAGCATTTAGAAGGGTAAAGCGCCATCTACTAGACAAAAATCTTAATGCGAAAAACCTTGAGCTTTGTTACAAAACTGGAGTGCGGTTCAGACAGCTCTTCATCCTAGTTTAAGGTAGGGGGCCACATTTTGGACCAGGAATTGAGGACAAATAAGTGTGTTGTCTCCAATTTAAAAAAAAAAAAAATTAAAAAGTAGGAAAATCTGAAACACGTTCAGATTTTAAATACGCTCTAAAGTGCTATAGATTACACGAGTATATTAATTTATGCGTCTTCCCCATTTACTTCCTTTTTCCATTAAGTTGGAAAGTGTGTATACACGTACACCCTCCAAAAAAAGTATTCGAGCAAGAGGGAAATTTCCTATTTTAGATTTGCAAATAATAATTGAGTTTTTGAAAAACGTACAACTTGATAGAAATATAGAAAGTCATATTTATACATAGCCTAATTCATATTCTTTGATAAATAATTTTTAATATACGAAACCAACGTAGGAAATTTCTCTCTTGCTCAAATACTTCTTTTGGAGAGTGTACACCAAAAGTCGCTAAGCTTGGAAACTTTTGGCGTAGTTCTTGAGCGAGGCACGTGACCGTGGTCGGCCCATTACCCAACTTATAGGATAGGACGGTATTGTGCTTGAAATGGATGAATGTAGTCCAAAAATTGCCATTGACCGTAATGCAGGGGCGTACCGAAGTGGGGGGGTTATAACCCCCCCCATGAGGAATTTTTTGCCATACAAAATGCATGTTCTTCACTCCTTTACCACACACATGTATGCATATATGTGAGTTGCAGTAGTCGTAACCCCCCCGAATGAAAAATTTCTGGCTACGCCCCTGCCGTAATGTATAGCAGTGGCGGCCCGTGGTCAAAACTGTTAGTGCAGCCGGAAGCATATGAGCCCCCCCCCCTTCCTCCGGACAGGAATGGAAAATCTTTGTTACTGAATTCGAAAGCTGGCGGATTAAGCCTTCACCGAGGGAAAAAAAAAGAAATTACATAAAAAATGTAAGAGATCCTATTTTACTTCCATAAAATGGACATAAATTTCAAGCAGCCGCTCTTATACTCAAAATTGCATTAATCCGTGTCTGATTCGAAGTTTCCTTAGAATTTTCTTTTGTAACAATAACTTGAGAAGAAAAGAAAAAAAAAAAAAAAAAAAAGAACACTTACTTATTTTTTATAAGTCAAATGAATCCTCCTTTCTTTTAGACTTGCGAATCAGTCAGTGATGACCTCATAAAAAGGCGTTGTTTTAATTCAGATATCAATAATTTTAAAAGCTCTTTAAAATTTCCCATGTTTAAAGAATTTTCTCGCTCGCCATGTCCTCTAAATGCTAGTTCTTGCTTACTTAAAAACAATACTGCTTTGATGGGTCATTGTCCATTCATAAGCGTCTATTCAGGTTTACCTTCTTGATAAATTCAGCAATATAAAGTCGAGAGTTTGCCGAACATATATTCTCCTTAGTCCCTCCCTCACTTCTCGAGCCAATCGATGGGTCGAATCAATGGGTTTCACCGCGCTCTTTCAAGTGCTTCCAACGTTTCAAAATCTTTGATGAGCTGAGTCTTAGCTGCGTATCCCCATTATAGCCTATGCCGGAGGGACTGCTTACGTAATCGTTGTCATGGCAACGGTGCTGCCAATTTTCTTATCAGCGCTCTGGGCTGAACCAAAGATTTTCCCAATTGAATTGCGGGAAGATTAAAGTGCTTTTTTTCTGAATGAGCGATCCGGCCACAATACGTTTTTTTTTTTTTTTTGAGATTTTTTTAAATTTACCGTAGGAATTCCATAATTCTAATCTGAATTTAGGAAAATTAGAAGAATAAATTATTTTAAAGTATGTGCTGATAATTTCAAGTGCAGCCCGGCTGTACTTGCTGTATCCCACGAGCTGCCACTGATGTATAGGAAATCTTTTGAGTGTTCCTCTAGCAGAACTATAAATGATAAAGACACTTCTTTTAATGGTGAAATTTATTTTGTAACTCTTAACAGCATGTAATGTATCACTTCTGAGTCATTTGAAATAGCCCAATACCTCTAAAATACACTTTAACGAATTTCGGCCCATAGAGCGTAATGTATTTAGAATCTTTTGGGCGGCCCTGTAGATAAACTATCCAGTCGAATGGAACCGAAAGGGAGGTGCCCAAGTAGATGTTACAACAATACTAAATATAAAGTTTCAACATTCTAAGCCCAATAGTTTTTGAGATATACGAGTTTAAGGAATTTCGGACCTTAGAGCGTAATGTATTTCGAATCTTTTGGGCGGTCTGCGGTCCTGTATATAAAATATCCAGTCGATTGAGACCGAAAGGGGAGGTCATAACTAGATCATAGAACAATCCTAAATATAAAGTTTCAACATTCTAAGCCCAATAGTTTTTGAGATATGCGAGTTTAATGAATTTCGGCCCATAGAGCGTAATGTATTTCGAATCTTTTGGGCGGTCCGCAGTCCTGTATATAAAATATCCAGTCGATTGAGACCGAAAGGGGAGGTGCACAACTAGATCATAGAACAATCCTAAATATAAAGTTTCAAGATTCTATGACCAATAGTTTTTCAGATATGCGAGTTACATACATACAAACGTACGTACAGACGGAATGGAAAAACTTGCCAAAATAGACTCACCGCTGGTCAAAATGAGTTGCAGACACGTTTATAGGATCGTGCATGCTAGCTTACGATGAGATGCATCTAAAAAATTCTTAAAAGTAAGAGGTAGTCAAAATCGGTTTTTTCGTCGAAATTGGCCCCCCCGAAATTTTTCGGGATCACATTACTTTCTTATACTCCGTACAAGGAAGTAATTAAAGTGGCACAAATATATAATACTAGCTGAAGTACCCGTCCTTGATGGATTAGTACTGAATGCAAATTTCCAAAAAGCAAGAACTTTCGTCAGCATTGTAGGAGTACACAGAATGGATGTAGTATGTTGCCAAAGTAGAGAAAACGAAGTTATAATTTTTATGTATTGTTAAAATATTACAGGTTAGAGAGTAACTAAGTAATATCATTTCATTCGCTTGAATCGTAATTATGTGATGCGCCAACAAATATTTACGCGTATTGAAATAATTTTTGCAAAATCTCATATTTTTGAAAAATTGGAAGCCTAGAATTTAAGTTGAGTGACAACCTATCCTGTCACCCAATTTCGTTTCATTCCCTGCAGTCTTTATTTCGTGATGCTGGAACAAAATTTCAGTATTTTCACAAAATCTCAAAATGTAATCAAAACATTTTAAAAATTCAACGCCTATAAATTAAGATTAGCAACTACCTATCATATCACTACATTTCGTATCATTCGTATGAGTCGTTATTACGTGATGTTTGAAGAAATATAAATGTATTTTGGGAGAATTTTCTCAAAATCTAATAAAAATGATTAAAAAATTGGACACCTATAGTTTATGTTGATGAACCATCTATCATGTGACCCAATTTCATATCATTCGCTTTAGTCGTTATTACGTAATGCGTGAACAAAGATTCACTCAGTTTTAAACGATTTTCGCAAAATCTCGAAATCTGATCGATTTTTTTTTAATTAGATGCTTATAGTTTAAGGTGAGTGACCCCCTATCATTTCACCAAGTATCATTTTTTCACCTTAGCAGTTATTGCGTGATATTTGAACACAAATTTACGCAGTTTCAAATGATTTTCGCAAAATCTCAAAATCTAACCGAGATTTTTTTTAATTCGACGCCTAAGTTGAGTGTGCACCTATCATGATACCAAATGTTATTTCAATCACTTCAGTCGTGTTTACGTGATGCTGGAACACGAATTTACGCAGTTTAAAACGATTTTCGCAAAATCCCAAAATCTAATAAAGATTTTTTAAAATTTGACGCCTATGTTTTAAGGTGAGTGACCACCTATCAAGACACTCAATTTCATATCATTCGCTTCAGTTGTTTTTACGTGATGCTTCAATACAAATTTATGCAGTTTGAAAGGATTTTCACAAAATCTCAAAATCCAATCAAGATTTTTTTAAAAATTCCACGCCTGTGTTTTAAGTTGAGTGAGCAACAATCATGACACCCAGTTTCATATCATCCGTTTTTACGTGATGCTTGAACAAAAAAAGCGTCACGGACAGAATGACAAACTTATTTTTTGTGTCGCACCGGATTCCCAGGTGCTTCAAAACGATAAAAATAAGTTTTGAATTCCAACATGCACAGACACACTAATTTTATTTATATAGATAATGCGCTATATACATATAAATATATATTTATCTAATACAATGCACTGACTTATGAGGGTAATATTATTTGTATTTAATGTCAAATAACAAATGATTTAAGTGAAAGAAAGGAAACCGTTTGATAATATTTAATAAAAACCAAAAAAAAAACCATTTCTGTGTGGGTTTTATTATTATTATTTTTTAAGTGGGCTTTTCACTTCCTTGTACGGAGTATAAGGATGTAATGTGATCCCGAAAAATTATCCGGTATTATATATTCCAGTATTCCCGAGAAATATCCGGACAGTATTGTGCTTGAATTGGGCATTCATCCATTTCAAGCACAATACTGTCCTACCATATAAGTTAGGTAATGGTGCAACCACGGTCACGTGCCACCCTCAACTTTGACGACTTTTGGTGTACGTGTGTATGTAACTCTCAAAAACTATTAGTTGTATTGAATGTTGAAATTTCATATATAAGATTGTTGTAACATCTAGTTGTGCATCTCTATTTTGGGTTCCAATCTATTGGAGAGTTTATTTACAGTACCACCGAAAAGAATTTCAATACTTCAATGTCTATGGACATCTTCACTATAATACAACTGTAGACAGTCATTGTTTGATCCATGCCCAAAATCTCGTGGTCTGTCGTCGACCTTGGCGAGTTTTTCCAAAATATCGCAAAATTTGGCGATAGTCAGTCATTTGATCCATGCCCAAAGTATTGCCATTTGTCGTTGACCTTGGCGAGTTTCCCCGAAATATCGCCAAATTTGGTGCCAAAATTTCTTTCGTATTTTGTATAACTCTAGCCGTAAAATTTTGAACTTTTGTATTTGGAACTATTGTAACATCTAGCTGTTTTTAATATCTTTTTTTGACTGCAATCGACTGGGTAATTTATTTACAGGGTCAGCCAAATGACTTTAAATATATTAAGGTGTATGGATGCATTCAATTCATTGAAAGTCTGTGGTCAATGACTCCTTTGGCTATCCCCAAAATCTCGCAAACTATCTCAAGCTTGTCAGTTTTTGGTGAAATATCGCCCAATAAAGTGTCAGAAGGAAATCCTTCAAATTGAACTCAGCTTGGCAATATCGAAATATTTGGCTAGAAATTGCTGAACCTGACTATTACTGCAGTATTTTATCTCTTTCAAACAAAATAAGTTTAGATGAAGTGCGCCAAAAATACTTTTGATTTAATAGACGTGCAAGGAAGTCATGTGTTGTCCACATCAGAATTTTTTGGGTTTGTGGGTTGATTCCTACCCGACTCTCACTAAGCTGGCGATCATTAAACACGTGCAGTTACCATGACGATTTTTTGTAATTATGTGGCAATCACAATTTAGAATTAAAATGACAATTTGGAACAACCTGTAAGTACAGTATTCCGATACATTTTTATTTATTTTGGGGTTGCCAATGAATTTAGTTTTGATAATGAAGTGTCTTGAAATTCCTTAACTGATGCATTTATTGCTAATTTGTTCTTTCATTTTCATTTAGTTCTTTTGGGAGGAACTCCTAGAGATCCATGACTGCAAAGATCGCCTAAGTTTTAAGGTTGACAAGAGTGGGGGCGTTAAAATAGGAATAGACTCTTTCTTGTACCCTTTGCACTCGAAATCAATCTTAAAATCACCTGCTGAATTTGTTTTAACAATACCGATACAAATGACGACAACACAATATTTTCTATTAGCAAACTTTTATTTCGCACACTATTACTTGACCACTAAATGGCAGCAGTGTACAAGGAGAGTAGTACATTCCATACCGCAAAACAATGTTATGTGCTTTGAGCCAGAAACAGATGAGGTGTGGAATGTACAGTAATGACTTTGCCGCAGTCTTGACTAGGCACAACATGTCACACTAGACTTATCTAATAAAAAATATGAATCTAAAATTTTAAAAAAAAAAAAAAATGGCACACTTTAAATATACATGTAACACGTGTAAACTGCTTTGAAAACATAACACTATAAAGAATACGATTCCCCTAAGCCGAGTACATATATATATAAGGCACACTATTCGTTTGCACTTCAAAAGAACAAATTAACTACATACATACAAGCATGAATCACCAACAAAAGAATAAAAACAGAATAGGACACTTAATAAACAAAGTTTGGGACTTTCATAAAAGACTGACTTTAAAAACAGGAGAGAAGGCTATTTCTATTGCTATGTACTAGAGTGGGAAGTCAACTTTTCTGAAATTAACACACACAAATAAGATTAAACAAACACATTTGAGCTTTTAAATGGTACACCCTCGATAGTAGGATCCATTGCAGATCCGAATACGATCATCAGGGGGCGGGGGAAAAAAAACCTACACAAAATACAAGACTGAACAACGTAAGTTTGAGCTTTCAAAATGGCAACTTTCTTCAGTAGTAGTGTCATTCTGGATTGCATTAAAAAATAGTCAAAACTAATTATCAAAGTCAACAGGCAGCAAAATCAGAAGGAAAAAAAAAGGGCAGTGTGTTATGTTTTTTTTTTTTTTTTCCGAAGGATGAAAAATTAATAAAAGAGCTCAAGGGATGGAACATCGTAAGATGCGATACAGGTATTAAACAATTTTGAATGGAGAATAGTTTTAGCCTTTTAGGAACCTATTTATAAGCAAATACGTAGGTTGCATATATGTAAAAAAAAAAAAAATGTTTCAGCTAGGAGATCTGGCGATGTCCAGTTTTCTGATGGAGCTGACAGGTAGTGTTACTCGCGTAGTCATGGGAGTGGAGTAACTCGTTTTAGCGTGATGTGCGAG
Organism: Cheiracanthium punctorium; assembly: GCA_038373885.1. Taxonomy (NCBI): domain Eukaryota; kingdom Metazoa; phylum Arthropoda; class Arachnida; order Araneae; family Cheiracanthiidae; genus Cheiracanthium; species Cheiracanthium punctorium. The sequence goes on from JAWZYV010011745.1 coordinate 161,074, forward strand.
TTCAAATCGTAATAATCTTTTTACATTTCAAAGTTGAAAATGATTTTTTCGGAGCACACATATAAAGATTTCTGGCAGAAAAAAGTGTGTAAAGAGGGAAAGCATAGGTTCACACAAATCAAACGACGACTTATGAGAGCCTATTCTCTTTCGTGTCGAACTGTGTCCATAGAACAATAATGGTCATTTTACCGACCTCAATTAAAAGGATTTTTTTTTTTAAATATTGCAATATGAACCAAACACATATAAAAACAATATCAGAAAAATCTTATAAATTTTTCTACAAAAATCTGTATAAAGTATATATAATAAAGTTTACAAAGTGAAGTAAAGTACATACATGATATCCATAACGTATTAATAAAAATATTTCAGTTCAATATAGGATCAAAATATTATAGCAACTATATTATAAATTGATATACTCTTAAAAACAAACAACACAGAATATAAATACTCTCACATAAGAAACTGAAAGTACACGATACAATGGAGCACAAACTGGCTGCTGACAGAAAAATCTGCCCCCAACAGAAATATATTTCGCCTTTGTGTCTACGAAATATTTCCCGCAGAGTCCCTTTAAGGAAGGTTCCTTTTCGGGGCAGGGAATTTCAAGGGTGGCACACCTCGCATGTAGCGGAACGATATCAGTGTGACTGCATGTTCTTTTTTTTAAACCATAACACGCGACCTTTATTGAAATTTTAAGCAATCCACAGTAGATAGGACGCATTTATGGCCAGTCATTCAATAAAGTACTTCGACATGACGTAGCACATAACAGGGCACTTCTGAGAAAACAGACTGCATAGATTCTGCCTCTGCTGTAACAATAGTTTTAAAGAAACATTTACAGCGGTACTTTTTAAATGCAGATTTCCAAACTCAGGTCGAAATTGGGCTATAATAACGATAAATTGGTATTCAATTGAAAATGTTTCTTTCATACTATTGGATACTTTTTTTTTTTTTTTCCAAAAAAGAAAATTAACATTTTTCAGTTGTGTATAGTTCCTCAATCAATCCGTTTTATTTTTTTCATTTATATCATTTTTTAGTACAAGAAAGTTGGGTGCTTTTCTATGAGAACTTCACTCAATTAATACGATTTTTCACAATTCATATTACGAGGATTTCTTTATTCCGGAATCGGTAAAGTGCCAATGATTCCATATTTGAAAAGTTCTGCAGCACAATAGGATGGGGCGAGGACATTCCCAGCTCACTGGTACTCGACTTTCTCGAAATCCTTTGGTTCAGATTGCAAAACGGGAAGAAAATCCTCCCACTTCGTGTCTGCAGAATCGACAGGATTCTTGTCTGCAATGAGAAACATCCCTCCCCACAAGGCACATATATAAATTTGAATTTCAACATCCTTTTTTCTGGGTTGACTATAATGGCAAAATCTGTGCAGTCAGCTGTCATTCAGACGACGACATTGAAACATTACGTCGAAATGCTCCATTTCCTCTCTGTCAAAATACCTAACCGGATGGACCTCAAACCAAACAAAGACACAGTCCATTGCAATGGGGGCAGCTTCACCGGGCTTCACAAATTAAAAGTAAATTTCTTGAAAATTTCAATGCTCATATGCAACTGCTTCTCGTTTCCGAAAACAGTTACTAGAGGAGGGGAAAGAAAGAAAATCTCAAATCAGAGAATGAGTGATCCAGTTATGGGACAAGTAAGTGAGCTATGAAATGACCTTCCATAGCCTCGAACTCAGACACACACACATTCAAAAATGACCATAACGTGTACTTCATATGTCAAGAAAAAATGGAAGAAGACACAACAGTTCCATACGTAGGATGCAGTAATGGCAATTGAAAGATGGACTCTGATGTGTTCAGTTTGGAACACTATTTTGTACTCTTTAAGTAATGGCTTTGAGGTAAGGTGTCGGTATCACTCATCCAATATTGAGCATGCGTACAAGAGTCAATATTCAGTGGACATTCGATACACATTATCGGTAGTCAGGAAGATGAAATATTCCTCCGTCGATTGACAAATCGTGTGAATGGGATGTGTCGCTCGATGAACTGTTTTCACCATAGAGGAGGAATAACCCTAAATTCGCGTGACATATGGAAACAATGCCGCAGCTGCAAAAACTATTTCATCCCATCCCTCGTCTGCCATTTTGCTTTCTAGAAAAGCGAATGCTTGATTTTGTGAATCAGATGGCGATGCAAGCTAAATCCACTGTGGAACTGTTAGCTTCAACTTTTCCCAGATATTACGACAGGTTCCTCCATCCACCTATTTCTCCTCTATGGTTTTGAGGTAAAGCCAACATTTATTACTTATTAGGCATACAAAAACTTTTCTCATAAAATGCTGACATTCAATCCCAAGATCGGGCCTATAGTGTAGGATAAGCCACTGATGTTTAGTCGGCACTGGATATAACGTCGATCCTGTAACAACGAGCACGTTTCTGGAAACGCTACTGACGTGAGGCCAAATTGCCCGATCAGTGACGGTGGGAATAGTGTCAGAATAACTCTGATATAAAGAAACATCATCAGTGTCTCTAGCAGAGCAGTCCGCTTTATATCATGTTACAACAAAACAATCTCGAACCTGCATTCAAACAGCAGATAGAATGTCAGAAAACATAAATGCTCTCTTATGATATAATGAAGGGGAAATAACTTGTAGGACCCATTCCACGAGTTTCAATAGAATGTCAAATACATGTGACCAGCAAAATTTTATTTTGATAAAAATAGGATCTATTTAAAAGTCCGTTCAGCTTTGTTATTTATCAAAAGACTAAACTTCTTTCAAATGCATTTCGTGCAGGGGCACATACATCACTCGCTTAAGAAAAAAGAAAAATCTATCCACATTTAAATATGGCTACTTACTATTAAGTCCTTTTCAAATTGTCCGATAAAATCAATTTTTGTCTTGTCGCTTCAATTCTAAATACACATACTTATGTCTGTCCAAGTCACACGAACATTACCATCGAATGGGCCCCTCATATTTTCTCGAAATAAAAGCAGCAAATTGTGTGTGTGTGCCGGGAAAGTGTTGAAAGACATTAAAAATTTATTTAACTTTTAACAATAACAAAACTTTCATATTACATACACATCACACAGTTTTTAATTTTACCTAATTCTTTTCTTTTCAATTTTATTAGTTTAATGCCGAAATTTGTGTATAATAATCAGGACTCGATTAGGACGGGGGCAATTGTCCTGGGGATTCTCAAAACAAGAAATGCCATGTACCTAATAGTGCTCGATTGGTTTCTCCCATCAGATAACAGTTAAAAATTTAAATGAAATGGATTCTTATCAAGACTGACTCGAAAATGAGATTTGCATACATAAAAATCCCAATTCATCAAGAGTCATGATTACGGTAGCATTTCAAGCATAGCTAGATTAAACAACTCTGTTTTATACACTACGTAACAGGACAACAGCATACAGCGCCACTTGTTGGCAACAATTGTGACATATTTTCAAATTAATCTGTAGAATAAGCGACACAAATGACAAATTTTTACAGATTATTCTTTAAAAGAAAATATGGGATGCGATTTTTACGAAATTTTATTAAAATATTAAAAAAATCCAAAATTAATTAAAAAGCGTAAAAAATGGACATTTGAAGTAAAATTGTAAAATTTGTTTTAAAAAAAGCATACGTTTTATGCCGAAAGCATAAAATGTTGGCAAATATGAAAATGTGCAAAATGTCGGTCTTTACATCATTTTGAAATAAAGTGGCAGACTCTTTGAGGGGAGGGGATGGGATGTAAAATGTCTGTAAGTTGTTTTGTAGTGGCAACATGAGGGGGTCAACTTCTTAGAAACATTAAGGGTCCGACTTATGTGGGGAAAATTTGCAAAGGAAAATGCTTGTCCATCGAGAAATCCTTACAAGTTGGTGCGAAGGTTTTTGTGCCTTTCAGAGGTTACGAAAGCAGGTTTCTGAAAGAGTTGACCGACCAGATTGCACGATTGTCAATTTTCCCTGCCGCCCAATAACAATTAAAGCAAAATTGCGAGGAGTAAAAAGCTGCCGGCACCATCCGAGTTAAGAGCGTGTTTCCTGTAACACCAGAATGGCATTTCCCTCTCCATTCAAATGAAAACAAATGCTCATTTTTCTACAAACGTAACACATGAATCGGGCTCTTAAAGCATGCATACATTGCAGTCGAATGGTGTTGAGTGACATTTCCGTTCATAGCTGTACAGAATTACGATGCACACACATCTTAATGAAGCCAGCTGACTGTCCAATGAACAGGATGGATGCTGTCCAACACTTTGTCACACAATCAGTAATAACAAAAATAAAAAACCGGGATGACATCTTTTGAGGTAAGGCCATAGTACAGAAGCTGTATTGCATGACTGGAGGAAGAAAAACAGCACCTGCGTCAGGTTCTAATGCACCTTTTCTGATGATTCATCTAACGAAACAAAAAGTTTTTTTTGTTTACTACTCAACTAACAAGTTGTAACTAAAATATGAACAGCTATTTACATTTTTTTTTTTTTTTTGCCTTCCAAAGGAAAGTTGATTTATGACGGGAAAACGATTGCACTTCATTTTGATTCTATTGCCGAGATTTCCACAGATTGCAGGGACTCCATGAACCATGCATAGCCAATAAGCACATATCAACATGGCTCATGTTATGAATAGGGCTGTAACAAAAGTACTCCACCATTATTTGGCAGAAAAGTTTTCAAATCATCGAGAAAAAGATTTTCAGAAAGCAGTTTTCAAAGAGATGGGGGGGGGGGGGCTTCAGAAGCAATCCCATAGATTCCAAGGTTAACATTTGTTTTACATATTTTTGTCTTACGCACAACTCACAAAGTTTCAGATGACAGTCTTTGTTACACATATATTGAATATTTCATTTTTGATAAAATACGAAATGCCTCTGCTAGATGGCAGCAGTTATAAAATTGTATCAAAATATTAAATATTATCTATGTTTGAGACATTTAGGACTGTGCCATTTGAATATTTCTCTGTGAGATTTTATAGAGATATATGGCTACTATGCAATAGGCCTTTTATCTTTGTTGTTCTTTGCATATAAGCACATTTTTTTTTTTTCCAAAGGCTGCCATTAGCAACACAGAAAAACACCTCTGCCATTTGGAACTTTGATACTTGAACTTACGCAAAAACATAATCAAAATCAGAGTTGCCAGTAAGATAGAAATATGTAAAACAGATTTTAATACGGGATCATCTAAAGCTCCCCGTCTTCCTTAATAAAGGATGACAGAATTAAGCATTAGTACAATGCTACAACAAGCACTCAGTTTTTTAAGGGGAATTAACATAATCATGAATCTTAACATTATTATTATTTTTTTTAAGTATGTACATTTGTAATTATTGAACACCAAAACATCAGATAAATTATTTAACCAACTATTTCGATACTTTAATGCAAAATTAATAATTTGAGCGAATGTTTTGAAAAAGGACATTTTATTTGAAAAAAAAAAAAGAATCTGAAATGTTGATAGGAGGACCAATATTCAGTATACAGCCTGAGCAATGGCCGAATAGAATCACTCTTTGTTATACTCCTAGTTGTCATGTGGTTCGACGCTCTAGTCATACAATACGATCCGTGTGGGGGTAAGGCACTCGAAATGCTGCTGCTATCTCTTTTCTTTGCTTTCATAACTGGACGCCACTCATTTTACGTTCTTGGTCGCGCACTTCGCAGGCCACGTCCACCAGAATGTAGAGGCAGTTGAGTGAGTTGTCCATGGGGGGCTCCGGGTTGTCCGAAGATGTCCAGAGGTCTTCCTGAGTCGAGCTGTCGTAATGATGATGACGGAAATCTTCCTCGCTGCTCCTGTGGACACGGGGGCCTTCTTCAGTGTCCGTGGGGGGAGAGTTCTGGAGGAAGGAGCACCTCGGGGGCTCCCCCTCGGAGGAGGAGGACGCGACGGGGAAGCGGCGCGTCTCCTCGTCCTCCGAGACGGGCGAGTTCTGGAGGAAAGAAGGCCGGACGAGCAGCTCTTGCTCGTGGGTCTTCTGCCATCGCTTGGTGAGCTTCAGCGGACAGAGGGCGCTGGTGGCATTGCTGACATCGGAGCTATCGCTGTCCGGATCCGTGACGCTCTCATCCGTCGTCGTCATCGGGCTGTCGCCGTTCTTGGAGGAGTCCGGGGATCGTGCGTAGGTCCTCCTCTCGCCGTTGTTGCTGCCGTGGATGTAGGTCCTCCTGTCGCCGTTGTGGGTCGAGGCGTGGCGGAGTGGTTGGCTTGGCACGGCGGTGGCCGTTTTCCTCGTGATGGTGTACTGGAGGGGGTCGTGTCCCTCCTTGCGTATGATGTCGGGCAGGATTCGCCTGCGGGCGTTGATGAACCAGTTGCAGACCTGCAGCTGCGTCAGCTTGGCGTCCTCTGCCAGCTTGGCCTTCTCCTTTTCCGAAGGGTATGCGCTGTAGCGATGTTCGTACAGCCACATGCGCAGGATGCGCACCGACTCCTTGGGCAGGTTGCCACGGCGCTTGCGCCTCTCCAGGCGGCACTCAGAGCGAGGGTAAGATGGCATGGTGGAGGTGGACAGGTGCATCGAGAGACTGTGACGTGGGGCTGTGGGGAGAGAAAAAAAGAAACAGTCAGGCGACCCAATTTTTGAACAGAAAAATTGGAGACATTTTCTAAGTTAAATTCCATGCTCTTGTCCAAAGAGCTTCCATTTGTATAGGTAAAGCATTATTAACATTCATAGCGCAAATGAAAAATGATTGGCATTTTTAAAAATTGGGAATGTATAATGATTATAATTGTTGTCGCTGCATTACGTGGAACATTTATTTTTGGATTTGAATGCTTGGTTTCAAGAACCCACTTGTAAATCATAGTCGAATAAAGGTGATCAACACACAGTGACAGTTTTTACTAGTACAGAGAAGCACAGACCCTTGAGCACTCAGCCATAGGCCTCCCCATTACAATGCAAATTTTGTTCTATATTTTGGGGACAAACTGAAAAAAAAAAAAATCGTGAATTTAGGGACATTGGGTCACCTTCACCCTTTCAGACCCTGCGTCTGAATCTAGGCCAGGAGTCGAGACCAGAATCTAGGACACTTACACTATCGTACAGGATGGATTCCTGTACGATATAAAAAAAAATAAAAATTAAAAAATCCACAAAAATTTAATAATCAGATTTTTTTATTTTAATTTTTTAATTACAAAAATGAATCTTATCAAAACAAAAATGACTCAATTCAATGAGAAATAATTGAATCAGGCCGGAAGCTGAGTTGAACAACACATACACACGTCCCCCATCGGATACAGGACACCCAGCAAACACACACACAGGTTCTCTGAACGTCTATTAACGTTCAGAAGACGTTTTCGAAATGTTAATAGACGTTCAGAGAACCTGTGTGTGTTTGCTGGGCAGTGTTAAGGGCATTGTTTCACCTAAAGAGCCACTACAGATCCTCTGGAAAAGCTTTCAAAACAGGAGGTTTTCGGGGTTAAAGGATATGCATGCTTCGCCATCTTTATTCATTCCAATGGTGACAATGGGTGGTGTTAATCTTTAGAAGATCTCAGAAAAATTTTAGAAATAAAATTGAAATGATAAAATGGACTTTTCTTGCTGTAAAATGTTGTAATAAGTACAAGAGAGGAATGCAAGTTGCTTTTTTGAAATCAAATTCCATAAAACTAATGCGATCTTTGCTTGTATTAACTAATGATCTGTTTGTCATACATCGTAATGTAGTTTTTGGAGAAAGTTTTCAGTCATGTAAATTAGTCATTCATAAGCCATTACGAGTTTCAAAATTATAGAACTTATAAAGTACTACATACTTAAAAAGTACATTTTTGGCACCAAAACATTCTTAAATGTATTATGAAGTAACCTAAATTTATTTTTAAAAGTTAGGTTTGATAGAAAAATTTTTAGTCTGCCAATTTTGAATGAGTCTAAAACACAACGTCTTTCTCTTTATGAAAACTGACTAGTTCTTCAAATTTGAAATTTACAGTCGTTCACAGTCTAGTTTCCGAGAAAATATTCAGAAATTTTACTTAGTTCTGGCATCGTACGTTTATTTTTTACCTGAAAAAGTGCCAAATTTAATCATTTTTTTCCAAAAATTAAATACCTTTTCAAATTTGAAATTTGTCTCAGTTCACAGTATAAGTTTCTGAGGAAATAATCTGAAAATTTTCATAGCTCTGGCATTGTACGTTTTATTTCTGATCTTCAGCAAGAGCCCATCAAAGATTGTCTTTTTACAGCTAAATAGATCTTCAAATTTTAGCTCAATGTCAGTTCACAATACTGTTTCCGAGGAAACATTCGGTAAATTTTCATAATTATGGCATCGTACATTCTGAGAGTGAGCAAATTCAACACAAATTATAGTCCTTAAATAACAACTGAAACAAAAAAAGTTAAATGGCATTTCTGTAAAAGCCATTACACCCAATGTAGGAGAGCCAAGAAGGTCTTCGGTTTTGAGTCGCTTTCCTATTTGTAGAACGATCAGGGGGCAAATTACTCAGAGGGTTCCGTTTTTAATTAAAAAAAAAAAAAAAAAAAAAAAAAAAAAAAAAAAAGTAAAGTAAAATTTTTGTTCTTAACTTTTTTAATAGCTAGTTAACTGTCTGATATATATACAGATGTGAACTTATATTAATTCGTTTATAAACAGCCGGGCTACAGACTTGCAAAGTTAAAAATCTGGAGTGACTCCACTCGACTTTCCGAACACTTAAGATTAAGATCATGACCAAGTATTTAAATAAATTTTAATCGACGTATAATTCAAACATATATACCATACCAAATGGAAGCTCAACTGAATGCGCCGCTTAAACGCTAGCCCACTTTCGAGAATTCCTCCCCATAGGCCATAATGTAAAAATAATCTTTGTCGTAGGTCTGTAGAAAAACTATAAGTCCCATACACACCTAAATCAATACTGGTCTTACAATGGTGGTTTATAACATGTATACCCAATTTGAGCTCCATCGAATGTACCGTTTAAATGCTAGCACACTTACAAGAATTTCCTCCCATAGGCCATCATGTAAAAGAAATTTTTGGCGTAGCCCTGTAGAAAAACTATACATCCCATACACACCAAATCAATACCGGTCTTGCGACGTTGGTTTATAACACATATACCCAATTGGAGCTCCATCCTGATAGCCCTGTTTAGGAGCTATCATGTTCACACACACACACACACACACACATCTCGTAAAGATAGCATAAATGAATTCAGAAGACCTCGAAACGTGTCAAAGAAAAATGTCAAAGTTGAATTTTTTCATGATTACAATACTTTACATGGTACATGCTCAGAAAGTAAAAATGATGGAAAAATCGTTATTGCTTTGGAGGATTTAAAATTTCGTTTTGGGGGTGGGAAAAAAAAAAAAAAAAAAACCTAATTCAAGTACAATGTTCCAACGTGGCTCATTTGAAAGAGTATTCTCTGGACTTTCCGATGATATAAAAATATAGCTTTTGAAGGAAAGTTTAGTTTGCAATAGAACAAAACATTTGAAAACTGGACAAAACATAAAACGGCCTGCCAATGAACACAGTTGCCCGTTTGTTAGAACAAACTGGAGAGTGTTCCATAAGCCGTACGAGTGACACTGAATCTTTCTACGTTTGAGATGAGTTCAGGCTCATTTTTTTTTTTAAAGCCCGAGCCTGAAATTTCAGCTAGTAGATAAATAAAAGTTAATTACTTTGTTGATAGGATATCACAAATTTAGCTTTTTGTGCAAATGAAAGACACATAGAATAGCTTGATGCACTTTCTAATTTTGTATATTCAAAAAGTTTATCCAATAATAATCATTAGTTTATTTCTCCCATCCATCACTTTTTAAAATCTCAGGCCTCTCAATTTATCCTCTTTTTTTTTTTTAAATTCCTACCTCTATAAATAATAGAGTAAAATGTTCTGCTTCTTCAACAGTTGTTAAATGTTCTTTTAGATGTTAAGGTTTCGTCTATCCAACCATTCAAATACTAGGCTATATAAATAAAACTTGGATGAAGGTAGGAATTTTAAAAAAAGAGGACCCATTGAGAGGCCTGAAATCTGTTTACAAGGCAGGGGTCGATGCAGACGAAAATTGGGTGCGTTTTGCGGCCCCTTCCCAAAATTGCAATCCATTAAAAGGGCCCCTTCGCAGAATTATAATCCATTAAAATAGTCCCTTTGCAAAATTATAATCGATTAAAATGCACAAAAATACTGTCGCAGAAAACTGCTTGTTTCCGTCGGTCTAAAGTTCAGTAGGTGTAGAAAGTTCTAGTAAAGACACCACTCGTCAGGATGGAACACGAACTTGATGGCTTCTCGAACCACCCGCTGTACGAAATTCACTAGTACAAGCCAACAGTCATGTGCTTTTAACAGTCCACTTAGATCAAAAGGTTTCACAGATGCTGTATTTCTCGCATAAAATAAAACACTTCCACAGGCAAAAGTTCAGTGGAAATAGTATACCAGGGAAATTGTACACTGTCCCTCAAGACTCAGCAATGAAGAATGGACACACGGCACTTTACCAGGAGCTTCTAGAAGAATGTATCTCCCGAAGATTCCACATAAAGCGGGACTTTTGATTACGTCATAGGAATGCAGCTGAATCATTATGCTATTACGTGATTTTAATGCAGAAAAACCAATTTTACGCCATTTGGAAAATTACGCTCCATGACCGAAACATCGCCCAGCTTGGCGCCTTTTTGGCGAACTATCGCCGAATCGGGCGCCCAAAATAAGTTTCCAAAAGTGAGGATACCGAAGGTGTAGGACCCCCTATTTCTCGAGATTTCTAGAAAACGTCCTAAAAACGAATGGAGAAACATAAAAACTCCGTATCTCGCCTTCTAGGGGACCCAGTGGTTGCGCTGGCTCTTTTTAACATTTCGCCAATTCATTCGCCAAATTAGATTTTTCCGGACATCATTAAGAAAAGCAATTGTCAATATTTTCGCCAAAACGTATTTTCTTTCGCCAAACTAATTTTATTTTCGCAATTTTTCACGTTGGCGATCGACAGCGCGACCCCCGAGTGGACCCATTTGGATGCAACAAAAAGCAAAATTGAACTATTGGACACTGAGAGTAGGAATTTTAAACCCTAGAACAGCGGAAATTCGTAACAATACAATCGATTCAAACGGTGCCTTTCCTTGGCATTTTACCCTATCGAAGATTCCACATAAAGCGGGACTTTTGATTACGTCATAGGAATGCAGCTGAATCATTAAGCTATTACGTGATTAGGCTGTTTTAAGGATTATTTTAACTAAAAAAGTGACTTTCATTAAAAATTCCACACAAATAAGTGTTAAAATTCTCAAAAATGGGACCTTGGAAAAAATTCTTGGATCGGGCGCCGCAAAGAGCTCGCTCGACGAAGCAGAAGTTTCTCAAAAACCCGAGCCCAAACACTATCACGAATGACATCTCTCTCCCGCAAGTTATCTTTTTTTGTTTTGACAGCACCCCGCGCCGTGTACTACTTCTCCCTCCAACAACCCTTTCGAAAAAGATAAGGCATCCGATTGCGCAAGAGAAAAGCCTCGACCCAGAGTCCCCCTATCTCATCGCAATCCAGAGAAAGTAACCGGAGATAATATATCCCCTTTTCCCCTGTGCACAGATAAAACGAGACCTCGGAGGCGATAAAAACAATACTTTTTATCGAACGAGGTCTAAAATGGGTTTTATAAGTTCTCGATCTGTCTGTCCGGGCAAAATGCGCGACCCCCCGCGCAGGGCAAAATGCGCATAAAAAAGTGGCGCACCGCGCGGTTTAACCCTTTGAGGCGCAACCCTTTCCCAATGCTGAAAAAAGGCAGCCGTGGCCATCGCTCGACTTCACCACCAGCAAGAGGGCCGACGATTGAAACGTTCATCGCTTGCCACAGATCTCGAGACCCTTTCTGGGCGACCGCTGGCTGTGCGGCACAGCCAGCTGCAACTTATGTATCGTCCTCTTGCGGGTCGTTCAGTCGAAGGATGGCAACGGCTGCCCTTTTTTCAGCAGGGGGCCCTCTCTCGCAGTCTTCCATTTTTCAGCAGACGTCAGTGCTGTTCAAAAGAATCGTGACCCTTTTTTGGACGGGAAAGGACGTGCTCTAAAAGTAAAGGATTCTCGTGGAGCTATTCTTCGTGACTGGCAACAGTCCAAACGTCCGAGTTCGGTGTTCCCAGAGCGGGAACATTGCGCGTTCAAGGGTTAAAAGCGTATCGTAGTCCATGCGTCTTTCCTTATTCCAATCAGTTGGAAAGCGTATCACGATTCACGAGTGTGCCGTATTTTTCTCCCTCGATCCTTGGGCATCGAAATCTCTCTTAAAATGACCGGTCTCCGCCACCCAACTGTACTTTCACCCTTTTAAATGCTGTTTGGAAAGGGCATCCTCATTCCAGTTTTGCAAATGGACTCTGCGAGTTGTGTCTACAGTCGAGTGACCTATGCGGAAAAACTATTAAATGAACTCATGGGTCGTCGCTTCGAGGAATCCGTTGCAAAATATTCATATTCAAATCGAAAATGGATGCTTTTATCAAGAAAACGACCCTACGCGTATGCGGTGGAAAGAGGTTCGTCGAAACAGATCATCCAAAAGACGAGCCGTTCACTTTGTGTAACACATTTTGAGTGACTTATTTCATAGTTTTTATTTGGGCGTCCTTCTAACTCATGTTGGTCCATTTCATGCGATTCTAGATACTTGGAAACGCTTGGTTGCCAAGGAATGAATGATTTTATGCCCAATCTGGCAACCCTTCGGTTTATTTTTTCAGTTTTTTATGAATATCTTCTCAAATCATTCGATTTTCGAAATTGAAATCAGCTTAGCAGGTTCCTCGGAATGTTTCGAATCTGTGGGCACCTTCGTCGAAATTCAAATCCCCACGGTTTAGGAGAAGAGAGGCGAACAAGCTTTTGACAGCGGCCCTTACTTTTTTTTAGAATAGAGAGATATGTACCTAGAATATGTAAAAAAAAATTGTAAAGTGAAACTTCAACTGCCATTGAAGTCTCCCTAAAGAATGGAGCCCCTGTAGGTAGGCTGCTCCTGTAAGCTTACTTTCCCTCCCCGTCTGCAGGAACACGATCGCTCGAAGAGATTCGGACCAGCCTTGACCGCGGGGCAGCCGAAATCGCAGCGGTCCGATAAGCCCGACATTCCCATCGCGAAAACCGAATCGCTCTTCTCGGCTCCAGACACTCGCGACGAACGAAGAGCAGAAATGCAATCGATTCCTTCACAAAAATACAATCGATTAACCCTCTCGTCACCCTGAACCTCTTCCAATAGCCATATTGAGAGAGAAAACAGTTGAATTTGAGTATTTCTTCCTCTTTCGGGGATATCCATAGCATTCATTCCTGTAGAAAGTACTATAGGAGGCTATTCACTCGACGCATCCATCGTGCCTCGATTGCAGTACGAGTCCATGGAGATCCTTTTGGACACTTTTCGCTTCCTTGTTTCGGGACAAACATTAAGAAGATAGGGACGCTGCTTTTTTAAAGTTTTTTTTTCTTATTCCTCACCCGTTACCTAATAGGTGCATGCTTTTAAATTCATTTGAGCGTAACAAAATGCTTCGAAAATGCAGAAGTTATTATTAGAAAAATCTATAATATGAATCGACATTAGAAAACAACATTTTTGCGTGATTTATAATAGTATTTCGGATGCATTCAATGCTAGTCAGATTTTTTTTTTCTCTGATGTTTCATAATTCGGTGACGAGAGGGTTAAAATGGCCCTTTATTGGCATTTTACATTTCTTTTTAATCTGTTTTTATCCATTACTTTAACCCCCAAAAAAAAGTGACTTTTATTAAAAACTAGCCGCCTCCGGCGAATCGTTTTATGGGTTCGACATCTTGATAAATCTTGTTCGGAGAGAATCCTGTTTCTCAACGGCTTCCTTGGCACCGAAATCTCTCAGATCCCGAATGGAATTTAAAATGAAGAGGGTTACAAACAGGAGCGGATCTACGGTAAGTGCCGACCCCTGCTCATGTAAAAAAGACGCCCCCTTTTATGCTGCACTTAGTTTTTGAGTTCGAAAGGACGCCTCTTCGAAGCCGGCGCCCAGATACGATGCTTACCGTGTCGGGCCTCGCCTAGTTACAAAAAAGATGGTTAAAAGATAAAAACCTACAAAAAGGTACACATTATTTTCGTCCTATATTAATTTTGGAAGAGCTTCTGAATATATTAGCTTTATCAAAAAATGGAAAGGGGGAGAAAAAAAAGTAAGAAAATCTGAAGCATTTTCAGATTTTAAATACGCACTCAAGTGCTATATATTAAAAGCTTATTATAATCCATGGGTGTTCCCTATTTTCTTTTCTTATTAAGTTGGAAAGTATATCATGATTCAGGAGTGGGATTAAACAAAATTAAAATGGATATTTCTAACGTCCCTTTTCTGGACGTAATACATTAGAATGAGATGGGGAAAAGCAGTGCAGAAAAATGCACAATTCGAACTGAATGAAAGTTTAAAAAACTTATTCAGGTGTATTTATAATCCAAGTAGCAGACGATAAAATGACGTTAAATTGCGCGCTAGTCATTTCCTCAAAATCGCATATCAACCATTTTGTTTTTCGCCCAATTAAAAAGTTGCACATTTTAGTCTCGGAAAATTTCCAAACCCTATTTTTCTTTTGAGTATAAAGCATTTCATTCTTGCTCCGATTCCACACGCACGCGACATTCTAATTAAAAAATAACCTTACAAATAATCTAAACAAAACGAAAATCGTTATTCTTTTATTTTTACTTCAAGAGTCTGAATCATTTAATAGACTCGCAAAATATTTGAACCTAGATATGCTTAATCCTCACTCTTTCCACTGCGGGGTAACTACAATTGCGAAATGGCGGAGAGCGAAAATGAGCTTTTTGCAATTGGGTAGGTCTAAGATCCGCCGTCTAGGAGCTACGCGAGACACAGACAAGCTAACTCATATTTTACAGTCCCCCCCCCCTTTAATGTGATCAGTCACCGATGTCTAAAAGGTCCCGAAGGATGGCTTACCTCGTGGCTGTCAATCTAAACGGTCTGGTGTTTAGGGGCGATTTTCTCCAGATGAAACACGAACATTTAAGTACAATGCGTCGCCCGATCGGGCGCAAAATATTGTGTGTTGGAAAGTGTTTTATAATCGATGCCATCGATTTTGGCAGGATTTATTCACTCGCGCCCCTCCAAGGGGGGGGGGGACAAAAAATGAAGGCTGCGACTTTCCATTCGGAAGGCCGTGATCGAGAAGAGAGGTCAGTGTCCTGCCCACGCTAAAGTGACGAATCACTCCTGGTCCGTATCGATTGGCTGAAAGCAAGATGGGCTATCTACTACCAGGGTTGTAAAAAACCCAACCCATAACACTTTTTGGATTTAAATTCTATAGTTTTATTTCCAAAACAGAATAATATTAGTCTAAAAGAAAACTTTCATTACAAATTAATTAAAATAAAATTTTAAAAAATTCAACTTTAACGCTTTACTATCATTTTCTGCTGGCGTTTATAAAAGGCTCCTATGACCATAGATAAAAGTATATTATTGTTCACTCAGAAAAATAGGTTGTTTTTGATGGGCTGCTTTCTATTACTTTTTAATTTTATGAATTTTTATTATTATTTTTTAACCTTTATGTTTTTTAAGTCAGTTATATTTTCTAGTTAGAATAAAAGTCAGTAAACCCTTTGCAGGCGAACTTACTGAAGAACTGGTAATTATTTAATGATTTTTTTTTATAGTTATTCATTTTTGCTTTCAATATATATTTCTTTTTACTTTAAAAAATCTAGCATTAATATGTCTGATATTAAATCCCACATAAACAATGTATAATGAATTAGTTTTATATTTCTCAGTACTAAAGTAATGCAGCAACTAATACAATACAGGATGGTTTACTGAACCTGAATTCATTCTTGTGATGCATGCTTGTAAGTTGTAAGAGACATATCCCATTCTTCTCTTATCTGGGAAAAGATTTTATTTTGTTTTTGTCATTATACTGATAATTAATTACATACTTTATTCGTATTTGAAAACGTATTTATTAAAGAGAAAAATGACTAAGTTATCCCTGCCTGCTTTCTACACCTGTTCATTTCAAAACAAATATTACAGACAGAATTAGTTCAAGGTATAATTATTTTTAAAAAGGTTATTATTCTTTATGCTGAAGTTGGAAAAATAATTATATAAAATTAAACTGGCATATATAATATAATGCACTATATATATATATATATATACCTAAATAATAAAAGTCCTGAATATAATGGTGCCGGGTTCGACTCGTCGCTCCCGGTGCATCTGGCGGCCATGTTGAAATTTTGATAAAAACGACATTTTTATCTCTAATTAAAAGGGAAAAGTTTTGGTACCGTTCGAAAGATCTCAAAAAGAAAAAAAAAAAAAAAAAAAAAAAACTTTTTCAAAGTTGCAGGTAATTTCAACTCTAAATATCTAGCGAGATATCACGCCTTGAAAAAGTAAACACAAGTGAAGCAAAGATCGATGGACACGATCGACGAGAGGTGGCAACATCTGTGAATTATATTGTTAACTCCGTCGCGAAGCGGCGCATGTGGAATCATTCCTCGAATCTTTAAAAGAAAACACGGAACACAATCCCTGGCGTAGATCGATTAGATGACGTCATATACTGCCGAAAAACTCCTTTTGCACGACAAGCAATGCAATGCAAAAAAGCAATTGGGAACAATTTTTAATTATGAGATTGTTTTTAATTAGATTACTGTTAATTGTTTCATTAGAGAATGTCCCCAATTGCATTTTAAATTTGGGGACATATCCTCAATTTTACATTCAAAAATAGGGTCACCTTAATTTAACTGAAAAATTTGATGGATTTGGGGCAAATTTATTGAGAATGTGTAAAATTTTGTTTGCACAACACTTAAACACCTATTTGTAGGAATTCTTTTTCAGAAACTGGCAACACTCTTTGAAATGAGAAAAACGTATTTGTTGTGTTGTTGTTGCTTTTGGAAGTCATGTTTTTTTTTTTTATTTTTTCATAGCCGAGTGTTTTAGGTTGTTTTGGTTACAGCGTTTGCTCAATTTTGAATTTGTTTAAACGGATGCATTTTCATTTCAATGTTGTTGGATCGTAACTTTTATTTCGATTGTTTTGGAACATTTATTTAATGTTTGTCATAAATCCTTATTTTGTCTGAATGATTGCTTGATTCATAAGTTTAGCCATTTTACTATATATATATATATATATATATATATATATAATATATATATATATAAATATATAATACACACACACACAACTTTATGGGCGAATATAAATGGTGATGCATCTGTCCGTACCCATAAGAAATCTTGTCTGTCTTTATAAAAAAAAAAAAAAAAAAAAAAAAAAAAAAAACAGCCATTTGACCATCCATCATTTGCCACTACTCAAATCCGCAGTACCGCTCCTTTTATTATGGGGCACCTAGTATCCTAAGTCCCATAGTGGTCTGGGCGCTCAACTCCTTTCCCATAAGAATACGACAAGTGAAGCAGCATCCGGCTTAGCCAGTGCTTGGGAGGGACCTCCCCCTCTCGGCTCGTCCGCTGTGGAACCGTGTACGCTCATGAGAGCGGGTGCACGTAAAATCCGTCGTGGCTCCAAAGTCCTCCAAGTTGTTAAACGATACCTCTGGGGGTGCCGATTTCAGGTGGTGGTAGGTCCCTCATCTGGAATCGGTTCAAAAATAGGGACCAACAAGTAGAGGTCCAACCCCCTCGGGGGCACTGGCACCCCTCTTTCCATGGATAGTGTCGTCTATCCATGGACACGACAACAATAACAACACCCTAGTATCCAAAGGATGGTTTGTTAGCCATTACACCATCTGGGAGACTTGGAGCAAATGACATCCATAATAACCACCTTTTTGAATTTAAAAAAAAAAAATCTTTCGACGAATTAAAAAAGAAAAAAAAAACTTTCACGGAATAAGAACCTATTTTCAATTAAAGTCGATGAATAAATTTCACATATGATTTTAATTTATTACCATACATCTTTTACGAAAATGAGTTTCCAACTGCTCAAGAAATAAAAAACGTCAAAAAGAAGCAGACAATTTACACAAATCATGTGAGCAGTATAGGATTCAAAAGGAATAAAAGACACTCATGGAAATTGGTTAAAAAAAAAAAAAAAAAAAAGTTTTCGCAATCCTAAACAATGAAAAATATTTGAGATGTAAGAATGTTGACATATGTCGTGATGTAAATCATCCAGGGGTGTTGGAACCGGCGTTCGCCTTGAAATATTTGAGACGATCTTAGCTCCTCTGGAGAAATCCTCGCACCCCCATTTGTTTACAGTACATTGGTTACCTCAAATCTGATTTTTAAAATGTATGGTCTACTTTTTCTAGGAAATGCTACACACAGTAAACAACAAAGAGAGGGGAGAGAGAGGGGGGTAGTGAGCACACTTGCTTGTGTTTTTTGTCTTTGTTTCACTAACCCTCACCACTCCCGATTCCCGTATAATAATTAAAGTGGTCGATAGAAAAAAAACTTCGTGTAACAACACACGTGTAACAAGATACTGGTAGCTTTTACCGTTTGAACCGAAAAAATGTTCAGCCATCAGTATGCAGAATTCGGTGGGACTGTGTGCAGATATTGATAAGCACCTTCTAATGTGTGTTATAAAACAAAGTTCTTTTATTGAATCATCTTTTAACACCAGTGTTTTTCGTTCATTGAAGTGGTGGTTCCACATTGGGTACTAGGTGTCCTGTACGGTGGTTAAAGTCATTCCAAATTTTTTTAAGATGGTCATTTGTTTATTAAAATGGTTCAATAATGCCATCAAAAATGCAGCCATTACAATGCACCCCCCTAGGTCCCCCTACTTTAAAAAGTTCTTATGCCACTGAAACCATAGTTTCCGCAGGTGGTGCTACTGTCGTCTCGAAACATTGTTACTGAAAACATACTTGTTAAAACTGTATCTGTCTGGAAAATGTGGCAACAATGTGTATTAAAATAAATGCATTGTTCTAAAGAAAATGGGCAGTTGTTATTTCGTGTGTTGTTACAGCATCTTACAAAAAAAACCTTCTTTGACAGAGGAGAAACAAACCGAATGCATAAAACCTTGGATAGTCTCGACAGATGTGATGTGGCAAATATATAAGCGTAAGGTTCTGAAGGTAAAACCTGTTTTGGGTTTGGACAGTTTTCCCCCAGATGTGACGTGAACATAGGCGCACCCACGGGGGGGGCTATGGGGGCTGAAGCCCCCCCTAAAGGTAGAAAGTTAGAAGTGAAAAGCGTTAAAAAAATGAAAATTGTCGCTAATTAATTAATTTTTTTAGTTCTTTCTTTCTTTTTTTTATTGTCCTCAAATTATTTCTAACCAAAAAAGACATTTATTTAAAAAAGTTTTTAAATAAATGCTTACAGTTAGTTGAAACACTGTTACACACGGTTACAACGTCACTCAAAAGATCAGATAATTATTTATGACTCTATAATGAGTTACATTGCTTGTGTTCTATGGGACAGTCAAGTGATACCGAATATTTTGACGTTATAAGAGAGTTGTAACTAACCGAGGTCACTATGACCGAGTTCAGCAGTATTTGTATGTAGTCAAGCCCCCTCTAAACTAAAATCCTGGGTGCGCCACTGGACGTGAATATGCGCTTACAAAACCCTCAGCTTTCATTTAGCTTTGCCTCAACTATAAACATTAAAAACTGAAACACCAATACACTGATTGCAGAAGACAAAGTTAAAAAAATAAATAAAATATATAACTAAAATTGCTACGAGAGACATTCACGGTTAAAAGTGACTTAGGGGTCGATCCAGGAATTTTTTGCAGGGTTGTTATGATTTTGCCCAACCCGAAAAAACCCGGGTGGTTTTTTTTGAAAAAGTCCACTTGAAAAACCCAACTGGGTTTTTTCAAAGTTTCAACTTTAATTATGTAGATAATCCATCTCTTTATATCAGTACGCCACTAGTAAAGTTTATAAACAACACCCTACCTCTCCCCACACCATTGCTGCTACCTAAGAAAAAAAAAAATCAGAAAGACTTCACATAGGTATAGATTTTCTAGAGTAAATTTTTATGTTTATCCGTATTAAAATGAATGAGGATTTTTTAACCCTAAAAAATCATTAGTTTAAAAAGTTCTAATTAAGCACTAGTCTATCACAGTTAAAATTATTACTAATAGTCAGTCAATTTATCTAAGAGCAAACCATGATTGGGGTTGCTAATGTTATCCATTTATACATTTTTTCATGTATGATTAGTAATTGCAACTAGTTATTACTATTAGTTTAACCATTTTTTATTTATAATTGATTTTTGTAATCAATTAGTTGCTTTAAGTTGTATTTAGTAATAAGCAAATTTTTTTTTCAAATACTCTGAAACCTCATCCCTTCTTCTGAAAAAAACCCTGATAAAACCAAAAAACCCAGATAAAACCCCTGAAAACATGCAGTGGGTTGGGTTTTTTCTGAAAAAAAAAGAAAAAAAAAAAAACCGGGGTTTTAACAACCCTGCATTTTTGTATTAATTTTTGCAAATTTTAAAAAATATTTTTGTGAATTTCAACATTATTTCTGTGAATCTTCATAAAAAGTTCTGTAAAAGTTTTTTTTTTCTTAAAATAATTTACAAAACAAATTAAAATACCAATGAAAGGTTATTTTAATTGACTGTATTTTTTTAATCGATTATAATTTTGTGAAGGGGCCATAAAACAGACCTAAATTTTTCTAGCATCAATCTCTGCCTGTACATTCTTAAACACTGAATTTTTTTTTGCAGGTTGGTGCAGAAGAGGGGGGGGGGGAGAGTTGGATTATAATAATGCAATATTTGTCCAAAGCAATCAGCCACAGCTACAAAATTTCAAAATGTAAAATATAGTGCAATCCTAAAAACTGATATGGAGTGATCAGTAACTAACAAAACTAATTTAAATCAAAGAAGTAGAATGTTACAATTTTCATTCATAAATATTTCACAAATACGCAAACATATTTCTATGCAGATATTTTGGGTATACATTTGACTTAAAAATAAGTGTTCATTTTTTGCTACTTAGGTATTGGAGACTTCAATAAAGAAATGCTAAAGGAAAAGATAATCTTTTACGAAAAGGATGAGAAAAGATTGAAAATTCTCTGCTCCTCCATAGATAATTTTGAAGAACAAAAAACTGCATGTTTTTCAAAAGTTGCAGGATTTTGGGAGCCAATTAGAAATATCGAAGAAACTGCAGAAAATTCGAAGCACCCTAGAGCTATGCAAACAATAATGCGTATTATGCTCTTAAAGGCATACATTGAAAAGTTATAACCTCAACAACATAGATACTTTAAACAAAAAAAAAAAAGTATACCGAGGTACTGCAGGGCCATGTAGGTTTGCCAGCTTTTATACATGGATTGAAGGGAATTTCGCAATTAAAATGCGGGACATGGATAAAAGAAGCGAGAAACACAATTAAAACCAGATTTAATTTTTAAACTTTAAATAGTTTGCCGAACGAGTTGTAGGGTGGGTAAAGCACCGTACTCCTGTTTCGGATTCAACTCCCGACGGCTGGGTTCGATCCTCGACTGGGGATGGTTGTCATGTCCATCCCTTCATAGGGGGCGACGTTGGCCCACCTACTAGGTGCCCCCATAATAACGTGGCCAACACCTTCCGGCCGTTGTCAGGGACAATGCCTAATCGGCAAAGTACACGCCAAAATGTATACGTACAAGTTAACGCCCGTTAGAAACTTTAAATAGTTTTATTGTGACTGGTATGCTTACTAGTGATTTGGCAAAATTATGCGTGTGCAACATAAATGACAGTTAAAACAATCGCAAAAACTATTGAAATATTAACATAAGTCTTCCAACTCTCTTCTTTGTAATCAAAACAAAGAGTATTATCATTTGCGATTCAATTAAATTGACTTTTTATTTTGGCATTTTAAAAATAATTAAGACAACCCATAGGTATCGATCACATAATTTTAGAAGAAAAATTTAAAGTCTTAAATCACATCTACTATGATTATAATAATTATTTATTTGGAAAACATATAAATATAAATCGGACCTCTATTTTACAAATTTTTCCTGGTAACCAAGAACATTTTGTGAATTTCTTCGTAAAAAAACCTCCCAATAGCGACATTTATTCCCTATTGAATGGAGTTTTTCTTGTTTTTTCCCCACTTGTTTCTATAAATATTCTGAATATTTCAAACTTAGTTTGTTCTTTTACTACATTTCATTTTTATCAGTGACCTTGACCTAGTTTCACCAGGTGTTTTAGCTCACCGAGAGTCGTAAAATTGCTGTTAAAAAACCGACAAATGAACAGGCCTTTTAAATTAAATTTAAAGATCCCGAGTGCTTCATTTTAATTAGGTCCGGTAGTAGCTAGCAATGGCAATGTATTCTTAATTTAATTATTATAATGAATACGATAATGACATTCAAATTCATTCATTTCATCGTAAAATGATTTATTAAAACCAAAAATGCGGTGTCATTTCGGACTTTTTGTTTCTCCCTGCAGATTTTTTATGGATAAGTTAAAAAAAAAACCCACAAATTGCTGTTATTTATTTTTTTTAAAGTGTGAATAACTACTTTTTTCAATAATATTGAGTGTTTATAAGTTTAAAATCAGTCGTACCCAGTTTAAAGCATTCAAAAGGTAAATCTCTATTTAACGAATTTTCCATAGAGCAAACTTTTCCGGGATTGAGAGGTCCGAAAGAATCAAACTACTTTTACGAAAACCATAATATTACTTGTTTAGAAAAGAAATGATACAATCTCTTCTGCTCAGATCCAATTTTTGGAAAATAAACTTACTGTTTCAAATTTCTTCCGAGATCATTATAATCTATCCCATTATTTAATGACTTATTCCAAAAATTGAGCCAGCTATATGTAGGGGCACAAAAATGTTATTGTGTGGCCTTGAATAAATGAATTTAACGTAATAAAATGAAAAGTATTAGAAAAAGTTGAGTGTACTGCAGGGACGTACCCAGAAAAAAATTTCGGGGGGGGGGGGGGGGGGGGGGGGTCTGGACCCCCTGGGTACGTCCTTGATGTATTGATAATAGCCAATTATTATTTTAATTGCATATTATAATTCATTTACTTACAGGAGAATATTTATATTGTAATATGGTAAGAATAGTATTAATAACGGATTATATTCAGACAGAAAAATAAATATTTAGACTCATCAATAATGTTTAGGCAACTTATGATTCAGTAATTGAATACTGACTTAGCTTTAACAAAGCTCCCCTTCAAAAAAAAAAAATCATGGCATAAAGGTATTTAACTAATTACTTATATTCATAAATTTTAAACCCTCTGATCTAAGGAAGAAAAATGTAAAAAAAGTACTTTCAAACACATATTCATATATCATTTTCAATATTTAATCTTAGAATGACACATAATTTAAATGGTGGTATGTAATTTAAATTTAATTACATTAATAAAATAAAATATATTGTTTAATTTAATTAATTTTGTAATTTGATATTTGAAATAAAATGTGACTAATGACTTATAAAAATAACATGTATATGTTTTTGACATGTCATGTCAATAACCAGTTTTTTGACGTCAAACACCGAACCCTGCTCTAAACTTGATTTTTTGGCCTGTGGCTGCATGTGTGCTTAGGGCACGGGCCCAAATGCCTGTGCAATAATCAGGGCGTGCAATCACTGAGGACAAGCACAGTCAATTCATGACACTTTGATATATCTTTATTATTCATATATATATATTTGCATCAGTTACAGTAGTAGCTTATTATTATTTTGTATTTTAAGCAGCTTGTTGAACCAAAATTATGCTTGGAAATTTTGAACAAAATATGGAGTTTGTACTGCCTAAAATTGTCCAAAAGTTTAAGCAAGTGCTAAAGTAAAAAATGAGGAAAATTGTAATAAAATATTTTTACAGAATTTTAGGTTTTTGACACTTATTGTCAAAAATTATGCCAAAAATGGGTTTTTGGCATAACAAAACCCATTTTTGGCATAAAACTGGATTGGTTAGCATAAAACATTCTTGGTTAAAACTGGATAAAACCATCCATTGTCAAAAACACGCATGAAAGCGCATTACCACCCTTTTGGGATTGGCAGGGGTCTATCCAGAAATTTTTTCCAGAGTCCCATTTTTGTGAGTTTCAGTACTCCATTTTGTGAATTGTCATACACATTTTTACTTTACTGTCAAAATAATGGATAAAACACATTAAAAAGTAGGGTAAAATGACATGGAAGCAGGGCCGTACCCACAGGGGTAGTTCTATGGGTCCAGACCCCCCCTCCCCCAAAATTATCACAATATCTATCTATTTATACGTGCATGAGAGTATATTTATATATAATAGGATGATATTCAATAACTCAGACCCTCCCCGAAATTATTTCCTGGGTACGGCCCTGCATGGAAGGGCCGTTTGAGTCGATTCTATTTTCGTGAAGGGCCCATTTTTAATAAAAGTCACTTTTTTGTGAATGGATGAAACAGATTAAAATGTCGCGTAAAATACGAACGAAGGGCCGTTCAATCGATTGTCCTTTTGAGAAGAGGCCACAAAACGGACCTCATTTTCGTCTGCATCGACCCCAGAGCTGCCAAGCTCCAATTGTAAAATATAGGAGAATTCCTATAGGGCACCCTAAAAGAAAAATAAAGAGGGGGGGGGGGTTAACTTCATTTAAAAAAATAAAACATTCGTTTCCTAACTTTAGGGAAATTTTCACTTTTTTAGAGGAAAAAAAAAAAAGGATTAGTCAAGCTACTTAATACATGGAGTGATAATCATGCACTACACTGCAGTAGTCACTAGAACAATAATCATACACAATACTGCAGTAGTCACTAAAACAACTATTTTAAACGAGTGAAACAGCATGCTATGACATGACTATCTGCACAGGCAGCCATGTTATAATTCATTCATAAATTTTTCACAAACACATTTGAAATGTAGCTCTTCGATCTCGATTTGAATTTGACCTTAAAAATCAATTGCAACATGCAGAAAATCATAAGTGAATTTTAAATAACATTCATTCATAAAAATAAATAAAACCCTGAAATAAAGGTTCATTTTGAATCATTCGGTTTTGGAGACTTCAATAAAGAAATGCACAGTAAAGGATAGTCATTTACAAGAAGGATGAAGAAAGATTGAAAATTTCTCCCATAAATTTAAGACCGAAAAATTGGAGTTTTTCGTTCATTATCGGATTTCCGGAGCCCATTCAAAATATCGGAGAAACTCCGGCAAAATCGGAACACTTGGCAGCTATGCGACCCCTCCCCCCTTGGATTCAATTAGAAATTTTTTGAATGAAACCTAAACATTCCCGAACGAAAGAAGTTCTACTGTATTTCGCATCGGTCTTCTCCAGAACGATGGAGGAATTAAAAGAAAAGAAATCTGTCATTCGCTCGGAGGAGAGTGTCGGCAGGAGGAGCAGCTGACATTCTGTGGAGCCGCGCCGAAAGGGCACACAGCTCCAAAATCGGAACTCTCCCCTTCCCCGTTTACGACGCGCGCGACTCCAGTGGAGGTCTCTCGAAACGCACTTTGACACACGCGGCATTTCATCCAATCATCACTTCAAGGAAGAAGAGAAAAAAATCTTAATTTTTTTATTCACTTTCTGCTTGCATGTATTTAAACACTATAGTGTAACTAGCAAAACACACGAGGACACAATTTTACATTGTCATATTGTCAACATCAAACATTATATAAAAATGATTAAAAGCTATGTTTTGTCCGAATATTTAGACTATAAACGGTGGACTTATTTTATAAATTCAAACGCACATATAAGCCGATAAGAGTAAAAAGTACCCCCCCCCCCCAAAAAAAGAAGTTACCGCTCATTTTTTTTTGAGGGGGGGGGAGGCATTGAGTTTGTTGAAGTAAGCGTGTAAAATACATAAAAAAGTGAGGTGTCGATGCAAAAGAACAGCGAGTCCCTTTTGCGGTCCCTTCACCCAATGACAAACGATTAGAACGGACCTTCATTGTCATTTTACCCTACATTTTAATCTGTTTTTATCCGTCATTTTAGAAAAGTAAGTGAATTTTATTAAAAATTGGCATAAAAATTCACAAAAATAAGTGTTTAAAAAAAAACTATCGAAATTCCCCAGAATAAGCAATTTTCACAAACAGGGTACCCCCTTCCCCCCAGAATGGTACCCCGGTCGATCCAGGAATTAAATTCCTGGATCGACCCCTGAAAATACACATAAAGGTCTTGTTCAGTCCTTTACCATTTGATAAAATAAATAAATAAAACACATGTTATGTTTTGTTTTTTTTTCACAAAGTGTTTATTTATTTAATCTTTTAACACCCGTATTTTGAGTGTTTTTTCCCGTAGCTTTACCATTTGGCTCTGCGTTTTAATTTCAGGGTGTTCGACACCAAGTTATTGATTTTTACCCGAACTTAACTTTGTGTCAGCTACGTCTAGATGGAGAAAAAAAAGAAATCTCGCTTCTCTTCAGATGAAAATCTCCAATGAGTGTGTGTGTGGGGGGCAAAGACTACTTTAACACATGGTTGCCATGGTGCAAACAGCAAAAAAGCAAGGGAAAACACTGCATACGAAAATCCAGGGGGGGCATTCCCCCCTTGCCCTATGCTGCCGGCGCCCATGAGGGGGGGGAGGAGAGGACATATCATGAGCACGTTACACGTGTTTCGCACTGCCGCTATATGATATATTGAGCGATCAAAACGTATGCGTATACGCGAACTGTTTTAATGGCCAATAATTGTTAACCATGCGCATGCGTCATTCTCCCCCCAAAAAATATTTTATTTCTCGCTGTGGTGGCAAACATCCAAGCTCCGCCGCGAATACTTCCGAGGGACCCATTCTATGGGGGAGAGCTGCCCTCTTCCGGAAAACTGGCCCCGTCGAACTGGCGTACGAAATCCGCAGTTCAATGCGTGTGGTTTTCTACTATGGGTGATCTTCCCTTCCCCCCCCCGCCTTAAATATCAAAGAGGAAGGCCTAAAATACTTCGGAGAAATGTATATTTTTTTCCCCTTTTCCGTATGCGTCGTAAAGCAATAAGGAGTCTTCCGCTACTGAACACATAAATAATAACAACTACACATAAGGAAAAATAATTCCATAAACGTATAATGGCAATAAAAACGATCTCTGAAGAAACTTATCGAATGGTCTTTCTGTATGTGCACACTATACACGTACAGAGCCCGATCAAGACAAAAGTGGGCCCTGGGCAGAAGAAAAAAAATGGGGCCCCTTGCAATAACCTCCCGCTTTAAAAAAACAAACAAAAAAAAAAACACATTATGATTGTTTTATACTGAAAGTTTTAAATATCTTACCCCTTCCAAACACACATTTTCTTTTAAGTCATCTGAAATAAACTAATGTAGTTACAAGATGTCAAAGAAACACAGATAGTTAAACGTTGCATCGAAATGCTTTAGGGCAGTTGCTAACCTGTACAGAATAGAACCACTTTTCGTATAAAGTCATTTTTGTAAATATTTCTTAAAATAACCAATAATTCAAAAATTTTGCTATTTTTTAAGATTAAAAATACTCTTTACAGAATGGGGTTCGTTATTTTCCTACAATTGGTATGCTTATCGATGTAAGCATTTCGAAGAATTTAAAAATAAGTTTTTAATTAATTTACACAGATGTAAATTTGAATTATTTTCATTGTTCATACTTTACAATTAAAATATGATTTAACTTTTGAAATTTTTTTATCCTTTGTGATTTTATTGTAAAATTATAAAATGTAAGATTTTTGGGCCCTGGGCAGTTGCCCTGCCGGTAATATGGCACTATACACGTACAGAGAGAGAGAGAGAGAAAGAAATAGAGCGCTCCAATATTTTGGTTACTCAATTTTTAGAGCGTCCTTGACATCCTTTGTATCGGAAAAACATACGCAACGTCTTTCAAGAACAACCTTTCAGGATGACGGCACTGGAAAAAAGAAAATCCTGATACACCGGCGATTTCCACGTTTTTCTGCAGTTGGAAGGCTGCAAAAATCCCGCACCACAATAATAGAGCTGCACTCTGGATGGGTACAACGCAAGTCCCAATTATTTCGGTATCGGAACTCAAAATAGGAATTTCGAATTAAAAAAAAAAAAAAATTCTAACAAGTAATGCATAGTTAGATCTATCCATAAACGATGTATATAGTATATAGATATATAGTTACTTACCCCTGTTGTGGTGTTATATCCTTGAGAGTCCAGAACTTGTCATCTGAGCGAGTGGTAGTCTTCCATTAGCTCCGACCACGTGGTGTGACGACTCGCTTTTTCTCAGCACCGAACGGTTGTCAATTCCGATCACCGGATGGACAACAAACAAACTGGCTTTTTTATTTTCGGACCGGGAACCACCGAGAAGTCCCCCCCCTGCAAGGTCAAATTCTGTACTTTCCGTGGATCCGAAAGGTCACTTCCACAAATAAATCGAACACCGCAGACCAGCAAAGTTAGGCTGTCACTTTTTTCATTCCCTATCTATTTTGAGGTGAGCGAGAGAGAGACACCGACAGTTTCGCGTCCCATCCACAGATGGCGCTACGGGTCGGGAGAAAACCAGCGAAGGAACGGAGAGGGTTGCCGAGCATGGTAAGGCGCGGACCTCCAGAACAGATGACGGATCCACTGACTTGGCGATTATTTTTATTCTAAAAGTGAAGAGTTTTTTTTTTCTTCGGTATCGATAGATATGCGGATGCAAATTCGAATTTTTGGTGTGTGCCGTCGTTTAAGGGGGAGCAAGCCCTGATGATCGCAGGGGCAAGAGAGGCATAGGCCCCAGGCCCCCGATTTTGAAGGGTCCCCTAAATTATTACAGTATGCGAATTTAGTTTAAGGTTTTTTTTAATGCTGTAAATGACTACTTTTTTTCAGTTATGAATTTACAAGTTACAAGTAGTCAATATCTTTTTTTTTCTTAATTCTACCTCTCCGTAGAAAAAATATCACAGCAGATGAACGATTTCTGAAAAAAGAAGTGGTCGCTATAGGATAATTCCTAGATTTTAAGTGATGGGTCAGTTGCCGGACACACTGAAGTTTTTAAGGTGGCTACCCGGCGAGAATGCGGCACCCATCCATAGAAATGGGCCCATTATGATTCAGAGCCTGATTATGACCAGCGGGGGCCCCGGGCATTGATAAATTTGGGCGCCCCCATTTACGAAATTCGTTTTATTTTTCATAAAAATTTGATGTAAAAAATATATTTCAGAACAATATTTGAAATTGGGGTCCCTTTCGAGCCGGGGGCCCTGGACAAAATCCCGATTTGCCCATGCGATAATAGGGCTCTGTTATGATTATTAATATTATTTAAAAGTGAAACTTTGAGTTGTATTTTCAAAGTCTTCATTTTTAATAAAGCTTATTTCATAATGTTGATGTTTCATAATGTTTGTAATGTTCCTAAACCTTCTCATTTATCTAATATTAGTCTATTTCACGGTGGATACATTGAATCACGAGAAATATTTATATGCGAACACAGAAAAAGTAGGACCTGATGATGACCAACAGGGGGCCCCGGGCATGGATGAATTTGGCGGGTCCCCTTCTATGCAATTTGTTTTATTTTTCATAAAATTTTGTTGTAAAAAAAAGAACAACATTTGAAATCGGGGGGGGGTCATTTCGAGCCGGGGTCCCTGGGCAAAGTCCCGATCTGCCCGTGCGATAATAGGGCCCTGAGAAAAAGTAGTTGTCAGACACAGTCACATGACGCAGGGGGGTGCCCCCGTTCAGACCTCTGCCTCCGGCTTGTCATCCGTGGTAGCCCAGTAGTTAAAGCGTTGGACTCGTAACCGGAAGGTTGCGGGTTCGATACCGGCGTACCACTCAAGACCACCGTGTACATGCGGTGTACGTGCACGTTCAATCTGTGGTTCCGAAAGTCCTCTCGGCGGTCGCTAGCCGTTTCCGAGGGGTGCCCCTATTCAGAAGTCCCCCACCTTCTGATGAGGTTCCAAATGGTGGCGGGAAATTCCGGGAAGGTCGTATAGCGACCCATTCAGTGACGCGAGCTGTCCTCTCCTGGCAAATCAATAAAACAAATAAGCCTGCGGGGAGTCAGGTCCTGAAGCTGTTTCTCAATCATAATAACAATACTCATTTTATGGGTAAAAAATTATCTTAATATATATTTTAATCTCCGCCAAAAAAACTTTTCACAAAACTAGCAGCGAGTCTCTTTTGTTATATGCTTAAGCTGTTTAACCCTTAAACGCGCAGTGTTCCCGCTCTGGGAACACCCAACTCGGACTGTTGCCGGTCACGAAGAATGGATTGGATTTCTATCCAAAGAGTGGCGGGTGACCGAGCTCCACGAGAATCCTTTACATTTGAGCACGTCTTTTCCCTTAAGAAAAGGGTCAAGATTCTTTTGAAAGAGCACTGACATCTGCCGAAAAAGGGAAGCATGCGAAAACAGGGCAGCCGTGACCATCGCTCGACTGAACGACCCGCAAGAGGGCGGGCGATCGAAACGCTCATCGCGTGCCACCGATCGAGAGAGCGATGGCCACGGCTGCCCTTTTTTCATCGTGGGGCCCTCTCTCGCAGCTGTTCTCGCAGTCTTCCATTTTTCGGCCGATGCCAGTGCTGTTCAAAAGAATCGTGACCCTTTTTGGACGGGAAATGAAATGCTCAAAAAGTAAAGGATTCTCGTGGAGCTATTCTTCGTGACTGGCAACAGTCCAAACGTCCAAGTTGGGTTTTCCCAGAGCGGGAACACTGCGCGTTGAAGGGTTAACAAATCACTGTCAATGTCAGAAACTTCCTTATCGCGCTCTCGTTGTCATTCATGCTGAGCTTTAGGATCCCAGAGCGGACATTTTCACTTTTTCCTGTTGGGCAGCCGGATAATATAATTTTCAGCAGGCCCGGACTGCCTCATTGAAAAGGCCCATACTTGAAAAGGAGGCATACAAGCCTAAAACCATATCGAACTGTTTTAAAGCTGTTGGGGCCCTTGATTCGTCGGGGTCTGTGGCAGGGCGGATTCCCGAGAAATGAATGTAAAAGATCCTATTTTACTTCCATGAAATGGATGCATAGGTCAACCGCCTCCCCCCCGAGAAACTTGCATGAACCCTTTCACGCGTAGTGATCCCGCTCTGGGAACACCCAACTCGGACGTTTGGACGGTTGCCAGTCACGAAGAATCGATTGAATTTTTATCAAAAGAGTGGCGGGTCACCTAGCTCCACGAGAATCCTTTGCTTTTGAGCACGTCGTTTCCCATCCAAAAAGGGTCGCGATTCTTTTGAACAGTACCGACATCTTCTGGAAAATGGGAGAATGCGAGGAACAGCTGGATCGAGGGCCCCCTGCTGAAAAAAGGGCAGCCGTGGCCATCGCTCGACTGAACGACCCGCAAGATGGCTGTGCCGGGCACAGCCAGCTGTCGTCAAAAAAGGGGTCTCTCGATCGGCGGCACCCGATGAACGTTTCAATCGTCCGCCCTCTTGCGGGTCGTTCAATCGAGCGATGGCAACGACTGCCCTTTTTTCAGCATTGGGAAAGGGTTGCGCCTCAAAGGGTTCATCCGCCACTGGGCCCGGATACGCCCACCGAGAAACCGGGAAATTTCCCATTACCCCGCCCGGTCCCCTTCAAATGCATGTCGTAAAATATGTGTATGTTTGTTCAGAATAAAATGGCGCCCTCCATCCTATTTTTTGTCAAGTTTTCTTTGTCTCAGAGACGATTGGACGCCCCTCTGCAAGCAAGGCCCCGGCTTGCCCACCCCTAGATCCAGAGCCCGATCAAGACAACTGTGGGCCCAGGGCAGAAGAAAAAAATTGGGCCCCACGAGGTAACTTCTCCCTTTCAATAAAAGATATATATATATGATTGCTTTATTCTGAAAAGTTTTAAATATCTCCCCTTCCAAACACAAATTTTGTTTGAAGTCATCTGAAATAAATAGATATAGTTACATAATGTCAATAAAACAGATAGTGAAACGTTACATAGAAAATGCTATATCACAGTTTCCAACATGAACAGAATACAACATTTTGTAAACGGTCATTTTTTAAAATAACAACTCATTCACCTAAATAATTCAAAATTTTGCTATATTTTTACATTAAAAATACTGTTTACAAAAATACTGTGGTTGGTTATTCACTTACATGCTGACATGCTATATCGACTCTAGAGCATTTCGAATAATTGAAAATAAGTTTAAATAAATTTATATATCCCAGACAGCACATAAGCTTAAATCAAGCTTGAAATTGCCTTGAATTTGACGTATTAATGCAAGCTTGACAGTTCAACTCATTTTAAGCTGGCAGCAAGCTTGCAGGAGTCAAGTTGAATTGTCAAGCTTAAATACAGCTTGATTTAAGCTTGACAAGTGATACTAGCTTGATTTTAGCTTTCAAAGTGCGCAGTGATGGCGCCATCTGTGAAAGAGAATGGACATTATTTGTCTAGCGTCCTCAAATTTGCTGAAAGTTCGTAAAAGATGTGTTTTATTTTATTACCAGTGCCATATTACCGGCAGGGCAAACGGGGCAACTGCCCAGGGCCTACAGATTTTAGGGCCCAAAAATCTTACATCTTACACTTTTGTAGTTTTAAAATAAAATTACAAAGGATAAAAAAAAATTCAGAAGTTAAATAATTTTTTTAATTATAAAGTATGAACAATGAAAATAATTCAAATTTACATTTGTATAAATTAATTTAAACTTATTTTTAATTCTTCGAAATGCTCTATATCGATATAGCATACCAATATGTAGGAAAATAACTAACCACATTTGTAAAGAGAATTTTTAGCGTTAAAAAATAGCAAAATTTTTCAATTATTTGTTATTTTAAGAAATATTTACAAAAATGACTAAAGTGTTTGTATTCCATACATGTTAGCAACTGTGATATAGCATTTCGAAGTAACGTTTAACTATCTGTTTCTTTGATTTCAAATTACTTAACACAAAATTTGTGTTAAGTAAGTAAACCCATTCTATATTTCCAAATATGGAAATTCTTCAAAATAAAATACAATTATACTACGAAATTGATTTCAAAATCAGTCGTTTGTCTCGATTTTGGCCAGCAGTATTGCTCACGAGTGTTGCGGTACTGAAAGTTTTAAAACGTGTGCTGCTCTTAAGTTTATATTATGTTTATTTCCCTATTAGTAGAGTCTCTAAATCACACATAACATTATTTTAATTTTGATGTATCCCATGGAAAAATAAAAGAAACAAATAACACATCGCCCACTTATCAATCTGGCGAGAAAACGGCGTGATAAGTCACTTCAAACTTTAGTCATACTGCGTGAAGCTTAGTAGCTAAACGGATAGCGAGCTGGACTCCCAACCGAAAGGTCCCGGGTTCTATTCCAGCCACGAACACTCGATGGAAACAGATTAAATTAAATTGAAATTTCAGCGTGAGGGGGAAAATGCGTGGCAAAGTAAAATATGTGGGGCGAGTTCGGCGCCCCGTGTATTTAGGAAATTTTTTTTAGGAAAATTTTTTAAGCTTGAAATGTCAAGCTTAATGCAAGCTGGGCAAGTGTAAACTAGAACACTTGATTCAAGCTTGCATTAAGCTTACACGCTTGAAATTTTCAAGCTTAATGACTTGATAAATCAAGCTTGCTGCAAGTTTGCTGTGCTGTCTGGGATAGAGAGAGAAATGTAAATTTGAATTATTTTCATTGTTCATGTTTTATAATTAAAAAATCTTTTGAAGTAATAACGTTTGAAATATTTTTCTTCTTCTTAATTTTATTGTAAAATTATAAAAATGTAAAATGTGACATTTATGGGCCCCTAAAATCTGTGGGCCCTGGGCAGTGGCCCCGTTTGCCCTACCGGTCATATGGCACTGCCTAGATCCGGCACTGGCAATTTTAAAAATCAAAAATATTTTTCTCCCCGTGTCCTACCCTTGTTAGAATTCTAGACCCAGCGTTGTAGAACTCGGATGAATGGAATTGAAGACGCGTGAATCCACTTGAAAACCCTGACAGTCATTCTTCCTGAATTTAAAGTGTCGAAGCAGGAAATATTCTCCTTCCACTGCCGCTGTCACTCGCCTCGCACCCTCTCCTCTATCCCTCCTCAATAAGCTGGCGACGGAGCGGTTCGCCGCACTCGCCAAACACCGGCGCCAAGGTGCTCTTTTCGCGCGCATTCACCGGGTGCTCCCCTCCGATTGGCCGGCGGGATCCACGTGACGCAACAACCGCTGCCGTCTTTCAGGTGAGTATTCCATCGCGGAGTAGACAGCTGTTATGTAACACGCACAATAGAGGAAGTGGAGTGCGCGCGCGCGCTCAACAAAAGAAGTAAAGGAAAAAAAAAGGGCAGGTCTTGGATAGGGACTGACAGACAGACAGACATGAACTGTCGCTTGATTCTTCTATTTATTTATTTATTTTTTTCCGGGTTGGGATCTCGTTCGCGTAGCCGATAGAAAAAGAGTGTGTCGCTGCCGTCTCTATCTTTGAGCAGAACAGGGAGGGGGAAAAGAACGTAATGAGGGCGCCGGCCGGTTTGTTTGCATATTAATTGGAGGAGCTGCGATTTCCTGCTCTTGCGGACTGAATGAAGAGGGGCGGGAGGGAGGGCGGCCAACGGTCACCCTTCACCCCGGACCAGGGGCGTAGCCAAGGGGGGTCATAACCCCCCCCCCATGAGGAATTTTTTTGCTATACAAAATGTATATTCTCCACTCCCTTACCATATGTGACTTGCAGTAGTAGTAACCCCCCCCCATGAAAAATTTCTGGCTACGCCCCTGCCCCGGACAGTGCCATATTACCGGCAGGGAAAACGGGGCAACCGCCCAGGGCCCACAGATTTTAGGGGCCTAAAAATCTTGCTTCTTACACTTTTATAATTTTACAATTAAGTTAAAAAGAATTTAAAAAATGCCAAAAGTTAAATGATTTTTGAATTATAAAGTATGAACAATGAAAAAATAATTCAAATTTACATCTGTGTATAAATTAAGCGTATTTTTAATTCTTTGAAATGCTCCATAGAGTCGATATAGCATACCAATATGTAAAAAAATAACTAAAAACAGTTTGTAAAGAGTATTTTTGATGTTAAAAAATAGCAAAATTAAAAAAAAAATTTTTAAAGAAATATTTACAAAAATGACTGTTTACAAAAAGTGGTTGTATTCAGGGACTGTTTTACAGCGGGGCATTCGAGGCACGTGCCCTGGGCCCCCGATTTTTAGGGCCCCCCAAAACTTCCTTTTATGTAATCATAATAGCTACTAAAATGATCTCTCAAGAGAAAAATTTTTGATTACTTCATTTCATCACAAATATTCAAAATTTTTAATTTAATGTAACTTGTAGCGCTAAAATTATGCATTCGATAAATTCGATATTCGCAAATTCGTTCGGACACCTCGGCATGCTCCTTCTTTTATCTTTTCAACGGTGTGGGACGGCTGTCAATACCCATAAAAACATTTCAAAATCGAAAAATTCATATAGGTGGTATCTGTCGTGACATTTTACTGAATTGTAAATGTTTACGTATGGTTAACTTAGGAATGATAATTGGTTTTAACTTAATTTAGTCTGCGGAAAATTTTTGTGCAGGGGCCCCCAAAAGTATCTGTGCCCTGGGCCCCCAAGTGTGTAGATCGGTCCCTGGTTGTATTCCGTGAATGTTAACAACTGTGATATAGCATTTCGATGTAACGTTTGTGTTTGGAAGGGGTAAGATATTTAAAACTTTCAATATAAACCAATCATAATCTGTTTTTTTTTTAGCGGGAGGGTATTGCAAGGGGCCCCATTTTTTTTCTTCTGCCCAGGGCCCGCAGTTGACTTGATCGGGCTCTGACTCTCTCAGCCGAAAAGAGTGTTCTTCTCTGGTGTCTTTTCATACGAGCATCGATCGCCGTATATGGGATACGGATGAGTTGAGTCCACTGCCGGTGAGAGGGTGCGGGCTGGAGGCAGGGGCTTAGCCAGAGAACCCCCCCCCCCGAAATAAAATCCTGGCTACGCTACTGACCAGAGGCCCTGGCCAGCCGAGGGAGGAGAACGGGCCCTGGCCATCCGTTTTCAAACAGTTTTTTTTTCGACGACCCCGTGTGGCAGAGTGGGACAGCGACCACCCTCCGTTCCGCGGAATAACGGTCGTTTACAGAGGTGGTCGCTCGGAGAAGTATAAACGTTTGATACCCCCCCCCCCAAAAAAAAAAAAAAAAAAAAAAAAAAACCTCACTAAAAATTGTTTATGTTGTTATTTATGAATTTGCATAATAATAAGTAATTAAACAAATATCCATTTTTAATTTCAATTTTAATACGATATTTAGACATTTCGGATTGTTCCTTTCTTTATTTTTTGCATCTGAATAAAGAATGAGACTAATTATTAGCGGTACACGATGAGAGGAGTGGGTGGCTACGACGTGTGAATCACGTGGTGTTCGGAGAGCTTATTTCTGCGTTTATGCTGAAGAAAGTAGAATCATCTAAGTGTAATATTAATCGACATTCATTTCTCATTTCTTTAGCTAGAACGCGGAAATAAACCCTTAGAACATCACGTGACGCTCTTACGACACGGAATGTTTTAAAGATTTATTGAGCTGGAGAAATGATTGTGGATAAATATTACACTTAGATGGTGACCCCTAATTTACGCTTTAATTTCTACTTTCTTTATCTTAACCTTTAACGTGCAGTGTTCCCGCACTGGGAACACCTAACTCTGACGTTCTGACTGTTGCCAGTCGCGAAGAATAGATTTTATTTCTATAACAATAGCGCGCTGTCGATCTAACGATCTGGAGTTTTGGGCGATTTTCTCCAGATGTCACGTGAATACGCATTAGAGCCTTTAAAAAAGCCCTCCACCAAGGCAACCTTCCCGTGAGGAAAATAGCCGTGCCTTAACCCAGCGGTTCTCAACCTTTTAACTTCGCCCCCTCCCAACAAAGGCTAACTTACGGTAGCACCCCCCCCCCTTCACATTGTTCAGCATACATTCAGTTTTTTAATCTTTAACAATGTACATTTAGTCGAATTTTCTACAAAATAATGTTATCAGTAAAGTTTGAATGAACATTTTAAGCGAAAATGGATATATTTTTGAGTAAAAATGAGAATAAATTAGGCGATTTTTAAAAATCGTGCATCATTACTTGCTCTTTGGTTTTTCTCGTGCCTCCCCTGGAAACGCTCTGCGCCTCCTTGGGGGGCGCGCCCCACAGGTTGAGAAACGCTGCCTTAACCACAATAAAAATATATAAATGTAATACTTTACTTATAATAATACTTATAAATATAATACTACTTATCTATAAATCAATTTTTATCATAAAAGTTTTCAGATTTTCCACTTTTCTAAATGTAGTTACTTTTGGATCTTAGTTTTCTAATGACTTCTGAAGATTAACTTTTTCATTCCGATTCTTTTGAACTCTGATATTCGTCTTCACTCAGAATCACTTTCTTTTTCTTCTCCTTCTTCCTATTTTTTTTTTTTTTTTTTTTTTTTTTTGAGAGAGAGAGAGAGAGAGAGAGAGAGAGAGCACCATCGGACCCCTCTGGAAGAAGAAGTTATAGGGTCTCACTGCTATAAGGCTTGCTCTTTTTCATTGGCCTTTATCTAGAGCAGATCATATAAGGGCACTGCTTAAAAGATGCCCCCCTTTGCAAACCCATAAAATCTCATTCCAAGCTCGAGGAGAAAGTAATTTATTTCAAGCCAGCACTTTTCTGTTTACACACTCACACATCAATGACCCGAAGTCACAGTTGCCAACCTTTGAGAACCAAAAATGGGGAGTTTTTGCTTTGGACACAATTTACTACATAAATGGAAAACTAAGCTGTAAATAGATGGGACTATTTACATGACTAAGAAAGGGCAATTTTGGAATATGTAGAAATTTTCTTCTTATAGCAAATTTACATCAGAAAAATAAGAAATTACATGCTGAATTTAAAATGCTGATGTTAAATCTTGACTAAAATGAATTTTATATACCTTTATCCAAACACCTGCACATAATTTATAGTTTATGAGAAATACAAGTGCGTATGTTTGTATAGCTTTTGCGATCACCCGTCGAAAAATTATCGAAAAAATAAAAATGGCGCTATATAAATAATTTTTTTTATAAAAATGGTGGATGTTGGGGGAACAGTTTTTTCTTGGAATAGACACTCAATAGTGTAATAATTACGATTATAGTTGAAATTGGGCGCGACAAGCCGCGACACCCCTTCAAAAAGCTTTTTGAAATGTGAATTTTTGAAAAAAAATTAGAAAAACAAAGTTTACAATTTTTTAAAATAAAGTCATATTATTTTTTCAAGCTAATAGATACATATAATTAAAATACATATATTTTACTACAATTATACTAAGTATCAAACCAGTAAATTAATTTAAAGAGCCCGTAAAAAATGCAAGACGAAGTAATAGAAAACGCTGAAATCTCTTGCCGTAAATGAAGAAACTTGCTTTTAAACCGAGTGTTGCATCTTTTGGATATGAATTATGGTCGAAAAACATGCATTACATGATGCATCAGTTACTAGGCTATCCAAAAACATATATATTACTGTTTTTAAACAAATTTAAAATTTTCGACTTTTGGCCAGGATTTTGATACGAATACTCCACTGTGCGACGTGTGAATCACGTGGTGTTCGGAGAGCTTATTTCTGCGTTTATGCTGAAGAAAGTAGAATCATCTAAGTGTAATATTAATCGACATTCATTTCTCATTTCTTTAGCTAGAACGCGGAAATAAACCCTTAGAACATCACGTGACGCTCTTACGACACGGAATGTTTTAAAGATTTATTGAGCTGGAGAAATGATTGTGGATAAATATTACACTTAGATGGTGACCCCTAATTTACGCTTTAATTTCTACTTTCTTTATCTTAACCCTTTAACGTGCAGTGTTCCCGCACTGGGAACACCTAACTCTGACGTTCTGACAGTTGCCAGTCGCGAAGAATAGATTTTATTTCTATAACAATAGTGGCGGGTGACCTAGCTCCAGGAGAATCCTTTACTTTTCAGCACGTCATTTCCCATTAAAAAAATTGGTCACGATTATTTTTAACAGCACTGACATCTGCTGAAAAATGGAAGAATGGGAGAACAGCTGGATAGGTTGCCCAATGCTGAAAAAAAGGCAGCCGTTGCCATCGCTCGACTGAACGACCCGCAAGAGGGCGGGCTGGCGATCGGAACGTTCATCGCGTGCCACAGATCGAGAGACCCCTTTTTTGACGACAGCTGGCTGTGCGCGGACACAGCCAGCTGTCGTCAAAAAAAGGGTCTCTCGATCTGTGGCAGGCGATGACCGTTTCGATCGTCCGCCCTCTTGCGGGTCGTTCAGTCGAGCGATGGCAACGGCTGCGCTTTTTTCAGCATTGGAAAAGGGTTGCGCCTCAAAGGGTGAAGCAAGTCTACCCCTTCCGTGCTGACCAAACGTTCTCCCATAATAGAAAAGAACTCGTCTCAGCTGGAGCAGATATCCCTAAATACATCGCGAACTGAAACAAGTTAGTGACATGAAGTATCAAGACTTCTGAAAAACCTTAAAAATAGCTTTCCACTTATCTTCATTAAAAATCTTTACAACAACTTAAAAGATCATTTAAAAACAAAATTTTGAATTTTTATTTATAAAATTATTATTTTATTTTTAAACAAAATTTTGAATTTTTATTTAATTTTTATATTTATATATTATTTATATTTTTGAATTTTTTTTTGAATTATTTATTTATTCAGTCATTTTTTGGGAACCCCTTTCAATTCTGAGGGGAAGCTCAAGCTTCCCGAGCCTTTTCGGTATTCAGGTTCTCTGAGTTGCGCCACTCATTCGAATGAGGGGGGGGGGGGATTAGAGCAGCGTTGCTAGAAAGTTTTCAGATAAAATTGCAAGAGGTTGCTAGAAAAGTAGCAAAATGTCGCAAAAGTGACGTCAGAGTCATTGGCTGTAATCAGAGCCTTATTATCGCATGGGCAAATCGGGACTTTGCCCAGGGCCCCGGCTCGAAAGGGCCCCCAATATCAAATGTTGTTTTGAAATATTCTTTTTTATATCAAAATTTTATGAAAAATAAAACAAATTTGATAGATAGGGGCCCCCAAATTCATCAATGCCCGGGGACCCTGTTGGTCATAATCAGGCTCTGGCTGTAATGTGATAAGAAAAATCGCAAATCCTAAAATTGAGTAGCACGATGCTTTCAAAAGTAGCAAAATTTGCGAAAAGTCGCAAGATCTAACAACACTGGATTAGAGTCGTCTGCTAATAAATATCTGGATTGGAAATCTGGAGCTCTTACGTTATGAAAGTAGCGTGTTCGATAACGCATTTTTCGAAATCTAATCTCTTAGCAGGTCTGCGATTGGATGAATGAAAATCGTCTGCATTTTGAGCTAACATTGGGTGATAGTATTTTTGAAAAATAAAGAAATCGATAGAGTGGTTGACGCGATTCCGGAATATGCTTACATGTTCGAATCCCATTATAATGTTTGGCTATAAAAATAAGTCTTCTTCCCGTGAAGGAAAAAGGTACTATTCCCGAGCGAAGAAAGAGTACTTCAAACTATTCTCTTCAGGCCCGTTGCCAGTCGATTCCAAGAGGGGGGGGGGACTGTGCCTCAGGATGTCTATATGCATTTTAAACTGTTTTTTCCCCCTCCTCTTCCCCCAAAGCCCCAAGAGCTCTTTCAAGTATTACGTAAGCCTATTTTTGGCCATTTTACTTAATTGTTTTCATTAATTTATGTGTGTGTTTTAATTCTACTAATATTGTAAATGCGAAGGTTTGTCATGGTCAGTTTGTATGTTTGTTAATCATTCATGCTGAAACGGCTTCGAGGGATTTGGATAAAACTTGGAATAAAGATAGATTACCTCTGATTTAACACATGGGTTCCCTTTCAACACCTAGGGGAAAAAAGAATAAACAAAGAACACTGTTCGCGAGATTTTTATGCCTATTTTTAATCGATAACTAATACAAAACTTTTTTATAATAATTATTATTTAATGAAATATTTAAAAGTGAACTTGCATGAGTGCTTGAGTAAACATGCCTTGACTATACGGTTAGACATGGGGAAAGGCACCTATATTATACGTGTATTTATGCAATACTTGGCAAAACACTGATATCAGCTGACTACTTTTTTTTTTGTTGTTCTGGCAATTGATGCCCTGACGCCTAATGAGCTATTTACTTAAATTGAGGAGAGGGCAACATTTTTCCTGGCGGAGGGGCAGGCATCGTCCCCCAATGCACCCCCCATGGCTACGGGCGTGGCTTGGCATGCCTTGGCCCATGAAAGATTTTTTTTTTTTTTTTTTTTCTGGACGGAAAGCGTTTCATAATCGATGCCGTAACAAGAGATAAGCGTTTTGGCATCGCTTCCCCGCGTCAGCCGAAATGTCGTGCACTCGCTCGACACAATGTATTCGAGGAGAGTTGAGTCATCTCCCTCCTGTTTATTTCGGAATATCGGGGTGGGGAAGGGGAAAAAAAACTTTGACAGTGAAGGCGACATTTGAAAAAGTGAATTAATAATAATAAAAAATAAAGAAATCCCCCCCCCCATTCGTTGAAACGGGACGCGGGCCAACTTGAGCGTTCAGCGGAACGATATGCCAAGGAATCGTCGTCGTCAGCCAATGACGACGAAGAGTGTTGTTCTTTTTTTTTGGGGGGGGGGGGGAACTCGTCGCTGAACCTGCAAAAAGAATTTTACGTTTGGGCTGTTGGAGCCAGCCACCTCTCTGACATTTCACTTATCTGACACTCTGCACAGGTCGACTCGGTTATAAACGACCTCCTTTCAGGCTATGAAGGGGCCCGTGCCCTAGGCACCCGTGCAGGAACAACCCCAAAACTCGAGTTTAGAGCTATGTAGAGGCACACAAAAATGAATTTTAAAAGCGTCCAGGCTATCCCGAAGTGAATGAGTGGCAGACCTGAATTTAAGATTAACCCTTTGAGGCGCAACCCTCTACCCATGCTGAAAAAAGGACAGCCGTGGCCATCGCTCGACTGAACGACCCGCAAGAGGGCGGACCATCGAAACGTTCATCGCGTGCCACAGATCGAGAGACTCTTTTTTTGACGACAGCTGGCTGTGCACGGGCACAGCCAGCCTGAAGAATATACAGTCGCCAGCGCACTGTATATTCTTCACTCCCTTATCACACACACGTATCCATATATGTGAGTTGCAGTAGTCGTAACTCCCCCATGAACCCTATGAATGAAAACTTTCTGGCCACGCCACTGGGGGTGAAGGGGTGTTCCCCCCGACAGAACACGTTGCCTTCCCTGGGCGGCGCCATCTCATTTTTATTCGATCGCGGTTATTATTTCTTCCTCCAGGTGTGTGTGCAGATGACCCACTTCTCTCTCTCTGCTCTGTTGGAGTAGCTGCTGTACTTTGGAGGACTGCACTCTTTCTTTTCTCTCTTCCGAATCAACCAGAAAATACATTCACTTACATTCTGAATGAAACAACTGATTCATGGAAGGACATTCTTGTGACAGGCCGGATCCCACACTGCCAGGGACGTGCCAACGTCTCCGAAAGTGGGGTGGGGGGGGGCGAACCATTTTTTCCGACATCGGGAGGGGGAGCAGTCATTTTACCAGCCCCTCATCCCCCCTCCACCCACCAATGTTTTTAAAATGAAAGGTGTCAACCTTGGTACCAGGAAATTTTTTGTTTGTACTTCTATAGCTCAATGACAATAATCATTCTCTTCAGGGAGGGGGCAGCGATTTTGCCCCTCCCACCCATTTTTATTTGTAATCGGCTTCAATCTTTAACCTCGTCTGTACACCCTCTCAAAAAAGTATTCGAGTGTAAGCCGAATTTCCTGTATCAGTTTCATGTTAGTTAACTAATTAATTTACCGATTTTTTTTTGTATCTCAATAGTTTGCTTAAAATAAGTTTTGTTCGTGCGGAAGGGGATATTGGTGGCAGCTATTTCGCCCCCTACTTCCGTTTGAACTAGTAAAATTTTCGTTTATGCCTCATTAGTTTGTTTAAATAACCGTTTTCTTGAGGGGAAGGGGACGGAAAATTTCAATAAATGAATTTATTAATTCATTAAATTGAATTATTAATTCATATAATTGAATTTACTAATTCATTAATTAATGAATGGATTTATAAATTCAGGATGGGGGGAGCAATAAGCTTCCCCCCATCCTGAAGAAGAAAACTATTGTAAACAAACTATTGAGGGGGCTAAAATACTGAGGGGGCGAATTATATAGTTCGCCTCTTCTACTCATTGACCAAGGGGGCGATAAACGCCCCTGCCCCCCCCCTGTTGGCACGTGCCTGCACACAGCGCACAGATATCCATTGGTCATTTATAAGGAATCAGAGTCGGATAGTGGGTATATCTATTACAAGTCCAAGATCCTCCAGATAACTATCAGGTTGTAACGAAAGTTCTCCGCCCAGTCTGCTTGAGTCAGCTCATGCGGCACACAGCGATTGAGCTTGTGCATCCAGTTTATGGAATGCATAGCATGACTCATGGGCATGGCAGTGATGTCTAACTCTCTAGC
This sequence comes from Cheiracanthium punctorium, assembly GCA_038373885.1. Classification (NCBI taxonomy): domain Eukaryota; kingdom Metazoa; phylum Arthropoda; class Arachnida; order Araneae; family Cheiracanthiidae; genus Cheiracanthium; species Cheiracanthium punctorium. The sequence goes on from JAWZYV010011745.1 coordinate 204,904, forward strand.
TAGCTCTCGAGTAGTTCAATACTAATCTTCTCCCACAAGTTCTCACAGATGACTCTCCTCGACATCAGTAGGCCGGCCAGAGAGCTCCACTCCTTGAATGTCATAGGCCCTGTTTTTTAACTTTCAGTACCAAACCTTCGCAGTGTCATGTGATGCGACAGTAAAATCTAAATGACACACATCATTCTTTGACATTCTGTAGCTGACTTCTTCCAACAGAACTGGAAGTCAAGGATGGTTCTAATCCAGTAACGGGATAGTTCCATTTCAGACCCTTGTTCTTAATGATAACTATATTTTTTAACAACACAGTATTCTAAAGCAAGTCTCTTTCTTTGAAATGACAAAAGATTGTTTCACAAAATAGGAGCAAATACACCAACGTGCACTGTTTGCAGACGATATTTGTGGTGGCGGGAAACTTTCGTTACAACCTAATGAAAATAGACCTCTATAAGAGATTTGAGGTGTGACCTCTCCAAGGACTAGACAACGCCTATAATATCCAGGATGGCTGTATAAGAGATTTATATCCAAGTAGCATAGATATTAATTGGACGTCCAAAATATCCGAGATTTCTGAAACAGCCCATAAATAGATATCTATAGCATATCTAGGATATCCGAGCAATCTGCAATAGCCCTCTTTTGGGATGCGGAAAAAGTGAATTGTCGCGTCATAACTACGCCATCTCTTATCCGCTGAGTTTACTTCCTCCATTTTGTGAATTTGGGTGCTGCCATCTATTATCATACAAAAGAACTTCAAGTTACTCTTAAACTGAGACCTAATTTTCGCTGTTGGTATCGAACCTTGGATCCAAGGCGTGATAGGCGAGCGATTCGCCTCAGATTGAGATGACTAAAGTTTGAAGTGATTGTTGTTTCAATGTCGGAATGGAAACTGTATCTAAATAAATAAAATTAGAATTTACCTGTACACTGCTTGGTATTCCAATATTTTGTGATTTCTATCCGTTTTAAGCATTTGGGACTCCAGTACAACCATAAAAAAAAAGTTTGTCGTTCTGTCAGTAACTCTTCTTTTATCAACACATCACGTAAAACAGACTGAAGTGAATGAAATAAAAATTGGTGACATAGGTGGTCACTCAACTTAAACTATAGGAGTCGAATTTTTAAAAAATTCACTAGACTCTGAGATTTTCCGAAAATCGTTTCAAACTGCTCAAATTTTTGTTCGCACATCACGTTATAACGACTCAATGAAATTGGGTGACATGATAGATGATCACTCAACTTAAGCTAGAGGCGTTGGATTTAGAAAATTTACTTACTAGATTTTGCGATTTTTCTGATAATCCTTTCAAGCTGCTTAAATTTTTGTTTCAGTATGCATAAAAACTGCATATAATTTGCACAAGTGTATACTTTCAAAGTATTCAAAAATATCTACTTTTTGTGTACAATCTATATGTTTTTGTAAAAAAAGTGCAGGCTTTTCCTAGCTGGGTAGGTGCTACCATTTTCGATTATTTTTTTTTAAAAAACTGTACTTAATTTGGATAGCTACATAGTTATTGTGCAATAAAGTTAATTGGATGTTGTGGTTGTGGAGACTGTTAATAATTATATGCTGTATATTATTTGAATTATAACTGTTATACTGCAGTGCATTTGAATTTGAATCATAAATCCATCCTTCATTACAAATAAATAACATTGCTCTTCATTATAACTTAAGTACATAATTATTGATGATTAATAAATTCACGTACATAATTTTATCAATTCAATCGAATAAAATCCAACACGGAGAAAAATGTGTATCGCTGATGTATACCGTACGCATAGATCAGATGCTGCCTCTCTCTTTTTAAATTTTTAAATCGAGGGAGAAATTTGAAGTGTCATTAAATATAAAAATCAAAATTTTCCAATGCTAACCCAGTGAAAATTGCGTTAAAATGTGTACAAATGTATGTGAAATTATGAGAATGTCATAAATTAACGTGCGATACCCCACAGCCTTAAAAAAACATTAAAAATTTTTTACAAAGAATTTCAAACTTATAAAAATTTGAATAAGCTTTCACAAATGTTTATTTTACAATACAATAACAATACAAAATACAAAATACAATAATGCGTGAAAACCTGTTTAACCCTTTAACGCACAGTGATCCCGCTCTGGGAACCCCAAACTCGGACGTTTTGACTGTTGCCAGTCACGAAGAATAGATTTGATTTCATAAATAGAGTTGCGGGTGACACCCCTAGCAGCAATCTTTGCTCGGGCTTTACCAGGCCTATGATCGGTGCATCGGCTATTCATCGCCTGATCATTACTGATCATCCTTAATTTTTCGTATGTTCATCTTTTCCCGATGATCGAATCTTTACACTGAGATCTGATAGGCATTGCGAAGGGTAAAGCGAGCAAACAGGTTCATATCGGTCTTTCTCCCAAGTAGCTGAACGGCTCGATATCTCCGTTCCTTCATTAATGTGCAAAGAGCAACGGAGGATTTTAAAACAAAATTTGTCAGCGACTAAAAATTCTGGAAGTTTCCTGAAAAAGTGCGAAATTAATATATATAAGAAATTTTCCTTTGTGTAAATTTTTAATGACATTTCATTCAAAATCTTGCATTCTTCCCTAGAACAACCTTGAAGAAAAGGATATTTAGTTATAAAATTATATATGCATATGAAAGTTGATACAATAAATTGATACAATAAAAGAAATAAACAAGCTAATATGCAAATCAACCATATATGTGCCAATTTTTATCGATTGCTCAGTTTAAAAGTTTCACCAAAGGTCATAGGCTTCATAAAAAGTGGATATTTTTTAATATTTTGAAAGCATACACTTTTTGTGCAAATTATATACATTTTTTATGCATACTAAAAAGTGAATATTCTATATTGTCAAAAATTGTGCACAAAAAGTGTATACTTTTCAAAGTATTCAAAATATTCACTTTATATGCAAATTTTTTGCACAAGAAGTGCAAACATTTTCTAGCTGGGATTTAAGCAGTTTGAACAGTTTTCGCAAAATCTCAAACTCTCATCCAAATTGTAAACTTTAGGGGCATGGTTTAAATTGTACGACCACCTATCGTGTCACTAAATTTTGCTTTATTAAGTCGTATGTGATGCGCCGACAAAAATTTACGCAGTTTAAAACGATTTTACGAAGAAATCTCAAAATCTTTTTTTTTTTTTTTTTTTTTTTTTTTTTTAATCCGACGATTATATAGCTTAAGGTGAGTGATTGCCTATCATGTCAGTAAATTTCATTCCTTTCACTTTAGTCACTTTTACTTGATGTGCGAACAAAAATTTACGCAGTTTGAAACAATCTTCGAAAAACCTCAAAATCTATAGAGAGATTTTTAAAATATTCATTATAATGAATATTTTTAAAACAGACAAACTTTTTTTTTTTTTTTTTTACGGCCGTACACAGGTTCCAAATGCTTAAAACGGATAGAAATCGCAAAATCTCTTAAAATTACTCTTAAAAAAGTAGTCTCTAAGAGTAATTTATAGAGAGACTCTCTCTCTATAAATTACTCTTAAAAAATTTTATCTAGCTGGGATATACCCCAATTTTTATCGATTGTTCAGTTTAAAATTTTATCAAAGGTCATAGGCTTCACATCCTAAGTTGCAAGGTCTTCCGAGATGAATATAACCCCAATCGCATCGGCTTTACAACGGCTCTACGCCCAATTTCCCCCCTTGCCGATGATCCAACCCTACTATTCGGGAGAGGACATGCTCGAGCAAATTCCGAGATAAGAGCCCCCGACGCGATGAAGAACCTTTCATGGCGCTCGCTGCGCTTCCTCCCTGTCCGATCATCGGCATTTCAGGAACCGATGACCGTTTGCTACTAGGGATAGCTCCACGAGAATCCTTTACTTTTTAGCACGTCATTTCCCGTAAAAAAAATTGTCACGATTATTTTTAAACAGCACTGACATTTGCTGAAAAATGGAATAACGTGATAACAGCTAGAGAGATTGCCCCAAGCTGAAGAAAGGGCAGCCGTTGCCATCGCTCGACTTAACTACCAGCAAGATGGCGGACGATCGAAACGTTCATCGCGTGCCACAGATCTAGAGACACTTTTTTGACGACAGCTGGTTGTGCCCGGGCACGGCACGATGAACGTTTCGATCGTCCGCCCTCTTGCTGGTAGTTCAGTCGAGCGTTGGCAACGGCTGCCCTTTTTTCAGCATTGGGAAATGGTTGTGCCTCAAAGGGTTAACTGCATAGATATAAATTTTAGAAAGCTTGAGAAGAAGTTTTCACTTCTGACGTGCTCAGCAGCAGTGTGACTGAGAGTGTAACGTCACTGAAATCAGCCGCGGTTGTAGATCCAGTCATTTCTAATCTGCAGCGGCCATCCAATATTCCACGTAAATAAGACGTCTACAAATGCATTTCTCATGGATGTCATACACGCACACTCTATGGATTGGTAGCTTTGGATGGTAATTGGATATCTATGGGACATCTATTTCATTAGCTACATAAGATGTCTGCGGATGGATTTTTTATGGATGTCATCCATACATTTCTAATAGATATCCTCCACGGATGACTATAAAGGTGCGTTCAGTTCAGACTAACGTTTTTATCGTTCTTCTTGTAGCTAATGTCGCAAAAATCGTAAGCACAAAAATTCAGAGCGTTCACACTCTGGACTTGAAAGTTTTGAATCGGTTGGGGAGGGGGGGGGGGTTTCTAGGTGAAACGAAAAAGGGTTGAGTACGTGCATGCGGAAAGAATGATGGATGTTGACATCCTTTCCCCACCTTGAAAACGTATCCACAAAAGAAGAGGGGGAATCATAGAGACGATAGAGACATTAGGCACGGATTTGGAAAGAACTTAAATCCCAGAAAGCTGGTTTTATCGTCGCTAACGGACGTCATAACTAAGACCGATAGCTACAATAAGAACTCGAACGACAATAAGAACGTAGTCTGAACGCACCTTTAGCTATCTATAAGCCCTCTAAGGATATCTTATAGAGGTAGCTATACATGTCTTATAGATATATAGCACCAGGCAACCGAGTACCATGCTCAGAATCTAGAGGCTCCCTAAGTGTAAAATAATGGGTACGTAAATGCCTTGACACATATCAATAATCTTCATAGTTGCCAAAGATTGACATCGCTGTCGGATGGCAAATTCATTATCAGGCAAGCTTGGGTCGGCATTCAGTGTTACAATATGGCATATACTTTGTTTTGAAGAGGGATGCTCAGTATTGGGTGCCATCAGGGTTGAGCAAAAAGTAGTTTAATATAAGGTGCCTCCTTTCCTTCCGTAGCAGATCAGCGAGGGTGTCAGTGAAGATTTTGGGTGATGCATTCACTAACAGCGTCTTCATTACTTCAGAAATCAAGAATTTGAGTGAGTTGAGCTGTCCAATGAATGAGTTTATAAAAAAAATCATCCAGTCTGTTATACACTGTTCGGAACGTAGCTGTACACACCGCAATCGTTCATAGTTTCACTCGTCTCGTCCTATACTGTGAACAAAGCCATTGTAAAGTATCCGTCCAAATTTCGAATTCTTTTATGAAATCCTTTGGAATGTGGGTGGCATCGAAGAAACAACCACACCCATTCATTAGGAAATTCCGAATGTCCTACATCCATCTTACAGTCCCCAAAATGGTTTCTGTTAGTTTGAGTTTTTACTCTTCAGGAAAATGCAAAGCTCCACGCTGAATGGCAAGCCATTCTAAAACGTTTTAAACAAGGATAGTCAGTATCCACATGTGTGGCAGCTTTGTAGATACTTAGACTGTTGACCCGAAGTATGGGCCGACGTCTAGCCGTTCTTTGTCGTTTCTCCTTCCAAATACTGATCATCTGTTTCATCTGCTTGTGTTTGAGCTACACGTTCGTGCATTGGGGCCAAGTGCTGCTGCCAGTGATCCTATATGTTTCCATAAAACCCATCCCAGGACAAACTTTTGCCCTTTTTTTTTGTAATAAAAAAAGAAAGGATGCCTCCAAAAATCTCTTTACAACGAAGGAAATTAGAAACATGAACTTTAGAAGACTATTCCATGGAAATGTGTTGCGTGCCATATTTAAACACTTTTATTCGCCAACTCGGTTAAGGAATGAGGGATCATAAGAACATTTTTAATTCCTTTCAAAATGGGTTGATTCCATGCTATGACCCCAAATACGGAGAAGTTCTTTAGAGCTAATTTCGATCTGTGACATTTTTAAAGAGAGACCATGGGGTGTCCAAAGTTACTAAAGCCTCACTAAAAGCCTTCGATATTTGGAGTCGGAAAATACTTGGAATATACTTTGATTTATACTAATATCTAGGATAAATCAAATAATTGTACTGGTGAGCGTTCCTTTCCACTCTTCGCCTATTAAAAGCGCAACGGATGAAAGCAGACTAGCGATGCTGATCACGTTCTGACGTTTGGACTGTTGCCAGTCACGAAGACTGGATTGGATTTCTATAAAAATAGTAGCGGGTGACACAGCTCCACGAGAATCCTTTACTTTTCAGCACGTCCTTTCCCGCAACAAAAAGGGTCACGATTATTTTGAACAGCACTGACATCTGCTGAAAAATGGAAGAATGCGAGAACAGCCGGATAGATCGCCCCATGCTGACAAGAGGGCAGCCGTGGCCATCGCTCGACTGAACGACCCGCAAGAGGGCGGACGTTCGAAACGTTCGTCGCGGGACACCGATCGAGAGACCCTTTTTGGACGACAACTGGCTGTGCCCAGCACCGGCCAGCTCCGTCCAAAAAGGGTCTCTCGATCGGTGGCACACGATGAACGTTTCGATCGTCCGCCGTCTTGCGGGTCGTTCAGTCGAGCGATGGCAGCGGCTGCCCTTTTTTCAGCATTGGGAAAGGGTTGCACCTCAAAGAGTTAAGGGCCTTCTCTGCGTATCGTATCGGTGCCTATGGGGCAGAAGTCTGAATGCCCCCTTCCCTACTCGCTGTTACTGTGTCAGACAACTACTTTGTCTGCTTTCTCCTATTTGCCACGATAAAATGTATCCAACATGAAATACACTAATATTAGATGAACGAGAATGTTTATGAGCATTATAAACGTATGAAACATAAACATTATGAAATTATTGAAAATGAAGACCTTTCAAACTACACAGTAAAAAAAATCAGAAACGCTACATACTTATAGCGGAAAGGTTTCCGAAAGTATAGCGTAACCTACCGATGCTCTACTCGAACTCACGACTTCGGAAACATAACCCATATTTCGGGGTAAAATATTTACGGGGAAAGGAAATCTTTATTTGGGACTTCGCGCGCATGCGCCAAGTGCCAAGAGACAGAGGGATAAGAGTGAACGCGTCTCCCCTAATAGCACAGAACTTCTTCTTCTTGCACAGCTCGATTATGACCAACAGGGGCCCCCGGGCATTGATGAATTTGGGGGTTCCAATCTATAAAATTTGTTTTCTTTTTCATAATATTTTGACATATAAAAGAATATTTCAGAACAACATTTGAAACTGGGAGCCCTGGGCAAAGTCCCGATTTGCCCATGCGATAATAAGGGTCTAATAACTTGTGAGTGATGTAACTCCACTGTGTGGTCACTGTGAAGTTTATTTGTGACCAGTCACCAGGTGACGTCGCCGGATGAATACTTAAATAAAACAGTACATTATCTCCTGAAAATAATTTATGTGGAAAAAAAAGATTTAAGATTTTTAATTTATATTTATTAATTATGGTATTTTCCCTCCATTTACAAAGTACTTCAAAAAATTTTAAGTTTCCAAAACAAGCCATACCACAACAGCAGTCAGTTTACTTTTAAAGCAAATTCCGGCAAGAGAATCACAGCGTCGCGGTAACGTGCTGTCCTATGGGCCCGGCTGTCCTGGGTTCGATTCTGATCGCTGGTCCTGCGCGCTCCTTCCGTGAGAGTTTGGTGCTGACATCTAGATTATGTTACTCGAAGCGCTTCATTTAGTGCATGTTACTTTTTCTGAAAAACTCAGAAAGGTTACTCGTTAATTCGGAAACCTTTGTGAAATACACGGAAAGGTTACTCAATATTTTCCAAAATATACAGAAACATTACCCATCTTTTCCAGAAACCTTACCTAAAAAGTAGGAAAATATGTAAATATGTTTCCGACATTGCAGAAACGTTTCTAAATACTTTACCCGCATGGTTCGGAAACGTTTCTGCAATTTTAAACTACAAGAGCTGCCTCATTTTTTGGAGTAACGTTTCCGAATATTTTTTTACCGTGGCAACTCAAAGCCTGACTTTTTCCGTAATACTAATCGGCCCATTTCTATAGATGGGTGGGACATTCTCGCCGGATAGCCACTCAAAATACTTCAGTGGGTCCGGCCACTGACCGGGTCATCCCTTAAAATGGAGCAGCCATTCTCACGGTAAAAAAAATTCGGAAACGTTACCCCAAAAAATGGGGCAGCTCTTGTAGTTTAAAATTGCGGAAACGTTTCCGAACCATGCGGGTAAAGTATTTAGAAACGTTTCTGCATATGTCAGAAACATATTTACCTATTTTCCTGCATTTTAGGTAAGGTTTCTGGAAAAGATGGGTAACGTTTCTGTATATTTTGGTAAAATATTGAGTAACCTTTCCGTGTATTTCGGAAAGGTTTCCGAATCAACGAGTAAACTTTCCGAGTTCTTCAGAAAAAAGTAACATGCACTAGATGAAGAGTTTCGAGTATCTTAAACTAGATGGCAGCACCAAACTCTATCGGAAGGAACGGTCAGGACTAGCGACCAGAATCGGACGCTGGACCTTCGCATTCGGGGGGGGGGGAGCACGGTACCACGACTCTGCGGTTTTCTTGCCGAATTTTGCTTCAAAAGTAAACTGACTGCTGCAAAAGTTATTTGTGGTACGGCTTGTTTTGGAAACTTAAATTTTTTTTGACGTATTTTGTAAATGGAGAGAAAATACTATAATTAATAAATATAAATTAAAAATCTTTAATCTTTTTTCTTCCACATAAATTATTTTCAGGAGATATTGTGCTGTTTGATTTAAGCATTCATCCGTTTTATTTAAGTATTCATCTGGCGACGTCAGCTGGTGACTGGTCACAAATAAACTTCACAGTGACCACACAGTGAAGTTACATCACTCGCAAGTAGAAATGGGGAAAGAATGAACACCCTGTTCTTTTGAACCTGTTCTCAAGAAAGAACGGGAACACCCTGTTCAGTGATCACGGCAAAAACATGTTCTCAGTTCATTAAGGTCCGACGCTTCAAAATTTTATGGCAGGCAAGCGTGTTGAAAAGAGAAATTTTGGAAAATGCCTTAAAGGTGAAATTTCTCATTGAAAGGCACGATTAATATTTTTTTGCTAAGAAAAATTTAAATTCTGGGGGGGGGCAGACCCCCCCCTCCCCCACATTGGCTACGTATCTGATGGTGGGGACAAAAGTTCACAATTTTAGCTTTATCAAATTCTAATAGTGGAATCTTAGTTATTTTGAGAAATAATGATAACGAAGATGATTATCCGGGGGGGGGGATAGAACTTTTAACCCAACCTACCATAATTTTAAAGTGGACCCGGGCAAAGAATAAGAAGCTTTCTTATATGTTCAATACGAAATGCACTCACAGGAAAACAATTCGTCAATTTTTATTATTCCAGCCAAACTACTCAATTTCAATCAAAGTAAAAAATTTAATAATAAAGAAAATGATAGTCTGAAACACAAACAAATCGAAAAAAAAAATATTTTATCAACGTCAAACAATAATATAAGCATTACACTATCTCCATATAAAACGCGCCTTCGCTTCATACGCTCTTAGCCATCTCTTATTGGCTGAAAAAGAACCTGTTCCGGAGCAGCCTCTCCTATTGGCTGAAAAAGAACACGTTCTTTGATCACGACTCCAGGGAGTTCTCCGAGCAGTGAGCGGGAACACCTAGTTCAACGTTCTTTTCCTGAGCTGGTGTTCTTTTTCGGAACGGAGAGCTGAGGCGTTCTTTCAGGGAACGGAGTAAAAGGCGTTCTCTTGCTGAACAGGTTAAAAGAACTGTTCTTCGGTGAAAGGTGTTCTTTCATTGATCTGTTCTTTTGCTTTAATTAAGTTCTGAGCTAGGGTCAAAGTTGTAGACTTAGAGTCAGAAGCAAGGCCGTACTTAGACGGGGGGGGGTGTCAAGGACGTACCCAGGGGGGTCCGGGACCCCCCCCCTGAAATTTCAGTTTTTGTTAACAAAATAAGAATGATTAAGTCATTTTGTGAAAAATTCTACCTTTTTCACCGTTTGGACCCCCCCCCCTGAAATTTTTTTCTGTGTACGTCCTTGGGGGGGGTCCTATGAGTTCGGACGCCGCTCCCCCGAAGTTATTACATTATATGTACATGGTGTATTTATACAGGGACGTAGCCAGAAATTTTTTTCTGTGTGGGGATGGTGAGGGGCATGGGCGCCGGCAGCATAGGGCAAGGGGGGGGCAATGCCCCCTCCCCCCTGGATTTTTGTATGCAGTGTTATCCTTTGCTCTTTTGCTCTTTCCAACATGGTAACTATACGTTGAAGTAGTCTTTGCCCCCCCCCTGGGAAATATTCTGCCGGCGCCCATGGTGAGGGGTATGAAATGCAGTGATGTATAAATGAACGAAATGTTTGCGCAATAATAAAAAAAAATTAATCTTGCTAAATTAGACAGAAATTGGATGTGGGGGATATATCCTGAAAATTTTATCCCGATATACCATGCTCGCCGACTCCGAAATTATTTTCTAGGTATGGCCCTGGTCGGAAGCCATTTAATCTGGATTTTCGGAGCCATGTAGTTTTATATGCCAAAGTCGTATTCATTTTCTTAAATCGTAGTCGAAGCAATCAACATATTTATACACGCGTATTATTTTGAATCTGGAGCCTGATACTTACAGCTTTTTAAACGGAGTCTTTAATTTTTAAGCTGGAGCATGTACTTTTTAAGCTGAAACTTTACTCTTTTTTTCTTTTTAAGCTCTAAGAGTGTATCGACTCTTGTGGGGTCCCCCATTGGAAATGTGCAGGTCCATGCCGTATATTTTTAACCTGAAGGCTACACAATGATTTTTTTTTTTTTTAACTTGGGATGGATTTATTTAATATTTTGAGTTAGAGTCTAAACTTTAGAGCTAAAAATGTTTGTCGTTGGAACCAAAGCCGTATCTTTTAAGCTGGAGCCCGCGACATATATTTTTATTTGTAATCGTAGCCAAAGACGGAATGTTTTTTTTTTTTTTTTTTTTTTTTTTTATATATTCGAGCTGGATCCATAATCTTTTGGAGCTAGACCTGGAACAATAAATTTTTTTAAGGTAAGAGGCGGACCGAACGGCGAAAAAGGGTGAATTTTTCATAAAACGATTTCATCATCATTATTTTGTTAAAAACATTTTAAATTGAGGGGGGGGGGGAGACTTCCTGATTCACCTCCTTGGGTACGGTCTTGCATGAGTGCTTAGATAGGGGACAAGGGGTCAGAGCCGTATCCAGAAAAAAAAAATTATTCGGACAAAAATTTCGGAGGGGGACCAAATGAAAGAAAGGTTGAGTTTTTCACAAAGACTTCATCTTAATTGGTTTGTTAACAAAATTTTAAATTTCGGGGGTGTGGTGGACCAGACCCCTGGGTACGGCCTTGAAGGGGGTACTCCCTCTCCAGCGGTCCTACAACCCCCCCTCCCGCTCCTCCAAGAGTTACGACTTTGACTATAGGGTCGAAGCTTTCCCGAATGTATTCCAAAGTGGGGAGGGGGGGGGAGGAGGAGGTTGAAAATGGCATGTTCCGGTTTGAAGGCACTGCCTATTGCGTTACTTTCGCTTTATCATGAAATTTATGGTGTTATAGGAAAGCGGAGGGGGGGGGGGATTTCATCGCAAATTGTGAGCTTCGGCGGTCTGCTCCTCTTGTGGTCCGTGAAGAAAAAACAAAAACAAAAGGGTATGCAGTCACGTGGCATATTATATCAGATAGCTCAAGGATTAGTTGAAACAGATCATTCCTTTGCGCTGTTACTGGTATAACTCTTAGTTATGCTTATGTTTGGTATAGTTTTTCTTCATGGATAGAAAAAAAATCTTTTGTTTGGACGTATTTTAAAGTTATTGATTCCGCTGCGTCCAAAGCTTTGAGCAATATTTGTAAACAGACAGTATGTTTTAAATCTACAATTAGCAATTTAAAAAGACACATGAAAGTGAAGCACCCTTGTGTTCGGTTAAATGATAGAAATGTCGAAGAATCCTGTAAAGAAAGGGAGAACGTGGCAGTCAGTGTTACAGGAGTTGAAAATATACTAGAGGAAGAATCTAGAATTTCAGAAGAAACTGTTTCAGTTTCACCAAAGAATCAAGGTAAGAGAAAAATTCAAACGAATATTAGCCAATTTGTGCCTAAGAAGTTAACTAAATCTGACACAAACAAAATAGATGAAGCTTTAATGCGACTATTTACATTTGATTTGCAACCCTTTTCTGTTGTTTTCGAAACTATACTGCTGCTTTAAACCCGCAATATAATATTCCTGACAGAAAAACTATTTCGAAATCCATGCTACCTGCGAATTATGAAATGATAAAACAGAAAGGGATGGATTTGCTAATCATGTGACTCTCACAGACTGTTGGACATCTATTAACAATGATAGCTTTTTAGCAGTTACAGCTCATTTTTTAGACGATAACTTTATGTTAAAAGCAGTTTTGTTAGAGTGTGACACATTATCTGAAAGACATACAAGTAAAAATATCGCAGAAGCATTAGAACGGATAGTCTGCGATTGGAATATACAGAATACAATTTTTCTCACTGTAACAGATAATGCTGCTAATATGAAAAAAGCTGTAGTTGATATTTTAAAATGGGAGCATTTAAATTGCTTGGCCCAAACTATAAATTTAATTGCCGAAGAAGGGTTGAAAAGTATAAGCGACTTGATAGACAAAGTAAAAGCAGTAGTAACGTTTTATAAACGCAGTACTACCGCAAGTACTAAATTAAATGAATGCCAGACTGGAAGCGTGAAAAAAAAAAACTTAAACAAAGTGTTCCTACTCGATGGAATTCAACATTTTACATGCTACAACGATATGTTGAACTAAAAAATTCAGTGAAAACATCCTTCGCTTTATTGAATTCTACTTCAACAAAAAATGTACCACAGCTTACGACAGATGAATGGAAAATGTGCAAAAATACCATTGAGATATTAAAACCCCTAGAAAACCTCACAAAATCTTTAAGTGGTGAAAAGTATGTTTCTTCTCCTCAGTAATTATCCTGCTCCAAATTAAAGTGAGATTATCTAGCCTTCAAAAGAGTAAAATCTTACAACTGGCAACTTTTTTCGATCCACGATTTAAGAACATCATGTTTGATGAGAGTGTTCAGAATGTTTTGGTTGAAAAAATTTCTGAGCACATCTTGTCAAAAAACCAAAATCAAGATGAGTTGCAACCTAAACCATCTATCTACCAGTCAAGAAGAATCCAGTATTTGGAGCATGTTCGACGAAAAAGCGGCACAGTTTAAACCATCTGAATCTAGTAGTTCAAAAGCAGCTTTGGAAGTACAAAGATGATAGCTTACTACCCAGGAATCAAGATCCCATGAAATGGTGGACAAAGAATGGGTATATGTACCCAAATATGAAAGAAATTGTGAGGAAATATTTCCCTATTTCTGCAACATCAGTTCCATGCGAAAGGAAGTCTGGGCAAATCTTAAATGATAGACGTTCCAGACTTTCAAATGAGAAAGTAAAACAATTATTGTTTATTAACACAAATTCACGCCTCTTTGAAGACATATAAATTTATTATGTTTTCGGTATCAATCAAAATTATAAAAATACTTTATAGTAATTTTTCCTGGCTAAGCTTCAATACGCATCCTACATTTTTTTGGCTGCAAAACTGGTGATCAATCTAATATTCAGCCTTTTCTGAAACACGAATGAATTCCATGATAAATTCAGTTTTTAATATTTTCATAAAATTATTTATTTTTTATTGTTATTTTTCAGTTTTCTGACAATTTTTATTGATAAAATGAAAGTGGGGAAGGGGCAAAGCTTCCCCCCCCCCTCATATAAAAATTAATTGATAGTTAATATTTCCGAAGTTTATGTTGTTTCGATTCTTAACCGTAAATTATTGTACAAATATTCAAATTTTATTAGTGTGAACTTAAATTATTTTAACAAATATTAAATGTTTATTAGTGTATTAGTGTTGGAAAACACGTTTGGAAACACAATTTTGCAGCCACTTTTTTCCCTTGGAGCCATCAAAAACGAAATTTTTTGTGCCAAAAATCAAAGTAGGATGTGTATTGAAGGTGCGCTTTTTCCCTTAAATAAATTCAATTGTAAATATGAGTTAATTGAAGTTACATGTGTCATCCTGAAATTTATTCTTATTCTCATTCTTCTTATTATTATTGTGTGTGTGTGTAATAGCCTCACATCATTACTTCATTGGATGCAATTTTCAAAATTTAAAAAAAAAATGTATTTCATATTTTGTGAACAGGACTTATAAAGAAGTAGATTTTTTGTTAACTTCTTTCAAGAGTTCTTATGCTTGTTGCTTGTAAATATATAAGTGTTAGAGCGAACAACTTTACAATTCCTTATCTCTCTTTAACCTACATGGTTCCTTGGTTAAAAAATTGGACCGCCAGATATAGGGATATTGTTTTTTTTTTTTTTTTTTGTCGTGTCTGTGACAGTCGTATTAAATATAGCCAGGAATCCTGAGGACGGCCCTTGCAATTGCTTTGATGTTTTCGGCATAATGGCTAAACTCCAGTTTTCCTTAGATCAGCACTTATAGCTGGACAGTCAAAAACTTGGCCAAGTGAGAGCTGCGTGTCTGGGCAGTTATCACAATTTCTGTGGACTCTCCTGCCTTCCCTGGAGATCTTCATGCCTCTGTGATGATTGGTTCTTAATCTGACAACGGTTTTGTGGTGATTCTATCTGTATAAATATTACAAAGCTGGTGTTTCGTTGGAATTGATTTTTCTCTTAGTTTAGATTTAGCTATTGCATTAGCATCTTGGAATATTGTTCATCGAATCGTTGAATAAACACTTCTGAGGTTGGATCATTTTTATGTCTTGTAAATAATAACAATTATCTAAATAAATTAATCCAGTCAAAAATTTGTAATTTGTATATTTAAGTGAATCTAATATTGCTTATCATGCTGTGTATGAAGTATATCAATCATACATCGTGTATATTGAATCAGCCATTACTGTACTTAAATTTATATTCAGTTCAAGTTAGTTAATGTTTAAAAAATAAAGACTTTGTAATGTTGTCTTTTACTAAATACGGATTTTAAATTAATGAAAGCGACACAGAAGAAGTATACTAGTTCTTTAGCTCTTCTATAATGTTTCATTATATTTAATTAAAATTCTGACAAGTCTAATCAAACAGTTATAAAAATTATGTCATTTTAGGAGCTTCCAGAATCAAATATTGTTTACTAATGTAAGCAATATTGTATCACTCGGGTAAGAAATCGAAAATTAAGCCTGGCCTAAATAATTCTCTCTAGAATTTCAGTTTTTCCATTTATTTTTACATACATGCTATGAGTAAGGATAACAAAAGTAAATAAAAAGCATCGGAAAAAATTTTGATTTTAAAAAGATGTGCATATTTAACAGTATATTATAGAACGTTGATATAATTAAAATATTTTTACCAAAAATTACTGTTAATATACTTGATTGAAGAAAGCCAGTATGTTGGTTGCAAAGTTTTTTTTAAACATTTTACAATTGTTGCTGTTGTTGCTAATGCTCTCTGGCAACCGCGGGGCGGTGCCAGATCCCTCAAATAGGCAGGCGATGGGCGGAAAGGGAGGCTTCCATTTTAATGAGCCCCAGTGGGAGGAAGTCCGACTCAGTTTGGGGTCCCCTAATTTTGAACCCATTCCAGAGGAAGGACCCACCCCTGAAATTGGCACCACCCCCAGAGGTGTCGTTTAACAACTTGGAGGACATCGAAGCCACGACGGATTTTACGTACACCAGCTCCCATTAGCGTACACGGTTCCACAGCAGTCGAGCCGAGAGGAAGTTGACCCTTCCAAGCACTGGCCATGCCGGATGCTGCTTTACTTTTCGTGTTTTTATGGGAACGGAGTTTACTGCCCAGACCACTGCGGGTTTTACAATTGTACTAAAGTATAATACATGTTAAAAAAGACGTATATTTTCATTTTTAAATTGAATAAAATAGTCATAATAAAGCTACCATAAATCAAAGAACCTGTTCTCAAAAGAACAGGAAAGAGAACTGTTCTTTAAAAAAGAACGGGAACGGTGAACAACTGTTCTTTGAAAATAACGGTTTTCCCCAACCTCTACTCACAAGTTACCAGACTCGTGTGACTCGATAATGGCGCCCAATTGGGCGATATTATCGCATGGGCAAATCGGGACTTTGCCCAGGGCCCCCAGTTTCAAATGTTGTTCTGAAATATTCTTTTATATGTCAAAATATTATGAAAAAGAAAACAAATTTTATAGATGGGGACCCCCAAATTCATCAATGCCCCTGTTGGTCATAATCGGGCTGTGCAAGAAGTTACATTGTGACAGTCCTGTGACAATTGTGACCCTATGTGACGTCAGAGCGACTCTTTTGTGACCATCTGTGCTATTAGGGGAGACGCGTTCACTGTTATCCCTCTGTCTCTTGGCACTTGGCGCATGCGCGCGAAGTCCCAAATAAAGAATTCCTTTCCCCCGTAAATAATTTACCCCGAAATATGGGTTATGTTTCCGAAATTGTGAGTTCGAGTAGAGCATCGGTAGGTTACGATACCTTTCCGCTGTAAGTACGTAACGTTTCTGAATTTTTTTACGGTGTAGTGACCCCTTTTATTGGCAGAAATCGTTCATGTGCTGCGATGTTTTTTCCATGGAGAGGTAGAATTAAGAAAAAAGATTTCGACTAGTTGTAACATTCATAACTGAACAAGTAATATGTAAAAGCCAATTCCTACTTAGGTCAACAAATAAAAATTTTATTTTAGTTACTTTTTATTAAATTAATTAATTAAATTGAATGAATGCATTAATATTTGAAAAAACTGTATTAACATCCAGTGTCATCCACTACAAGTTTTAAAAAATCTGGAGTGACTCCACTCGCCTTTCCGAACACTTACGATTAAGATCATGACCAAGCATTTAAATCAATTTTAATCGATGAATCATTCAAACATATATACCAAACTGAAGCTCAATGGAATGCACCACTTAAACGCTAGCCCATTTTCAAGAACTTCCCCCATAGGCCATAATGTAAAAGAAATCTTTGTCGTAGGTCTGTAGAAAAACTATAAGTTATATACACACCAAAATCAATACCGATATTATGATGGTGGTTTATAACATATATACCCAATTTGATCTCAATGGAATGCAGCGTTTAAACGCTAGCGCACTTTCAAGAATATTCCCCCATAGGCCATCCTGTAAAAGAAATCTTTGTCGTAGCCCTGTAGGAAAACTATAAGTCCTACACACACCAAAAGCAATACCGGTCTTGCGACGGTGGTTTATAACATACAGACCCAATTTGAGCTCAATCGAATGTCCCGTTTAGGAGCTATCGTGTTCACTCACATACACAAACACACACACACACACACACTCACACACACACACATACATACATCTCGTAAAAATAGCATCCATGAATTCAGAAGACCTCCAAACGTGTCCATGCACCCAAATCTCGAACTCGAATTTTTTCATGATTACAATACTTTCCTTACAGGGTACATGCTCGGAAAGTAAAAATGTATTTGAACTTGAGTGGATGAATAAAAAGTATTTTATGAACGATTGAAATTTTGAATAAGATATGTAGAGAGAGTGTGAATTCATAGTAGGAATTGAAAAAATAAAAAAGAGTTGCACAGTTAGATGTTACAATAGTTTTAAATAGAAAATTTCAACATTCTACGGTTAAAAGTTTTGGAGTTATGCAAAATTATTTTTGGCGCCCAATTGGGCGATATTTCGGCAAAACACGCCAAGGTTGACGAAAAATGGCGAGATTTGGGGCATGGACCCAACAATGACTGACTACAGACTTGAAGACGTCCGTAGACATTAATGTATTGAAATTCTTTTGGAGGGTCCTGTCAATAAAAGCTTGGCGACTTTTGGCGTCCTTCATGAAGGAGGCTCGTGACCGACCGTGGTCGGACCATTACCTAATTATAGGGCAGGACGGTATTGTGCTTGTAATGGATGCATGTCCCTAGAACTTCCTGTCGGAAATATTTTGAGTGTTCCTGTGGCGGAACTATGAATGATAAAGACACTTTTTTGGCTGGAGAAATTCATTTTGTAACCTTAACAGCGTATATCACTTCTGAGTCGTTTGAAATAGCCTAATACCTCTAAAACACGCTTTAGTGACTTTCTGCCCATAGAGCGTCCTGTATTGGAAATCTTTTGAGCAGTCCTGCAGTCCAGACGAATGGGATCGAAATTGGGGGCACAACTCGATGGGACGACAATCCTGAATACAAAGTTTCAATATTCTACGCCTAACAGTTTTTGCGCGTTGAATGAATTTCGGCCCATAGAACGTAATATGTATTTCGAATCCTCTCGATTGGCACGTGTCACCAGCGCCATGCAATATAAAAAAGTAGTTGTTAATCAACGATTGAAAATTGGAACAAGAAAAATATATATAGGGAGAGTGCGAACTAGTATAGAAGGAATTGAAAAAAATCTGGAGTGACTCCACTCGACTTTCCGAACACTTACGATTAGATCATGACACAGCATTTCAATCCATTTGGATCGATGAATCATTTAAACATATAGACCCAATGGAAGCTCATTCGAATGCGTCGTTAAAACGCTAGCAAACTTTCAAGACTTTCTCCGCATACGCCATAACGTGAAAGAAATCTGGGTCGTAGCCCTGTAGAAAAACTATAAGTCCTACACACATCCAAATCCATACCGGTCTTACGATGGTGGTTTATAACACGTATACTCAATTGGAGCTCAGTTGAATGTACCGTTGAAACGTTAGCGCATTTTCAAGAATTCCCCCCCCCCCGTAGGCCATCCTGTTCAAGAAATCTGGGTCGTAGCCCTGTAGAAAAACTATAAGTCCTGCACACCCCCCAATCCATACCGGTCTTGCGACGTTGGTTTGTAACCTATATATCCAATGGGAGCTCCATCGAATGCACCGTTTAGGAGCTATCGTGTTCACTCACACACACACACACACACACACACACACACATACACACATCTCGTAAAATAGCATAAATGAATTCAGAAGACCTCCAAACGTGTCCATGCGCCCCAATCTCGAAGTCGAATTTTTTCAGGATGACACTACTTTTCTGACAGGGTCCATGTTCGGAAAGTCAAAATGAGGCATTGACAACATCGAAAAAATTAATAAAAATTAAAAAAAAACCTTCAACTAAATTCGCGTTTTAGTGTCATAATTGAGGGTTCCCTCGCACCTGCGAGCCTCAGGATCGCATGAGGTCTGTTGATTGGAGCGTCCGAAGTTCGAGAGAGAGACGTCGTCGCTCGGCGAGGTCTTTCCTTGGACCTTGGAACGACGCAATCGCCGTTGTTGTTGTTGTTCGTACTCCACTTTCCCTTTTTATCTCTCTCGAGGAAGAAAGTAATCAGATGCTTCACCTTCTTCTTTTTTCCGGGTGACGTCAGGCCCGGACTGAGAGGGCAGGGGCCCCCTGGTTATTGTGTAACCGATCGATAATAGGATGTGTTCACTTTCGGGATAAGGGGGACAGTAGCGGATTCAGGGGAGGGGGCTTCAGTCCCCCCCCCCAAAAGAGATTGCTAAAGGGTAACATTCGGGTTCATTAGGCACTTTGAATAGGTAGAGTGATCTTTTTGAATCCCTTAGCCCCTCCCAAAAGTTTTTACATTGGTTTAGACTAAAATTTTGCTTTATTGTACATTTTGTTTGGATGAAATAAGCTTTTTTCACAACTGAGCCCCTCCCAAAACAGAATTTCTGGATCCTCCACGGATGGGGGAGGTACGGTGTTATTATTAACTCATTAGGATGGATAATGAATGCATTCATAAAATAGGGATCTATTCATGAATGTGCGTCATTCCTGTTCATGAATCCCTTGCTCATTCGGGAACCCTCACTCAAAAAGTTTTGAGAACTCCATTTCAAAGGAAGTGTTTTGGGGCGCAGACAGTCGGACATACTGGCCAGCCCGCACCTGCAGTCGTTCAGCTGCAGTAGGATGTGTAGGAGTGAGGGACGTGCTTAGGAGTTTGAGCAACACCTCCTACACATAGAAAGCCTTGCAACTCCTACGTCATCAGGTTTGGACGTCACCATGAGGACTCCATTTAAAAGTTTTATTTTCGCAAAATGAAACTCTTAAACATTTCTGGTGGAATGGACCCATGAATAGCCATATTATAGTAATTTTACGACACGTGGCAGTTCTTAACCATGACGCATTGGATAGTAGAAATCATTTTTTGTACGAGCAAGGTATTTTAATTTGAATGTTTCATTTAAGATATTTTCTAGTGTTCGTATCATTCACCAGAAATTTTTAGCAGGCTTATTTCGGGAAAATAAAACTTTTTAAATGTAGGCCTCGTGATGACGTCAAAGCTTAGTGACGTAGGAGCGGTAAGGCTTTCAATAGGTAGGAGGCGTTAGTTTGAGCGGCTCAAAACAAAGAATAATGGCAGGTCTTTCAAATTATCCAAATACGGGATCTTGACCCCAAGAGCAAAACCCCGCTGCTGCCATTGACTCTACTCGTTCTTCATTCATTAACCTTACAAGGCACCTGGTACCCTGTGTGGAACAACCACCTTAATCATTTCTCTGCGTCTATAAAATACTGGTAGAGACATCTGCCGGTTTTTAAGAGTATGGATATCATTCGGGCTGTTGCGTGAAGATGTGCCGTAATGGGTTGACATGGAAACAGTTCGTCTTTCGAATGCGGTTTTGTTTATTTTAGAAAATGAACCAAGCGAAGAGTTTGGACCCGGAAAAAAGGACTGTTCGTCCTATCGAGAAAGGATTGGAATACTAAAATTTCAAAATAAATACAAAAGGTATAGCTAAGGCATAGTGTATCGCAATGAAAATTGAAATAAAAAAAATATTTTCTAATAAAATATTAGGTTATTATTTTTTAAACTATGTTTCCCCAGATAATGATCACTCACATTATCCCGTCTATTTATTTCAGACACAGAAAAAAAAAAAAAAAAAAAAAATCTGATGTGTCCAACACATGACTTCCTTGAACGTCTATTAAATCAAAAGTATTTTCGACGCACTTCCTCCAAACTTATTTGTTTGAAAGAGATAAAATATCAGTAATAGTAAGGTTTAGCGATTTCTAGCCAAATATTTCGATATCGCCAAGCTGAGTTCAATTTGAAAGATTTCCTTCTGACGCTTTATTGGGCGATATTTCACCAAAAGCCGACAAACTTGAGATAGTTTGAGAGATTTTGGGGATAGCCAAAGGAGTCATTGACCACAGACTTTCAATGAATGGAATGCATCCATACACCTCAATGTATTCAAAGTCATTTGGCTCACCCTGTCAATAAATTCCCAGTCGATTGTTGTCGAAAAAGATATTGAAAACAGTAGATATTACAATAGTTCTAAATACAAAAGTTCAAAATTCTACGGGTTAAAGTTTTAAGAGTCATACAAAATACGAAATAATTTTTGGTGCCAAATTTGGCGATATTTCGGCGAAACTCCTCAATGTCGACGACATTTGGCGAGATTCTAAGCATGGACCAAACAATGACAGATTATCGCCAAATTTGGCGACATTTCGCCAAAACTCGCCAAGTACGATGACAAATGGCGATACTTTGGGCATGGACCCAATGACTGACTATCGCCAAATTTGGCGACATTTTGGCAAAACTCGCCAAGGTCGAGAACAGTCGGCGAGATTTTGGGCATGTACCAAACAATGACTGTCTACAGTTGTATTATTTTGAAGATGTCCATAGACATTAAAGTACTGAAATTCTTTTCGGTGGTCCTGTCAATAAACTCTCCAGTAGATTGGAACCCAAAATCGAGATGCACAACTAGATGTTACAACAATCTTATATATGAAATTTCATAATAGTTTTTGAGATTTGAGAGTTAAATACACACACACTTACACCAAAAGTCACCAAGCTTGGCGACTTTTGGCATAGTTCTTGAGGGAGGCACGTGACCGTGGTCGGACCATTACCTAACTTATGTGGTAGGACGGTATTGTGCTTGAAATGGATGAATGCCCCTAAAATTGCCATTGACCGTAATGTATTGGAAATCTTTTGAGTGTTCCTGTAGCAGAACTATAAATGATAATGACACTTCTTTTGATGGAGAAATTCATTTTGTAACTCTTAACAGCATACATCACTTCTGAGTCGTTTGAAATAGCCCAATACCTCTAAAAAGTAGGTATTCAGAGGTATACTAAACGCTTTGATGAATTTCGGCCCATAGAGCGTCATGTATTTCGAGTCTTTCGTGCGGTTCTGTTGATAAACTATCCAGTCGAATGGAACCGAAAGGGGAGGTACACAACTAGATGTTACAACTATCCAAAATAGGAAGTTTCGACATTCTACGCCTATTAGCTTTTGAGATAGGCGAGTTGAATGAATTTCGGCCCATAGAGCGTCCTGTATTTCGAATCTTTTGGACGGTCCTGTACATAAACTATCCATTCGATTGCGACCAAAAGGGGAGGTGCACAACTAGATCATAGATCAATCCTAAATATCAAATCTCAACATTCTACGACCCATAGTTTTTGAGATATGCGAGTTCCATACAGACGGCATGGAAAAACTGGCCACAATAGACTCGCCGCTGGTCAAAATGAGTTGGAGACGCGTTCATAGGATCGTGCATGCTAGCCTACGATGTTATGCATCGAAAACAATTCTTAAAATTAAATGGAGAGGTCGTCAAAATCGTTTTTTTTTTTTTTTTGTCGAAATTGGGCCCCCAAAATTTTTGGGGATCCCATTCCTTCCTTGTACTACGTACAAGGAAGTAAAAAGGATGAATGGAGCCTCGTAAGGTTAAGATTTGAATGCGATACGTTTCCATGATGTAAAAAGTGCATTCTAGCTATTGATTGACCATGCTGTCCATTTGAAAGAGAAAGTTCCACACACGACATGACACATTGCGCATTTTCTGTCGGCTGTGCTGCGTTCAGTTCTAGGTCGAGAAGTTTATGGGTCGAAAGCCACGAATACAACCGTTTTTGAACGGCCTTCCATTTCAGCGGCCCTCTAAGCAGGGATGAAGCCACCGCCTCGATATAGATGCCTGAGAACAGAAACTTTGACGTCATGCCTAGACGCTCTAACCCCTCATCCCTAAACGTTCATCGCGTGCCACAGATCGAGAGACCCTTTTTGGACGACAGATGGCTGTGCTCGCACACAGCCAGCTGCGTCAAAAAAGGGGTCTCTCGATCGGTGGCACGCGATGAACGTTTCGATCGTCCGCTCTCTTGCCGGTCGTTAGGTCGAGCGATGGCAACGGCTGCCCTTTTTTCAGCATTGGGAAAGGGTTGCGCCGCAAAGGGTTAAGTTCTTCAAAAATGAGCGTTCCAGTCAAAGGCGGATCCAGGGGGAGGGCGCAGGGGGCGCGCGCCCCCTCCGAGAAAAATATATTTACATTAGATAAATGTGGCAATATTAAGTTGGCAATATTAAGTCGGCTTTACACTAGATAAAATGAGTATTCACGATTTGCGCCCCCTCCGAAAAAAGTTTCTGGATCCGCCCTTGGTTCCAGTACTGTTTTGTTCGAACGTAACTAGACTTTTAAAATAGGATCGAAAGAAATTTTAAAAGGACCCCTATTTTTGTTTTTAGAATGTCTAAAAAAAATTTAAATTACGTATTCCTCGTGTTACTAAGAAAATGTCAGGAGACCCATATTAAGCCGCGAATACTTTTTTTTTTTTTTTTTTAAATTCGCTACTTTGTGATCGTAAAATTGAAAAGAATCTTTTTCCGATAAAAACTTTTAGCCGGAACTGTCTAGATATTATGATTTTTTTTCCCACTCTTTTTAGTCCACCTGTTTCTCTTGCCCGAACACTATTCCGAAAATATCCCACAGAAATCCTCATCTCAAAAAAAAGGTAAACAGGTCCTGTTTATAGAAACATGAAAGAAGTTTTGGTGCTGCCATCTATCGGCGCAGTTGAGACCTCTTCCCCGACAGCGCGAGTTCCCAACCGAACAATTCGGCCTCAAAATGAGTTCGAAGGCCTCTCTCGTTCAACGCAATACTCGAGATTTTTCAGTACTAGTGGTCGCCCAGTGGTCTAAATTCGACCATCATTTATCAAACCTGTATATAATCATTGCTTATAATGTTTTTTTTTAATTATTATTTTTTTTTCTTTGCTCTATTACTTCATCTGCGAGTGTGTACAAATATATCATGCATTAATTTTCCAGTTATGTGAAAGATGTGAATGATAGGAGAAAGGAGGTATAACTTTGCTAAGCCATATTTAAAGAGCGGAAATGCGTTTTTTGACATTTGCCTGCATATTTTATTTACTTTATTATTTATTTATTTATTTTATTGCAATACTGGCCAGGTTTCGTCAAGTCTACACAGTTATTTCGTCTGTCTTTTTCAAAGTACCTAAAATTTAAATAAAAAAATTAATATAAAATCTCAAACCACCGAATGATCGAATACTGCTTTTCTGCGACGTACAATTGAAAACCTAGCTGCCTCAACAGTGTTCAAATTATTTCGAATGTTTGTCCTTGAGACTTACTTATTGTCATCGCAAATGCAGGTATAATTGGAAATTAGTTTCTTTTGAGAAATAAGTGAAAGATAAAATACCTCAGGAATATGTTGTACGTGGGACATATTCCGAATTATCCGTTTATTTGGAATCCAAATTTTTCTACTGCATGTGGTTTAAGTTAAAACATCACAATCAATATCATTACGGTGCATAAAATTGAAGCGTATTCTTGTTCCATTGATTAATGGTTCCTTTGTACGGAAAAGGGCGAGTTGAAGCGCTGATGAATTTTATCCACGGCCGCGAAATGGAAGGGAGGGGGACAATCATGGAGGAACCCTACAGTCTCGCAAAGGGCCAGCGGTAGCATATTTTCGAGGAGGCCCTACAGCTATAACCGGACCCAGTGATATTTTCTGGGTCTCGCAAAGGGCCAGCAGTAGTATATTTTCCTGGGACCCCCTACAGCGATAGCCGGACCCGGTGATGTCTTTTCGGATGTCACAAAGCCCAGCGGTAGCATATTTTCGAGGGGGTGCAAGGTATGTATTCCAATGCAACTCGCCACTCGATTTGATTGATAGATGTTGGCGCAGATGCAATTGACCCTCGTCCGTTTGTATTACTTAAATTTCTGATCAGTAAAACTAAATTAACTTTCAACACTAACACATGTGGTGGCAAACTATGATACTTTTCGATTAGCTGGGCGTAAATACCACCAACATTTTTTTCTTGGCGAAATTAACAGACTACTTCTAAAACATCTTTGTTCCCCAAAACAAAGCCGAAAATGTTAATCAAGTACAGAAAAAAAGTACTTATATACAAATTACAATGTATAAAAGTAGTTATATACAGAAAAGAAATTTGTACGTTTATTGAATTAATTTTTTTTAATTAAAAATATGGAAATGGAATAAAAATTAAATGGGAATTAAATTAAAATTCCAAAATACAGAAATGCGGATAAAAGAACTCTCTATTGGAAATGATGCTCAGTGATTTTCGTTAGGTTTGTTCGCAATTGGCGCAGGGTTGAATTATTTGGCTTTTTATCGGCTGACTGAAAATTATCCAAACCATTAACAGTCAAAGAACTCAAGAACTCTACTGGGTAATTATTGATTTTACTGTCATCATGGCAAATTATTTTATCTTGGGTATGATATGTTTTCAGTTCACCATGTATTCATTTAAGTATAACAGTATTAATAAATGTTCGAGAGTTGGGAAACCTGCATTGCCGGTTAGTCTCGGAGACAACTCGGAAACTGTATTCGCCAACTTATTTCCACCCAGGGAATGCAATCCGATCCCGCGGGAACGGGATCCTGCGGGATCCCGCATAAATGTTTGCGGGACTAGTCCCGCGGGATTACGATCCTAATCCCGCGGGATCGATCCTAATCCCGCGGGTACTAAGCAAATATGTTTAACCTCTTAACAAGATTTTTATTATTTTTTTCAATCTTTTACACCTAAAAATATTTTTCTCCCGTCTCTTCTTTCAAAAAAAAAAAAAAAAAGTAGATCAACAGTGTTCTGCCCTAATTGCCCGTCTTCTATGGAATAAATAGAGAAAAGAAAATAAATAGGAAAGATCAAAATTTACTTATTTATTTTCAACATAAAAAATAATTCAGTAAAAAAATAAGCATTAAATCAGAAAAAAAGAGGGACTGGACAAAGTAACGTCAAACAAGCAAACCAAGATAAATCCGTTAGATGGCGCCTGCAGTCTCTACAGAAAAATATATATACGTGTGTGTATATATATATATATATATATACTCATTCTACACAGTTTTTGAAGCCATTGTACAAAGATTTCTTTTCACTTTTGGCTACTTTTATAGCTTGCTGGGTGGTTTCCACAGCAGTTTCCGTCTCTCAAAGCACAAAATATTCAAGTATTTGCAAATTTTCGAGATTTTTCAAATATATAAAAACTACCCTCGAATCCGCCATGCTTACAAACCCGAGTCAACCCTCCGATATTGCGGGGTTAGAATTTGCACCTGGAGTCAGGGTGAAATGTTGGGTTAACCCTTGGATACGGCGTCGTGAATACCATTTCCTCACTAACCCTTGAAGTGGCTCGCTGTCGCTTTGCTAGGTTAACTCCAGGGTTTAAAGTTTGGAGAATACGGCCCTTTGATTTTGATCTGCTCTCTCTGTCTCCGTTGTGTGTGTGTGTGTGTGGGGGGGGGGGTTGTACGATTTAGCACATTCATTTTTTGACGCTGGACTCTGTTGGGTCGTAAAACTAGCGCGAAACAATGTCCCATACTTAGGGGACTTTTTTTTTCTTTTTTAATATTTTGAGTTCCGATTTTTTTTTAAATCTCGGAATGTTAGGCGGTGCTTTTGATTAACAGAGTCGATTGACGTTATCCAGGGGATCCTACGAGGAGGTTGGCTCTTTTTATCCCCCACTTTATTTTTTTTATTATAATTTTTTTAACAACGTTACATCATTATATACATTAATACAGATATCAAATTTTCCTAACAGTTCAACTAAACCAAGGAAATTTCCATTTTTCGGTTGATATAATTTGTCTGGAGTTCCTCTAAAGGATAAATTATCTTCAGCTAAATAAAAAAACTATCGAATTCATTCTTTCTAAAGTATCAGACTCAGACAGCACAGCAAATTTGCATCCAACTTGCAGCAAGCTTGATTTGTCAAGTCAATAAACTTGAATGAAGCTCAAAAATTTCAAGCGTGTAAGCTTAATGCAAGCTTGAATCAAGTGTTCAAGTTTACACTTGCGCAACTTGCATCAAGCTTGACATAGCAAGCTGAATTCAAACTTAAAAAAAAAAATTAATACATGGGGCGCCGGTCGTGCCCCCCAAAAATTTTTTTTCCCACGCATTTTTCCCTTTACACTGGAGCGTCAATTTAATCTGTTTCGGCCTAGCGTACGCGACTAGGATCGAACTCGGGACCTGAAGCGTAGTAAGCCCGCGACCTAACCAGTATGTCAATCCAACTCGAGGAGAGGTGACTAAAGTTTGAAGTGACTGTTAGGGTTGTCACGCCGTTTTTTGGCGAAATGGATCAGTATTGGCCGATGCCGATCTGATTCTTTTATTTTTCCATGGGATGAATCAAAATTAAAATAATGTTACGTGTGATTTATAGACTCTACTAATAGGGATATAAGCATACTGTAAACTTAAAAGCAGCACACGTTTTAAAACTTTCAATATCGCAATACTCAGGTTGGCCCATATTGGCCAGAATCCAGACACACGACTGATTTTGAAATCCATTTTGTAGTCTATTTGTATTTTATTTTTAAGAATTTCAATGTTTGGAAATATGGAATCTTTTTTTTTTTTTTAATTCTATGGTCAAGTCTTTTGATTACGGGTGATAAATTATTGGTTATATGCATGTGGCTTTCCAAATCAAGCAGTCATCCAGTTGTATTCAAACTGGACAGTTCCAATGACTTCAATTCGGCGGGAAAATAGGGGCCGACTCATTTTTTTTTTTTTGTCATCTCCAAGCTTACTGGAAGCTTAAAAATGAATGGAACTGCCGAGCTTGTATTAATACGTCCAATTCAAAGAAATGCCAAGCTGGATTTAAGCTTATGTGCTGTCTGGGGGACCCTCGATTCTCTTCGCCTTCCATTTATTTTTGTAATTCCTTATCAATACTGCATGAAGTTCGACAAGCCCCAGCTCTCAGGAAGTCACCCTACTCCAGCCGTTGCCGAGAGGGCCGTGGTAGCCCAGTGGTCAAGGCGTCGGACTCGTAACCGGAAGGTTGTGAGTTCGATACCGGCCTACCACTCAAGACCACCGTGTACGTGCACGTATAAATCCAGCTCGGAGGAAAAGATTTCATTCCCGATGGCAGCAAGTTCGTCCAACATCAAGAGGGAAGGACGTGAACCTTCTACGAAGTCTGCAAGGAGGGGATGAGGAGTCAACATCCAGCTCGTCGTCACCTCCGCCCGCCCTCCATCCCGCGGTAAGGACAGGGAAGTCATCAGACGACTTCAGCAGGAGGACCAGGACCAGAGGGCCACCTCCGAGTCTTCAAGTCCGCCCTGCGTCGAGGGGCAAGGACATGGAGACACTGAGACGCTTGCAAAGTCTGGAGGAGGAGGAGGAGTCACCTCCTCCTAGTGCAGGGATGGGCAAACTTTTCCGGTCGCGGGCCAAAAATCGAAAAAAAAAAAAAGTTTGGAGGGCCAAGATAAAATTTTAAAAACAATATATAAGTATTACAATTTAGATATGTTAATGAGATGAATGACATTGCGATTTCATTTTTAAAAGTTCCTTATATTGAGGTTCAAAGTGAGATGCACCGATTCTAAGGAACGAGGCTCTATGCTCATCTGTCAGTCTACTTCTGAAAGAATTCTCTCAAAGGTTCATAGTTGAAAACACTTGTCCACAGATATAAGATGAAGCAAACATAGCACTGATTTTGTGGGCGGGAGATATTCAATTTGGGAAACTTAATTTCGATCATGATTTGTAAAACTCGAACTTTGGCATATTTAGAAACAACTGCTTGAGAGGATTGTTAGATTGCAACTCAATTCATTCAAGCTGCAAACCTGACCTCACTGCTTCACAATGGACGTTGAAAGGCCTGGTAAAAATATCCAATTCTGTTTGAATGGCACTGAAATCTTGAAATCTGCGTTCGAACTCAAAATGCACTTTTTTCAAGCCATCTTCGTGATTCTTTTAATATGGATATATAATATATAAATATAGATGTTCTTTCAATTTCCGTCGGACCGGCATATTAAAATTCCATCCGCGGTCCGGCTAAAACCTTCCGGCGGGCCGTAGTTTGCCCATCCCTGTCCTAGTGGAAGGGCGTTGACGGAGCGGGAGCGGAGGCAAAACATCACGGGGCTGGTCGCTAACCCCCGGGGCGTGCTCACGGGCAATACCGTCTCTGAGGGAACCCCCTTTATAGAGGGTGTTGTCCCGGGTCCTATATCCGAGGACCCTGCCGGTGCCGGAAGAGGACGTGAGCGAGTCCTCTTGAATGCCCCCCTCCATCCCCTTTTTGTTTGGGAAAAGTAAAGTTTTGATGGTTTTCTTTCATAAAAAATATTTTATTCGTAAAAAAGAAATTTCATTGATTTAATGAGTTCTAATGATTTCCTTTGAAAAAATGCATTTGAAATTTTCTTTTGATAAAAATATTTTATTCATTTATCTTCATACTTGTTGAGTTCATTGTAACGAGATTTTACAGTATTTTTGAAATGACTTTAAACATGAACCAATAACTAAAAACATGACCTTACTGGAACCTTAAACTTTATTAACGGAGTCATATTTCTCATTAGACATGGCTTTTTTTCAAAAATTCTTTGTTTGTTTGGATGACATGCTAAAAAGCACAACACGGAATGTTTTGCCTCCGCTCCCGCTCCGTCAACGCCCTTCCACTAGGACAGGGATGGGCAAACTACGGCCCGCCGGAAGGTTTTAGCCGGCCCGCGGATGGAATTTTAATTTGCCGGTCCGACGGAAATTGAAAGAACATCTATATTTATATATTACTAGCTGAAGTACCCGTTCTTCGCACGGGAATGAATGGACTTTTTGATATTACGATTTGTGGTGATTACTATTCATTGTAATAAAGAGATATAGCAAAATGGATATCGCTTTATATTGTGTTCAATAACCATGCATACCGAATTTCAAGGCAATCGTTTGTACGGTGCAGAAGGTCATGCGGCGTAGCGCAATATAGAGGCGAGTTTTAGCAAAACGGATATGGCGGAAATATTCTTCGCATTCAGATATCGATGAATACGAAATTTCAGGACGATCGGCTGGACAGCCCTGAAGTTCATGTGTTGACGCGACATCTAGTGGCAAATTATATAGGAAAATGGATAGCGCCAAACTCTTCCCCGTGTTCAAATATCTATGTATACCTATTTTCATAGCGATCAGTTGCACAGTCAAGAAGTGATGCACTGTAGCGCGATCTAGTGGTTAATTAAAGTAATGATTTGCTACATTGCCGTCAAGTGGAGAGTTATAGCAAAATGGATAACGCCAAAATATTCTCATTGTTCAAATAGCTATGTATACTGATTTTCATAGCGACCGTTTGAATGGTCAAGAATTTGGCCTGCTGCAGCGTCATCTAGTGGCGAGTTAAAATAATAATGCATTGCAGTGCCATCTAGTGGTGAGTAACATCAAAAGGAACAAAGTTGGAATATATTCTTCGTGCTGAAATTTGTAAGTATAAGAAATTTTATGCCGGTCGGTCGAACGGTATAGAAGTGGATGCGTTGCAGCGCCTTTTAGCGGCAAGTTACAGCAAAATGGATAGTGAAAAATATTCTCCGTGTTCTAATATCCACGTGTACCAAATTTCATCGAAATTGGTTGGACGATATTCGCATAGTAAACGGCTGAACGGAATAGAATTCGACGTTCTGCTGCGTCACCTAGTGGCAAGTTAGAGGAAAACGGATAGCATAAAAAGCTTCTCAATGATAAAAGACTTAGGTGAACCAAATTTCATGGGGCAACGGTGCTGGAGTTTTTCAACCTCATACACACATACCAACATTCATTTTTATATAACCAGTCTCATTATATATCCCAGTCTCAAATAAAATCCAGTTTCAAATCTAAGCCTCGCCAAAGTGCCAACATACGCCATTTTGCAAGAGTTTTTTCAGGAAATCATTCGAAGCATTGACTTAGCAGCAATCAATATGGGAAATGGTTCGGCCGCCAAAAAGTAAAGCACACATTTATTTGAAAAGGGGAATCCCTTAATACAGCCGAATTTTTTTAAATTATCAACTATAACGTGTTTTATTCATCGTTACTCCGATGTACTAAATGAGAAGATTTCAATTTTAAGAAATTTGGCGGAATTCCCCCAACTTAAATCAATGTACTCAATTGGCTAGAATTCTGAAGTTAGATCGCTTGAAATCCCTTAATAACTGCATTATTTCTTCACGGATCATTAAAATTTAACGCTGTATTCTAATAAAACCTTTGCACTTGCTTTCAAAAATCTATTTCCTTAAGCTCTCAATAAATTGCGCCAAGCCGAAAACTGTGCAAACCGCTAGAACTCACTTTCTCAAAATCGGCATTTGAGCCATTTTATTTTTTCGCCAAACTAAAAAAATTTACATATTAGCCTCGGAAATCTTCAATTCTTATTGTTTTGCGTATAAAACATTTCATTCCTGCTCCGATTCCCCATGTACACGATATTATAATAAAAAATTAATAATCTTACAAATATAAACTAACAAAAAAAAATCATTATTATTCTTTTATTTTTACTTTGAGAATTTAAAACATCTTATTCGGCAAAATCGCCACACATCGCAACCACGATCCTTATTTCACACTTTTTTCACTACAGGGGTTACAATTACGGAAAGCTTTTTGCGTGGAGAACATAAAAAATCTCTTAAATTCCGGGAACGGGTGGACTTTCAAAGTTTTAAAGTGGACTATGATTTATTCTATATTATTTTACATATCTGGTCAAAATTTCAGGCTGATAGGTCCATTTTTGTGGATTTGTATACAACTCAAATCCACAAACAAACAACCAGAATTTCATTTTATTTATAAGATATATCCATATTAAAAGAATCACGAAGATGGCTTGAAAAAAGTGCATTTTGAGTTCGAACGCAAATTTCAAGATTTCAGTGCCATTCAAACAGAATTGGATATTTTAACCAGGCCTTTCAACGTCCATTGTGAAGCAGTGAGGTCAGGTTTGCAGCTTGAATGAATTGAATTGCAATGTAACAATCCTCTCAAGCAGTTGTTTCTAAATATGCCAAAGTTCGAGTTTTACAAATCATGATCGAAACTAAGTTTCCCAAATTGAATATCTCCCGCCCAGAAAATCAGTGCTATGTTTGCTTCATCTTATATCTGTGAACAAGTGTTTTCAACTATGAACCTTCGAGAGAATTCTTTCAGAAGTAGACTGACAGATGAGCATAGGCCTCGTTCCTTAGAATCGGTGCACCTCACTTTGAACCTCAATATAAGGAATTTTTAAAAATGAAATAGCAATGTCATTCATCTCATTAACATATCTAAATTGTAATACTTGTATATTGTTTTTAAAATTTTAGAAAAATTTATCTTGGCCCTCCAAACTTTTTTTTTTCGATTTTTGGCCCGCGACCGAAAAAGTTTGCCCATCCCTGCACTAGGAGGAGGTGACTCCTCCTCCTCCTCCAGACGTTGCAGGCGTCTCAGTGTCTCCATGTCCTTGCCCCTTGACGCAGGGCGGACTTGAAGATTCGGAGGTGGCCCTCTGGTCCTGGTCCTCCTGCTGAAGTCGTCTGAGGACTTCCCTGTCCTTACCGCGGGATGGAGGGCGGGCGGAGGTGACGACGAGCTGGATGTTGACTCCTCATCCCCTCCTTGCAGACTTCGTAGAAGGTTCACGTCCTTCCCTCTTGATGTTGGACGAACTTGCTGCCATCGGGAATGAAGTCTTTTCCTCCGAGCTGGATTTATACGTGCACGTACACGGTGGTCTTGAGTGGTACGCCGGTATCGAACCCACAACCTTCCGGTTACGAGTCCGACGCCTTGACCACTGGGCTACCACGGCCCTCTCGGCAACGGCTGGAGTAGGGTGACTTCCTGAGAGCTGGGGCTTGTCGAACTTCATGCAGTATTGATAAGGAATTACAAATATAAATGGAAGGCGAAGAGAATCGAGGGTCCCCCAGACAGCACATAAGCTTAAATCCAGCTTGGCATTTCTTTGAATTGGACGTATTAATACAAGCTCGGCAGTTCCATTCATTTTTAAGCTTCCAGTAAGCTTGGAGATGACAAAAAAAAAAAAAAAAGTCGGCCCCTATTTTCCCGCCGAATTGAAGTCATTGGAACTGTCCAGTTTGAATACAATTGGATGACTGCTTGATTTGGAAAGCCACATCCACATAACCAATAATTTATCACCCGTCATCAAAGTACTTGACCATAGAATTAAAAAAAAAAAAAAAGATTCTATATTTCCAAACATTGAAATTCTTCAAAATAAAATACAAATAGACTACAAAATGGATTTCAAAATCAGCCGTGTGTCTGGATTCTGGCCAATATGGCCCAACCTGAGTATTGCGATATTGAAAGTTTTAAAACGTGTGCTGCTTTTAAGTTTATAGTATGCTTATTTCCCTATTAGTAGAGTCTATAAATCACACGTAACATTATTTTAATTTTGATTCATCCCATGGAAAAATAAAAGAATCAGATCAGCATCGGCCAATACTGATCCATTTCGCCAAAAAACGGCGTGACAACCCTAACAGTCACTTCAAACTTTAGTCACCTCTCCTCGAGTTGGATTGACATACTGGTTAGGTCGCGGGCTTACCACGCTTCAGGTCCCGAGTTCGATCCTAGTCGCGGTCGCTCGGCCGAAGCAGATTAAATTGACGCTCCAGTGTAAAGGGAAAAATGCGTGGGAAAAAAAATTTTGGGGGGGGGGCACGACCGGCGCCCCATGTATTAATTTTTTTTTTTAAAGTTTGAATTCAGCTTGCTATGTCAAGCTTGATGCAAGTTGCGCAAGTGTAAACTTGAACACTTGATTCAAGCTTGCATTAAGCTTACACGCTTGAAATTTTCGAGCTTCATTCAAGTTTATTGACTTGATAAATCAAGCTTGCTGCAAGTTGGATGCAAATTTGCCGTGCTGTCTGAGTCTGCTACTTTAGAAAGAATGATGTCGATAGTTTTTTATATAGCTGAATATAATTTATCCTTTAGAGCAGTGGTTCCCAACCGGGGGGTCGCGACCGCCTAGTGGGTCGCCATGCCTTTTTTCGGAGATCGCCGCAGACCGCTTTTGTAGCAAATGAATAGTAAACTATTTTCACGTTTCTTTGCCATGAGGCACCATTTCACCCTTTGGAAAGAAAAAATCTTTATTCTCGTCAAGGCTTTTGTATCAAAGCTACAAAAACTGACGTCGGTGAATCTAAGAGTATTAACTAATGCTTGAGAATTCATGCATTAACCCTTTGAGGCGCAACCCTTTCCCAATGCTGAAAAAAGGTCAGCCGTTGCCATCGCTCGACTTAACTATCAGCAAGAGGGCGGACGATCGAAACTTTCGTCGCGTGCCACAGATCTACAGACCCCTTTTTGACGCAGCTGGCTGTGCCCGGCACAGCCAGCTGCGTCAAAAAGGGGTCTTTCGATCTGTGGCACTGGATGGCACTGTGGCACTGTGGCTTTCGATCGTCCGCCCTCTTGCTGGTCGTGAAGTAGAGGGATGGCAACGGCTGCCCTTTTGTCAGCATTGGCTAATCGATCCAGCTGTGTCGCATTCTTCCATTTTTCAGCAGCTATGAGGGCTGTAAAAAAGAATCGTGACCCTTTTTTGACGGGAAAGGACGTGCTCAAAAATAAAGGATTCTGGTGGACCTAGGTCACCCGCCACTACTTTTATTGAAATCCAATCTATTCTTCGTGACTGGCAACAATTAAAACGTCAGAGTTTGGTGTGCCCAGAACGGGAACACTGCGCGTTAAAGGGTTAAGACAGAACAATCGGAATTAGGAACTGCAATTCATATAAAGGAGGTAATGGGTAGCCACCTCGAATCTGAAATTCAAAGGTATTTCCCAGAGTTCGATGAACAAGAGTGTGCACTCATGCGAAATCCATTTCATACTTCGCCGTCACATCCTGATGAAGTGCAGGAAACCGGCCAGCTAGAAAAAGTCTGCACTTTTTTATTGCTGCAAAAAAGTATAGATTGTGCACAATTTGTGCATAAAAAGTAGATATTTTTGATTATTTAGAAAGTACACACTTTTTGTGCAAATTATATGCAGTTTTTACGCATACTAAAAAGTGCATATTCTTCTATATTGCCAAAAACTGTGCACAAAAAGTACTTACTTTTCAAAGTATTAAATCTATATGTGCATTTTTTGTACAAAAAGTGCAAACATTTTCTAGCTGGGATTTAAGCAGTTTGAAACAATTTTCGCCAAATCTCAAAATTGAATCCAAATTATAAAATACTCTAGGGACAAGGCCTCACCCAGGGGGGAGGGGGGTACAGGAACCTCTGGTCCCTCCACCCCCCCGAAATTTAAAATTTTGTTAACAAAATAATAATAATATAGCCTTTTGTGAAAAATTGAGCCTTTTTCACCTTTTAGTCCCCCCCGAAATTTTT
This sequence comes from Cheiracanthium punctorium, assembly GCA_038373885.1. Lineage (NCBI taxonomy): Eukaryota > Metazoa > Arthropoda > Arachnida > Araneae > Cheiracanthiidae > Cheiracanthium > Cheiracanthium punctorium. The sequence continues at coordinate 241,014 of JAWZYV010011745.1, forward strand.
GGTCCACCCCACAGGAAATTTTTTTCTGGGTACGACCCTGTCTAGAGACATTGTTTAAGTTGTATGACCACCTATCGCGTCACTAAATATTGTTTCATTCATTTAAGTCGTATGTGAAGCGCGAACAAAATTTGAACCAGTTTGAAATGATTTTTAGAAGCATCTTAAAATCTAATCGTTTTTTTTTCTTTTTTTTTTTTTTTTGTAATCCGACACCTACAGCTTAAATTGAGTGATCATCTATCAGGTCACCAAATTTCATTTCTTTCGCTTTAGTCATTCATACCTAATCTGCGAACAAAAATGTACACTTCTCAAAAAAAAAAGCGATTTCTATGCATTTTAAGCTTTTGGGACCCGAGTACGACAATTAAAAAAAAAAAAAAATGTAACGCACTTTGAAACAGTTTTTGGAAAATCTCAAAATCTGATGAATTTCTTAAAAATATAGTTCAAGATGAGTGACCACCTATCATGTCACCAAATTTTATTTCATTCGCTTCAGTGAGTGTTATGTGATGTGTGAATAAAAAAAGCGTCACCCACAGAATGACAGAACGACAGACGGTCTTTTTTTTTTTTACTGTCGTACTCGGGTACCAAAAGCTTAAAATGCATAGAAATCGCTTTTTTTTTTTTTTTTTTTTTTTTTTTTTTTTGGGAGAAGTGTACAGGCAAAGTCTAGTTTGATTTATTTAAATACATAAATGTTCCAATTCCGAACGTGAAACAACAATCACTTCAAACTTAAGACACATCATTCTGGGTCAGCTCCAGTGTAGTGGTTAGAATGCTCGCCTGCCGTACCTTGGTTCCCCAGTTCGATCCCAATCTTCAGAAGTTAGAAAAATGGAGCAAGTTCTTATGTATGATCATAGATGGCCGCACCAAAATGGGAAGAAAGGACGAAAAAGTCGTTCGTTAAAATCAACCGACCACGCCCTCTACATTTTTCCGTCTAGGTCCCCAGATAGTGTACTTTTTGTGCACAATTTAGTTTGCACTTTTTATGCACAATTTAGTTTGCACTTTTTATGCACAATTTAGTTTGCACTTTTTATGCACAAGCAGAGGTGCCAAATACGCTTGGATTTTGTACACTTTTTTTTTAACACTTTTTATGCAAACTTTTCTAGCCAGGGGCGTAGCCAAGGGGGGGGGGTTATGGGGGTCATAACCCCCCCCCATGAGAAATTTTTTGCCATACAAAATGTATATTCTTCACTCCCTTATCACACACATGTATGCATATATGTGAGTTGCAGTAGTCGTAACCCCCCCCCCCATGAAAATTTTCTGGCTACGCCCCTGTTTCTAGCTAAAGTGACTCCTTCGGAAGTGATTTATACCAAGAAAAACCGTAAACTCAATTTTGGTGTGCTATGCGTTGCTCATATCCGATAATTTCTAACCAGTGCCGGCCCTAGCTATTTTTCTAAGAGGGGCAAAATATAAATATGCGCCCCCCCCAAACACATGCAGCTAGAATAGTTTTCAAAGGTGTTAAAACGAAAATTTCAACAATATGTGCATACTCAAATATACAAACAAATATTATAAAGTAAGATATTTTGGCGCGCCCCATAGAGATGGCGCCCGGTGCGGTAGCACCGGGCGCTCCACCCTAGGACCAGCTCTGGGTTCAAAGCAGGGCCTTCTCTATTGTAAGTACAATAGAGAAGGCCCTGTTCAAAGGCGGGCTGGCTGGCTGGTGCAACAAAAACTCCAAAACAGCTCAAGTCTTTATGATTAATTCTGTATTTTTTTTTTTTTTCAAAATACCGAGAAGTTGTAGCCATTATGCCCGTTTTAAACCTGAAAAGTGAGCAACTTAAAGACATAGTAATGTCTGTTATAAGTAATTTAGAAAAAGTGGGTTATATAGTTTTATCAATAATAACACAGTCAATAGAAAAGCTTTTGAACTTTTTCTCAAAAAAAAAAAAAAAAAAAAATTACAACCATGCATTCCTCATCTTTTAGATGACTCACGAGCTCTTTTCTTTATACTTGATTCAGTTCACATTTTAAAATGCATAAGAAACAACTGAGAAACAAAAATAAAATAAACGAAAATAAAACGTTTCAATATCTTTCTGGAAACCAACACTTCGATATTATCAGCTCAATTTAGACATTTGTATGAGAAAGCGAAGGGATCGCTAGTAAAATATGGCCATACATTATCAGTTAAATCTTTGTATCCTGCTAGCGTACACAAAAACAAAATGTAAATTTAGCGAAATAGTAAATTTGTGTAGCAGCGTGGAAACATGTTGCTAAAGAATATCCATCCGATTTTATTGATATTGAGGGTACTTGCAATTTTATTGAAATGATTGCAAATTGATTAGATTCAAAGATGAGTATCGAAATCCTTTTCGTAAAACATCAGACATGCAGATGCCGTTTTTAAAACAATTTTGTTTGTGGCTAAAAAACTGGCGCTGTATGGTACCTATTACGCATACTTTATCTGCTCAAATCACTCATTCAGACAACGGATGCATTTATTAGTTTGATACCGTGTCTTTTCCAAAAGTACAATTGTGATTCTATTTTGTTAAGTCAATTCCAGACAGAAAATTTGGAACTCAGTTTTTCAGTTTGTACCGCCAATTGAGTGGAACAAATTACTTTATTAGTTACATTCATGTTTTAGAAAATGAAATTCAAAAATACTGTTTTACTCTTCTCTAAAAACAAAAATATCCCGTTGAGAGCGTTCATTCCAACGGAAGAAAATGTAAATAACTCTGTATGTATTGAGCCTTTAATAGATGTTTTAGATATAATTTTAATATAAGAAATCCCCAACGATGTTAAACCAGTTTCTATTTTTATGAAGGTTTTAAAACATCAAAATTGCTTAGAATGTAAGTCATGGCTGTAAGTAAACGAAGAAGTATCAGTTGATTTCGACTCATCTTATGATTTTTTAAGGGAATAAGACAGGGGAAACTCTTCCTACTGAATGGGTTGCTTCAACAGTTTCTGTTGCTATGACTGAAATATGTACTAATCATGAAGATACTTTTTTAAGTATGACATTAACAAGTCTCTGTTTTACATAAATTATACAGTTAAATAGATTAGAACATATACCTTTTGATGATATTTGCATTTGCAATGCTACTGTTTTTGATAAATTAACCAAAGTGCTCTTGACTGTTAGCAAAATTTTTATCAGTAATTTCATTAATGATAGCCAAATCAATGCAAATAATAATGCACGAAAAGTTAAAAAAAAAATCGACTTGATCGATTATACATCTATCTCTATTAAAAAAAAAAAAAAAAAGTAACGGCCACTGCGTCGCCGCTGTCAAAGCTTGTTGGGCTATCTCCTCCTAAACCGTGGGGATTTGAGTTTCGACTAAGGTGTCCACAGATTCAAAAAATTCCGAGGAACCTGATAAGCTGATTTAAATGACGAAAATCGAATTATTTTAGAAGATATTAATAAAAAACTGAAAAAATAAACAAAATGGTTACCGCAGATTTGGCATAAAATCGTTCATTCCTTTGCAACAAAGCCATTCCAAGAATGTAGAATCGCGTGAAATTCACAAACATGAAGTCGAATGACGCCAATATTACGCCAAATTAAAAAGTATATGAAATAAATAACTCAAAGTGCGTTACACAAAGTTGACAATTTTCAAATAGTAAGTTCGCTTAGACAACAGAAGTTTAGAGATACCGACTATTCGTTTTTACAAAATAGAATAACTCATTGTTAATGATTTTAAAAGCGCCCTCTTGGCATTAGGAATGATCTGGCAAAAGGGTATCTTTCCAAGCAGGGTGGATCTAATCTTCGAGTTCCAGAATGTTAGAACCCAGTATCTTGAAAATGAAAAATAATTAAAATGCAGGTTATTTTAAAGCCGGGTCGGTCCAGCTGGAGTATTTGCTACCAGTAGAAATATTTGGCATCGTAAACTATGCCATTATAACAGTTATAGTACACTTCGGATATTTGCCAGCGCGGCGAGATGATATAATTCGTGGTGCTAAATACGCCAATGTGCAAAGGATTATGTATATGAAAATATGGATAACGGTTTTCCGGGAACCTTACATGAGCAGTCATTATAGGTTGTGAGCATGTGCAAATCGCCCAATAATGAAAAGTCGCCATTGGTGGCAAACTATCCTAGCTGTTCCGTAGTTTTTATCAAAGAAAACGTATAAAGTACTGTTTTCTTGAAGCTAATTATTAACTATAAATATACGCAAATCGCCAAATAATGAAAAATCGCCATGGGTGGCAAATACGCAAGGTGTCCAATAGGTTTTACATAGTTAAAAATACAGCTGAAACAGATGTTCTGATTTTATTACGCTTTAGCTCTTAATTAATGTAACATTTGAATGGCAACATTAAATATTGTGTTTCTGAGGAGTGCAAATAATTTTTCCAGCAATTATACGCGGAGTCCGCACTCCAAATGGAGTATAGCTCAGGACCCGTGCAACACGGATTCCTATAACAAAATATCTACTGTGTTATTTCCACTGTAATGTGAAGTTTAAATTTTTATGTACCAATGAATGAACATGTAAGAACCAAGCAATGTGTAGCTCAGTAACATTCTATCTGATCCAATCTTTGGGTTTTGTCTGATAAATTATGTCTTTTTACGTATAAGCCTTATTAAGGGCCGAATGCCTCCTACGAAAAGCGAGCGTAGCGAGTCTAGGGGCCTTGGCCCCTAGTTTAATAGAAAATTAGTATTTAAATGTTATGTAATATGTAATAATAATATTAATTTAAACTTTTTGTATGTGTAAAATTACTTTTTTCCAAAAATGCAATTGAAAGCAAACTATTGAAACATTAACTGGGTTTTAATATTGGTCATAAATTTTGCTTGTCTTATAATTATAGGAATTTAAATCTTTCTAGATTTTTCTTTGATTATTGATTAAAAGTAGAACTTACTAGAAGTAGCCTAATTTACATTACATAACGCATCTGAACCAATATTTTTTTAAAGAACTAAAATTTAAGTATTATTTACATGCACTTTCTAAAAGGAATGAAACAGCATTCAATTATCTTTGGAAAATGAGTGAAAGTATCTTCATGATTTATAACATTAACATTCTTAAAAAAGTATGCCTGTATTGTATTTATCAGTATGTTTTTAAAATTTACTTGCAATTAATTTTGTAGTGTCCTTCAAAAAGATATTGATAGCATGTATTAAAATGTTTACTCAGTCAGACAAAGTTTGATTATTTTATCGTCTCTACTTATTATAAAAGAAGATGTCTGTGTGTGTGTCGGCGGCATTACGGACAAACGGCTAGACCTAGAAACACCAAATTTGATACTCGGGAAGATCTAAACATGAAGCACGTATTAATAGCATGCTATCAATATTGCACCTAGAAGCGATTTTTTTAAAATTTGACCTAGATTTTTTTTTAAATGTTTTATGCGATTTTTGGCATATTTGTCACCTAATTCGTAATAACGGCGGAAATTACGCTCGCAGCAAAACAGCATTAAAGAGATTAAAGAGAAAATTTCCTTTTAAAAACAGTTTGTTCTGAATATGTAACTTGATTTACCGATTTTTAGGATTTTTTTTTACTAAGCATCTATTTTGGCAAATTTTTTCGTAAAATAATTTTAAAACTGTCGCATCTTGAATTCTATCCGTCATAACTTTTTGATATTTTGAGAAATCGTGAAACATTCTTTTCTTCCTCTTTTAAAATAAAAACGAAAAAATTATGTAAATTAGATGATTTTTTACGATTTTTAATGCAACCTAATGTTTAGAATATAATAGCATCAACGCGGACTGCTTACGCCATTGCATTAATAAATCATGGCACGAAATAATTTTGTTGCATTTCCACAGAAAGGATTAGAAAAAAAGGTTTGTTTTCAACCTATCTATAGAGGTTTTAAATGGAGCACCGAATTTCAATTCGCAAGTGAGGATCTATGACGTCAAAAGCTTTAAGATTCGTAAAAATTACGCCGCATTTTTAACGCATTTATACCTGCTCTTTTTTTAACAGAAGGAGGCGATATTTTGATTAAAACTTTCTATAGAAATAAACTAAGAAAATCACGATTATTATTATTATTAGTGGCATTTTAATCCGTTGCTTATTTTAAAATGTTTATAGGTTTTCTAACATATGCATATTGCGAGTATGGTTTTATTTTAACGTTGGATTACGTTCCTCCTTAGGGGTCTTTTATAAAGCAAAAAAAATTTCAACATCTTTGTAAGTTTTAATAAGATACCGTTTGAAAACTACTCTGCGAAATATCTAAATTACCTCCCTCAACCAACCGGGGTATCTTTACTGCAGTTAAAGAGTGACGTCATAAACTAAAAAAATGCGTGAAATTTGCAAACTCTGCAACTGCGTTCTATCACAATTAAAGCGATTCTAAGTAGCTCCTCGAGAATACACAGTTTGGTGTTTTTCAGGAGACAGAACCATGGAAGATTTATAAGATATCGCTATATTGGATGTATGGATATTTAAAATGGCACCTCTTGGATATTTTCCACCACGTTGAGATGAAATGTTTTGCGGTGCTAAATATGCAAATCTTACAAAACTATGCACAAATTAAATATACATCGAGAGCTTCCTTAATGGCAACCATTATGTGAAATGATTATTGTTTATGCTAATGCGTTGTGGCGGCCCGAGATCACCTCCTCGCACACAACACCCGGCAATTGAAGGCCGGTCGAACAGGTACCTTTTGGCCGAGCCGGATTGCGCCTCATTCTACCATCCATAAGTTCCTGGGTTCAAACCCAGCTCTCACCATACGCCCTCCCTTCATTGGCGACCCGGACAACGAACACGCATTCTTCTTCTCGCCTACAGCGACAGAGGGCGCCAGCACCGCCCTCTTCCATCTCTCGCTTGGCTCTTCCAAAGTCCGCAACGAGCGGCAACAACCTCACAAAAGTCCACAACGAGTGGCAGCGTCCCATAACGCTTGGAACATCGTTCGTGAGCCTCCGACTGACTCTCTAGGGGGGGGGGGAGTAGTGTGGCGGCACGAGATCACCTCCTCGCACACAACACCCGGCAATTGAAGGCCGGTCGAACAGGTACCTTTTGGCCGAGCCGGATTGCGCCTCATTCTACCATCCATAAGTTCCTGGGTTCAAATCCAGCTCTCACCACGCTCTCTCCCTTCAGCGTAAATTGCAAAGAATCGCCATAGAGTAAAAAGATCCCATTGGTGCCAAACAATCTAAGCTGCTTCTTTTAATCGAGCCTTGAAGAGGGAGAAGCGAAGATAGACAGTATTGATATACGTAATAGGTAGTGTTAGTAGATTTGTAAGGATAATATGAATAAATCACAATATACCACGTTAATAAATATTTTATGATAGTAAAAGTGTTCTGTTTATCCTTTTCCAAGGGTTGTCTTACAACCAACTAAACGATAAGTAATTCTAATTTGCATTAGTATATCCCACAGTAATTTCAACAGAGGAGATTACTTGAACTTTTTAAAAAATGAACTTCTGTTTTGTCACATGCAGATTAGAGATGAGACGGGCTCAGCCCGAGCCCGAGGCCCGAACCGGGCTCGGGCTCTGTAATTCACAATTGCGTTCGGGCTCGGGCGGGTGAAAATTTTCTCTTTTATTGAACATACTCCTTGAAACAGATTTTAAAAAGTGATTCATGAGGAAAATAAAAGTACTTTTTTTAAAAAATTGCGGCACGGCCGCTTAGAAGGTGCGTGAAGCTCTTTGGGTATTTCAGAACGGCAGCTTATACTGCATAGCAGTGGCGGCTCGTGACCTGCTTCAGTGGTGGGGCCCGAAAAAAATAGTGCCAGTTCAAATCGGGAAAATACATATACATAGAGCTGTGGCGGATCGTTACCCATTTCAGAGGAGGGGGCTTTTTTTTTTAAGCTCGAAAAGGTAAAACATATGAATCGCTTTTGTAAACAGTGTGAATAAATAAAAACTTTTCGAATAACAAGTTATGAAAGGCGTATTGATTTCTCTTTAAGTTTTTATTTAAAGACAGCAGATTTATTTTGCACCAAAAAACCCCTTTCCTCCATTTTTCTTTCTCAAAAAGGTACAATATCAATTAAAAAAAAAAAACAATATCAAAAAAGTATGATTTTCTTGAATACAATATTAAATTCAACAATTGCAGGTGTACATGTTGAAAAACGAATTGGTCCATAATGTTTCATCTCCAAATAGCAAACAATAAAAACGAAAAAAACAGAATTTTTTGCTTCACTTATTGAAGGTCATGGTGCTTTACTGTACCATTCTAATTGAAATGATCGTGTCCTTTTGCCATCTTTTTGTCTAAGGACAAAATTTTTTGGTTGATAGAGTCCCAAGCGTTTTATTTCAAGCTTTTCTGCTATTTTTAATCTGCTGAAAGGAACTTGTAATAAACTGTCAACAGAATTCATAGTCTTTAAATATATTAATAATTTGACAAAATATTTTAATCTTCGACCATTTCTCACTCAATTGATACTTTCACTATATCTGAAACCGAAAAAATAGTAAAATTAAGTCTGTTTTAAATGAGATAAATAAAAATTCATAATTTTTAAAGATGATCAGCTATAGAACAAAAATCACAATCAGCAGCTTTTTTCGACCATAAGAACAAAACTCGCCAAATAGAACGGTTTCCATGGAAACACTTTTATTTCTCCTTTCGGGCCAATGCTAAGGGGCCCTAAATTGGTCCTAAATTAACTGTGTTTTCGCATTCTTTTTTATGATAACCAGCCAAATATGTTCATCTTTTGAGAAATGATCAAAGGTACTAACACTACTCTGCTGTGCTTGGCGCAAATATAAGGGCTTCATTTCTCGAGCCCCAGAGTGCTTCAATGGGGAATACATTGGAGATGCTGCGGCGCGGCCGTAGGATTTGAATGATGGCTCGCTTTACATAATTGGATTAAGGGACAAAGCTGGCGTAAAAAATGCTCCTTTAAATATTCCTTTTATCTATCTTAAATCAAAATAGAATAAAATACACGCAGAAACCTTTATTAAAGTAAACTGATTTTGAAAGAATACAAATTTTGCATTATAATTAAAAAAACTTTTGAAATATCTTTTGAAATTTGAGGTGGGGCCCGGCCCCTCTGGCGAGCCGCCGCTGTTGCTTAGTTAGTCATGAGAGCGGAGATTATTTCATAAATATAGATACAAAGAATTAGCAAGAGCATTAAAAATTTGCAACTATATTTGTCTTTGATTTGCACAAACGGCAAAATTTATTGTATTCTATCAAAGAATTACTTCTTTGAATTTTATTGAATTTCATTGATCTTATCTGAAATTGCGGGCTCGGGCTCCGGCTTAAATAATATTGCTCGGGCTCGGGCGGGCTCGGATTAAAAGTCTTCGGGCTCAAAAAATGAGCCCGAACTCATCTCTAATGCAGATATGATTTTAGTAAAATATTCGCTTTTTCTCGAATGAAGAACGGGGGGCAGCTATTTAAAAATAACAATTGTAAATTTCATGTAGTGTCTGAGGTATTTAATGCTACAGCTTGAACCTAAATAAAACAGTATGATGTAGAAATAAGACATTTTGAAAGTCAGGAGTTCTCTGTAAACCGTTAAGCTTTTCAATTTTTTTATTCTTCTGGTGTAGTTTTTTGAGTCATTATATTTCAATGATGCTAAGTTAGTACTCCTGGCGCAAGCTTTAAGTCAAGAGTCAAATACTTTTGCTTTTTTTATAGATTCCACATCACTGGAATTAGTTCGAATTGCACATGTACACCCTCCAAAAAAAGTATTCGAGCAAGAGAGAAATTTCCTACGTTGGTTTCGTATATTAAAAATTATTTATCATACAATATGAATGAGGCTATGTATAAATAGGACTTTCGATATTTCTATCAAGTTGTGCTATTTTCAAAAACTCAATTATTATTCGCAAATTTAAAATAGGAACTTTCTCTCTTGCTCGAATACTTCTTTTGGAGGGTGTACTGGAAAATTTTCGTTTCCTGCCATGCGAAGAACGGGCACGCGGCTAGTTTGTACATAAAAATAATTTATATACTACATTAGAAATAGATTCAGAGGTTCTTATTGCTGAGGCATTATTGCTGATATGCTACTTAAATCAATTTATATTGAAAACTTGATTTACAAAAAAAAAAAAAAAAAAAAAAAAAAATTATGTGATGAGATTATGTTATTTTTATCGAGTTTCTATGAGTATTGGGTGTAGTACTAAACGTGAAGAAACGCAAGTGATTGACACTTTTTTGCAGAATAATAAAAAAAAGAATTTTCTATTAATTTATTTTGTTTTCCTTCTTTCTTTTCTTTTTTTTTTTTTCTTTCTTTTTTTGTATCAGATTTTGAACATAGAATCGGGAACATGTCCCCGATTTTGAAACAAAACTGGGGAGAACTGGGGGCATTTATAATTCATGAAATAATTAACAGTAATTTAATTAAAAAACAATGCCATAATTAAAAATTGTCCCACATTTCTGTTGCCCCCAAAATGGGCAGTTTGAAAAACGTCCTGAAAATGGGGACGTTTGGGCCCTTATTCAGATAGATTTAGTAGCTACTAACCCTATTGTTTAGTTACTAAATTTAGTAAAGTGGATTCAGATAGAATTTGGAGGCGGAGATACTAAACACGTGACCAAAACAAGCTGCTAAAATCACGTGACCAAACAAGCTGCTAAATCACCGACTAAATAAACGCACGCCTGGAACAAGCGCTCTGATTGGTCTGTTAGCTTCCCTGTTAACTTATCCCTACATTTTCCCCGACTTCCCTTGGTGTTGGTCACGTGATTTAGTACTAAATGTATCTGAATCCCGATTTACTAACATTTAGTATCTCCGCCCACTTACTAAGTTAGTAACTGAACAATAGGTTTAGTAGCTACTAAATCTATCTGCATAGTAGCCTTGGTCACCTTACGGAAGCTGAGCAGACAACCAAAACAGTTTTAGAATGTTATTTTTTCAGTGCTCCGCCCATCGCTCTGGTCATGCACCTGTGCCAAAAAATATAAATAACCACTGTGCCAAAGAATATAAATAACCAGTGAAAGCTGCACGGCATGGCCAGTTTGAATGCAGCTGGTGGATAGTTCCTGTTTACATCAGCTCTGAATTTGTACTATAGAGGTCGCTCATAAAATGGAAGTTGTACTTAAACAACTCTACTCTAATCCAAAATCCAATACTAAATTGACTGACGACACGGTGTTATTAATGTCCGGTCTGTCAAAATAAGTTGTCTTTAATCAGAAAACGAAAAATTTCTAATTCAGCCGAAGTTATGGCTAAAACCTATGATTATTTGTTTAAATTACTTTTAATTGGCGATTCAGGGGTTGGAAAGACATGCATTCTCTTTCGATTTTCAGAAGATACGTTTAATTCAACATTTATATCAACAATCGGTACGTTTAATAAACTTACTCATACATCTTTTTCTACTTAGTGTAATGATTTCAAAATGACGATTGAAAGATAAATAATAGATTTTTTACCCTGAAAATGTTCATGGAATTTGTTTGGATACTCAATATATTTCTTGTTAGTATTTACCTTATCGCCAGGACAAGATTTATGCACTCTATTTCTCAAAATTTGATTTAAACTAGTCATTCTTATGTGTGAGTTGGGGAAAATGTCGAACACACGAAGTTAATCATGAATTGAATAAATAAACGGCACTTCCAAACTATTAACTTAAACATTTCTTCGTTTGTCAATTATCGTAGCATGCACCGAGTTAATCGCAAGCGCAGAATTATTTTTGTTTGAGCCCTTCTAATAACCTACTTAACTATGCCGCTTTGTCTGATTATCAAAATGTCCCTTAAATACATTGTAAGCTAATGTTTTTTAACCTGCGTATGGTGTAAACACGAAAATAGGTGGGTTATGTAAAATTGTTTGATGTGGTATTGAAACACTTTCTTTCTTCTTCTTCCTTTTTTTTAACAGTGTTGAAGTGTGAAATGTGACCTTAGAATGCGTCTTCTGAGATAATTTTATTGAACTGTCATTTTTAAAGGAGAAAAATATTGTATAGCTATATTTAATTAAATATATTTTTATGTGTATGCCAATAATTCAGACTTAGGATACTAAAATTATTGAATTAATTTTTTTTTGCTGCTGATGAACTTATTAAAAATTAAAATAAAATTTTCTTTAACTCGCCTCTTTTTTTTTTTTTTTTTTTTTTTTTCCTCATCGGAAAAATAAATAATAATAGTGTATTAGGGAGTTTTAATTATAATTATTAAGGCATTTTTATGGATTAAAATAGAAAGAAAAATAAACAAAAGCAGTTAATGTAGGTCTTAAAACGGCTCTTGTTAAAAATGACTTAATCAAATCAACTGATTTTTCAAAACCTTAATGGATTGAAAATGTGCCAGAAAATATAAAAATAAATATTGGTGAGGCCTATTTAAACATTAAGAGGATATGGAAAGTGAAACCTGAAATTCAAAATTTAGCTCTCTGCCTTATTTAAAACTATCTGGGCGAGCCGTCGTGAATGATTCATTCTTTATAGAAAGCTCATTTGGATTGAGATTGCATTGCTTCTCCATTACGTACTTTGGAAAATTCAAATATAAAATTGTCTTATTTATTTATTTTTCCCTCATACTGAAATTGACTTTTTAAATTCAGTTTGCCATGGCGGAGGGGGAAAAAAGTAGCATTCCCTATTTTTAGGTTTTAAAACTTTTACCTAATGCTGTGTAAACTGAGTGTGTGAAGGGAGGGCATCTCCCCTGGATCCTTCTTGCCCATGGATCATTATGAATGCTTCTGTCACAGTGTCTCATTTTTTAGGATTATGCTGCACTTTTTCAGTCATAAGAATACTGATACTAAGCAGGACTGTTAAATGCTCTGTTTTTTTTTTTTTTTTTTTAAACCTGCTTTTTTTTTTTTTTTTTTTTTTTTAAGGAAAGGATAGGAGTTTAGAATGTTTGAAAAGAAAAATTTTGTTTATGACTTACTTGCTTATTACTAATGACTATTGCTACAGGGAATCTAACGAGTGTTGTTAAATTCTCTGATCTCTGTCATAATCTTTCAACAGAATACCTATTCTCTAAAATATTCTTTTCAATGAGAATTTTCTCTTAAGTTATGAAAGGAATTTTTTTTTATAAAGAAGCCCGTACTGTGATGGGAGATCATTCAATTTTACAAAAAATAAATAAATAAAAAAAATTAAGTATTATATATTATGAGATGAATTTTTAATAAGAAATTTAAATGGAGCCATAAAAAGAATGCTTTCTTCATTGGAAATGGACTCGATTTCATTGACATTTTGAAAGGGTACTCGAGCAGTTTTATTTTTCTCTTTTAAGATTTTAATAGTATGCACTCTAAATGTTATTTCCCACATCTTTCAACAATCAACAAGTCCATGGTTTCTTTTTGCTCTTTGTGTAGTACACATAAGTACTAAAATTTCTTTGTGTTCTGTTTTTGCTATTGTTGCAGTCTTACTTTATATTTGGATGCAACTTGCATTGAATAGACCTTCCACTGTAATGCAGTATTCCTATTTTCGACAGACTCTAATACTGTAGAATAAAAAAGCTTTTTTTATGCACTCTAAGAGAACGCTAAAAATTTCATGAAGGAGGGAAAATGCTCCTTGATTTATTTTGGATAAGTGAATTTAATTTTAGAAGAGTAAAGTTAGAGATTTAAAGAATAAAAAATAAAAAACTGGTATGAGAAAGTGACCAGCGAGCAAGCAAAAAGCTAAATCAATGTGAATGGGTTTTTAAAAAATGTAGTTTAGAGTAAAACAAAAATTCTTATTGTTACATCTATTGTTGCATACTAAAATTCCTTCCCCTTTCCTTTTATGCATTTTCCACGACTCCATGTCAATAGTACCCTTAAAATTGAAACAGCGAACAACATTCCAATTTTTTCAGGCCTTTCCTCTGACATGCGGTGTGACATAATGCTTTTTTAATGACTTAGACCTCAGTTTAAGCAATCAATAGGTGTCCAATTTTATTAAAATGACACAGCCTGAAAATAGGCAAAATGGGAATTTTAAAGAGTATTTTTGAATTTTGAATGTGTAAAACAGGCTTGTATAGAGGCACTAAAAATATCTGCTAGTTCGAATGGAATTTCATCCACAAGAACATTTTCTGTAGCTAAAGCCGTAGCAGGGGTTGATCCAGGAATTTTTTCACATGTCCTGTTTTTGTGTAAATTGTTTTTCTTTTGTGTGTGTGTGTGAATTTAAATATTTATTTTTAGGAATTTCAACATCTGTTTTTGAGAATTCATATGAATTTTTGTTAAAGTCACTTTTTTTTTTTTTTTTTCCCTTAGGTAAAAAGAGTGAGGAGGAGGTTGGGTATCAAATAGTTAGCTAAGTAAAAGGTCCCATTTGAGGGGGGGGACTGCAGCCCCCTCAGCCCCCCTCTCTGACTACGCCCCTGGTTTATGCTCTACTGAAGTTAAAAAATTGAATTGATTCCTAAAATGTAATATTAAAAAACTGAACAAAAAAGGACAAAGAGGTTTCACACTTTCATGAATTTTCAAGCAATAAAAATACAATAAAAGAGCTGTTATTTTAATCTCAGATCACTTATATGCCTTTTTTACTACATTAAAATAATACCATTATTGCCTTTTTTTTTTAAGTTCTTGAATATTCTCGTGTTTTTATGGATAAGAATATTCTTGTTCTCCAAGAATATTCTCAACTTAAAGCAACTCACTGAATACCGTAACCCATTATAGATGATTAAATCAATAATAATTAGAATGAAAATCATAGTTTGCTTCTAGATAAGTTAAAATTATTATCAATGTCAAAGTATACTATACTAGTGTTGAATCAAAGCTTTTAAATTACAGTAATATATTGTTAATCTGCCCCTTATCACTTTTTGTTCATGTTTTAGTGGGGGGTTGCACACGTTAAACATCTTTTGCGTATAAATGTCATGCCCCTTGTTTATGACTTTTTGCTGTGTTTGGGAAATGCAGATGAATGGTATATTGCTGTAATGTTTTATTACAGATCAAAAACCCTTATTCATTTTAATTAAGGGGATAAACTTGAAGAATTTTCTCTAGAAAAGGTTATTCTAAACTTTTTTTTTCCCCTTGAGGAGGGGAGTTGCACAACTATGTTTAGAAATACAGTTAAGAGTACAGTGTAATGGAACAATTTTAAAATATGGATTCATTTCAAATGAAATCAGCATGTTTCTGTGCCGATTTTTAACATAAAAATGAGTGCACAAATAAAAGAATGGGACAGCATTGGTTGTTTTTTAAAAATAGAACAAGATTTATGCACTTTTATATTGGTCCCATGAGTTCCCTAGGTTGAGGTGTATTGGGACATTAAAATCATCCCAAAAAATGAAGTTGCAGCACATTTTAATTGCAATCATTTTATGAAGTTATTTATATTCAGCAGTTTGTATTAGCATTCAATGCTCTATTGACAAACATGTTTATGTATATTTATGAGTAAATTGCTTTGAAATAGATTGTTTTGCTTAAAAACTTTTAAATGCGATATTAATTTTTTAAATAAATCCTGTATATCACTAGCTGTCACTATCTATACATCATGAATCCAGCTGTCCCATTAGACCCTATAATGTTTATCCCATGAGTCCCCATTAGGGAGGCATCGAATACCATATTTTACCGAATACCAAATATTCGGTTAAAATTCTAACCGAATATTCGGCCGAATACCAAATAATTAGTTAAAATTTATTAAACCTTTCTTGCAATGATTAATTTAATTTTTTTCTTACACAATATTTCATATGGTGTCAAACTTCAAAAATTAAAATGCTGCAAAATTTAATATGCAAGTGTGTTTCCTTTATAGATTATTAATAACTTTTTTAAATATTAGTGAAATGCTAGTAATTTATTTACCTGCCTATTTTATTAAAAAAAATTATCAGTTAATTGACTTTACATATTTATGAACACTTAATGTTATTTAATTAGTGAGTTTTTTTTTTTTTTTTTTTTTTTTTCCTGGTTACTGTTTCAATTTAAATCAGTTAGTAATAGCAAGGTTAATGTAAAGTGTCATAAGATTTAAGAAAAATTGAAAAGCAACAAAACTCAAATTTAACATGAGTGTTTTCTCTTGCATTAAAACTCATTTCATTGTGATATTGTTTTTTTGTGTGATTGTGGAATGCTACGTTAGGGCTATCTGAGATCGATGGGGGTGCCTTGGTAGGAGGACTTTCTAAGGGTTTCTAATGCTTATTCCCATGTGATATTAGTAAGTAACCACTTGAATCAATTTAGTGCTATGGTACTATACTATATCTTTCATTCATGATATAAAAAATATGTATTTGCTTACCGATGGGTGAATACTTAAATTTGTTTATTATTCGGTTGTCGAATATTTAAGTATTCAGCCGAACCGAATATTCGGTTTGTCTGCCGAATAGGCAGCATACCGAATACTAACCGAATATTCGGTGCATCCCTAGTCCCCATATTCTGATATCTTCTAATCTACTGACATTTGTTTATCGAATGACAATTTAAGTATGCCTAATATAAAATTTAATATTTGTATTATACAGGTATATTAAATGCCTTATGAATAATTTCAAGCAATAATGATTTGTAAATGTTGCTATTTAAGGTGTCACAATTGTTTTCTTGAAAAAAATATTTTCAATAAAATTTTACCCTTTTCCCATTAGCCCTCCACTCCCTCCCTATTTTAAGCTATGTCATTTGAAGTTGTAATTCAAGGTTTAAAAAAAAAAAAAAAAGTTATTTTACTCATTTTAAATAGGCTTAAAAAAGAAAAAAAATGCCCGCATTTTTTTTTTCTGGGTGGGGGGCAAAGTAAGAACCTGATACTGAGTCATTTGTGTTTCTAAAATGGATGCATTTGGCATGATTTATCTGCCTTGTTTAACTCATCCACCTGTTTGTGTTCAATGAACTTTATGGCTTGCATTGTTTGCTCATAAATCAAGTGAAATGGTTTCCAGACATTTGTTTGAAGCGCCTCCTTCATTCTTCTATTTTTTATGTTTGAAAAAAGAAGTTGAAACAATTCTTTTGTTTCAATAAATGGGTGTTAAGAATTGATTTTATGTGTGCTGAATGTGATATATTCTGTATTGTTTCTCCAGTTCTGTTCTTGGTATGTGCTTGACATTTATTTCCGTGTTAAGTGATTAGTTTAATATAGGTATTGCTGCTTTAATCATGCTTATATATGTGCCCAGTGCACTGCTCCCTGTACTCAGTTCCCACTTTTACAGTGTACATAGTGTAAAAATATTGACAGGTTTCTCTGCTTGAACAGAAATTGTTATGATTTTTTCAACCCCAAAAAAAACCCAACCGATTTCTTTTTTCAAAATTTCAACTTCAAATTACATGGCTAATATATTTCTTCATATCACCTGTTGTAAAGTTTATCAGGATGTCTACCGGTCATGATTTTGAACAGTGGGTCATGAAAGTCACGTTAATGTCCCGAATTTTGATACGATGTCACGATTCCCCCCCCCCCGAGTTTTCTTGCCGATTAGGATAATGACATTTCATTTACTTTTGACCATTTAATTAATTAAATGTGACTATTAAGAGTAATTAATATCATAATTTATATAATTTGACTAAAATTAGTTACATTTCAAAAGCAACAAAATGGCGGTATGTCATGAAAATTCCCTTGTGGCCATGAATTTTTTTTTCTGCACTCCAGTAGACACCCTGTTTATAAACATCTTCTCCTTAAAGACCATTTTTAAATTTTTATGCTTGTCACTTGAATAAAAATGATTAAGGATTTTTTATACATAACAAAACATTCATTCAAAAGTTCTCAATGAACACTAGTATAGTTCATTAATTTCATTGTTAATAAAATTGCGTTATTATTATAATATTGACTTGTATAATTTTTTATCTATAATTGATTATTGCGGTTATTATTATTATTGATTTAAATATTTTTCATCTATAATTGATTATCAAAATCAATAATTTGTCTTCATAGTTTTAATAAAAAAGTTTTATTTAGTAATAAGCGAAACTTTTTTTAACATTCTGAAACCTTATCCTTTTCTTTGGAGGGGGGGGAGGGGAAATAGAAAAAGCTTAAAAACCCTAACAACCCCCCCCCCAGTGGGTTAGCTTTTTTTTCTGATAAAAACCTGGGCGTTTAACAACCCTGCTCCTGAAAGACTTTGTATCCTTAAAATTATAGTGCAAATGAAATGAATGGAATCCGTTAAAGTTCAAAGTTCAAGCAGCACTTTGACCTAATAAAGTGAAACATCCAGTTAGTGAAACCACCCAAATCTATTTTCGTCATTGGCAGCAAAAAATGTATTAGTATTCATTGAATTTCCTTCCTCTGTTTGACAAATAATGGAGATTGTTTTCTTAAAATGCTAACAGATGACCAAAAGATGCGTGAATCCTTTTTTTTTTTTAATGAAAATTCTAAAATAGCTTATAAAATGAATGTCAGAAATTTATGAAGCATCACTGGCCTCTCTTCATCCAAAAACACACAAAAAGAAACAGTTGTTAAAAGATGATATAAATAAAAAGGTACTTCAGTCCTCACTCTGAAATGGTTGAGAAAGGATCCACATTTTTTGGCCGAAAGGATCGTGTGGACGGATAGTACCTTTCTATGTTTGTTATTTTAACAAAGTTTTGTTTATTTCATCATTGGCATCTGCAAAATTGAGGCAAATGGGATAGAAATACATACTCTTCAAAGGCTTAACCCTTTCACGGGCGGTGGCTAGACGTTCTAGCCACCTGCTTATGGTGTACATGACGAATTTCAGAAGCATTAGTCAATTTTCCTATGTCTATTTACCAGATAATAATGAAATTTTCACAAAATGATATTAAGAGGTAAAGTGTCATGCACATTTATAAAAATGTTGTAGATATTTTACAGAAAAGTTATCTATGCTTCATTAAATTGCATCAGAAATTTAACTATTATGCATCAGAAATTTAACTATTATGCATCAGAAATTTAACTATTTCTCCAGGCATCTGCAAAAATGAGAAAATACAACAATACAACAAGTTCTTGCGCCGGAAAGGGTTAATACACTGATGTCGAAAGTGAACATTAAAAATGAGATTTTTTTGGATGTCTTAATGTGATCAATTGTTGTAAAATACTGGCACTGGAGTTTAATGTAGGCTGACATGCAGATAAGAGCAAAATGAATCAAAATAGGATATGCCACTACTCTTTGTCTTTTCATCTAATGAGAGACAGTTATACAAGCGTCCTCACATTGTTCACAAGGTTATGGATCTAGGATGAGGGCAGCCAATTTTTATTCGTCCAAACTATTTTAAACACAGTTCCTCAGAGGTTGTTTGTCGACATGCAATGGCTCTTCCTAGAGCATTCCGCAAGTTTTCTATGGGATTGAGGTGTGGAGATCTCAGTGCCACACCTTATGGTCAATGTCCTCCTCTTCCACTTAATTTTGTAACTTTAACTTTGGGTGCCAGTGTATTTTAACACTCATTTTTAAAAGCATTTTTTATCCTATAAAAATTGTCTGAATGAAAGTGATACTGCAGTCAGTATAGCCATATCATTAAACCATTTGTGACACCGGCTCTCTTGGTACTTTCATCGGGTGGAACCCATATGCATACAATCTATTTCTGTTTTAAGGAAAATGACTGCATTGATTGAAAATTGCATTTGTTTTATTAAACTGAATTCAGCGAGTTTTAAACACGGCTCTTTTGTTCATTTCAGGTATCGATTTCAAGATCAAAACCATCGAGCTGGATGGGAAGAAGATAAAGCTTCAAATATGGTGCATATGGATTTGTTATCTTATTCATAGTTGACTGGTGAAATGGCTTGTCTGTCCAATAATAGTTAGTTATTAAAAATGCCAACTCGATATTTAAAATGACATAAATGTTACCCGTTTTGGAACGCCTATGTTCCGCTCACGACTCATGCGAATGAACTCGCGTCCATTTTTATCTTCAATTCCAATCATGGTGGCCACTGATTTGACTTTTGTTTTGTAGAGTGAATGTAAATTCTCTCAAATGTTTGCCAATAATTTTTTAGAAAATATTTCTTTGTGTATATAAAAGAATTTTTGAGATTTCTCCTAATCGATGACACTCAATCAGTTTACTTTATTTTTTCTATTTGCGATTGAATATCTCCAATATTAAAAAGTGTAACAATAATTTGAAAAATAGAAACTTATAGGACTCGTAATTTTTAAATTTTTCTTGATCTAGAATGCGAGAATCTCGCACTTTTTTTTTCTTTTTCCCCTGCATTAAAAAATTATTACTGCGAGAAATTTGTGCACCCTACAAATCGGTTTCTCAGAGAGAAAAAAAAAAAATAAAGAACACTGATTGCAAAAGTGGATTCTCAAGAACTAAAGTCTATGAAAGAGAAAAAAAGAAGGGGTCTGGGGGTTCCTGGGAACATTCTGATCCTGGGGGGATCTTAAACTGGGTTACTTTTATTGCATGTACCTGTGCTTGATTTAGACTTGGAGGTCCAGTTACACTCGATAAAAATAACTAAAAATCATAAAATATCTTGATTTTGGGTTTTTACCTTACAGAGGAATAAATACCCATTTATAAATACCTTACCCACTGGATATTTACCCAACCTAAATCTATTAGCAAAAAACTCTCAACCATTTTATAAAAATCTCACTCAGTTTGGGGGAAAGGGCGAGAAATTCTCACTCAGTTGTCTTTTTCTGTAAGGAAAACCCTGATCTTATTTCCAGTCTCAAAATGATAAAGCGGATGTAAAATTTTGGATTCACTTGTGCTATCTGTTTGTTTTTGCTTAGTGAAATTCCTCTCAATCATTTGTTTTGTGTGCTTGTAGGGACACGGCTGGACAGGAGCGATTCCGTACCATAACGACCGCTTACTACAGAGGAGCCATGGTAAGGTTCATTGTTGATGACTCTTCCATTTTGTACAGATTGCTTTTATAAATGAAATTCAGACTTTGACAAACAATAGTAAAAAGTAACCCTATCAAACCACAGTTACCTAATTAATTGCAGGGTAAGATGTTAAAGTGAGGTGCCAGTGGCACCCAACTGTTTTATCTAAATGATCTGCTTAGGCGTAATTTTGAAATAATTTAATGTAGTCATTCAAATATCAAATCATAGCCAAGTACGAATACTGATTAAAGTTTGGTTAGTAAATATATACAGTGTTAAATGCAGGAAAATGACAGAAATGAATTAATAATAATAAAATGACTGCAATATTAAAAAAAAAAAGTTGGAGCTGCAAAATACTGCACTTTTATAAAATCCTGCATGTTATGCAGGCAGTGGCGGCTTGCGACCTGTTTCAGTGGTGGGGCCCGAAAAAAAATAGCGCCAATTTAAATCGCGAAAATATATATACATATAGAATAACCTATCCTCACGTGCACACAGCGTAAGTATTTAAAATTTCTCAAATGACAAATAATTATCAAAATTACTATACAACTTTTGCTATTTTTTACCTAATTATGTTAAATTGAAAAGCTTACTTTATTACTAAACAAAAAGCCATATTTAATTATTTAATATTTATGCTCTTTATAGCTGCCTGTTCATAAATTTTAGTTGATTTATTTATTTTAAAATAAGAAACGCAAAATATATATATAAAGACATTTATACATCGCTTTTTGTAAATCAAGACAACAAAACAGAAAAATATCTGACTGCACTGCAAAAATACGATCACGCAAATAAAAAATGATTTCCTCCTAAGTGGAAAATTTCGCCAAAAGCTACCGATTGCCGAAATTTTCCCGTACAGTCGTCACCATGCGAGGGCCCGAAGACAGCACCAAATAAGCCGTTTGGAAGCCAAGTTAATTCCGTGTCAATATGGCTTTTGTGCTCAATGACAAATATGTTAACCCGGTGAATCGAGAAAAGACGCCAAATTCAGGGCAAGCCAGCCCATGGCCCATGCATGGTTTAGATAGGGGGAAAATCATTTAACTATTGCTTTTTTAAGTGCCTTTTTAATGGATAGTATTAAAATAGAGTAAAATGCATGAATTTTTTCAATGAAGGTAAATTATTGAAAGACCCGTCTTACATAATAGGAAGATACTTTGATTTAGACGGTGGTTAGTCGGGAGGCTAGGCCCCACTGGCCCTTAATGATGAGCCGCCACTGTATGCAGGCTTGCAGCGGCGTCCGTACTGCAAGGTCATGCAGCACACGCCATCACCAAGCTAAAAAGGCGTGGCGTTCTACCCATAAAGGAAAAAAACAAGTAAACAAAAGAAATCCAGAAAATTCCTGGAAAAAAAAAAGTGTCATTTCATTATATTTATGGCAAAAACGGAGCCCATCTATCACATGGGAAAGAGGGGTGCCAGCCAGGGTCTCAAAATCAGATAAATTCACTCAATAAATGAGATTTCTGATAATATTAACTTATTCCATGTCATTCTGAATTCGTATTCCAGTCTTGCTCCCCCTTCCAACCCATCAAGGATAGGCTGTTTTTCTCATATCAAGTGCCCATTAGACATTTGCACAACTCACCCAATAGGCTTTGAGTGGGCCTGTGTTATGCCACAAAAATATTTTAGCTCGTAATTTTTTTGACAACATTCAAAGTGGAAATATTTTTGAAGGACATAAGACGCTGATTAGCAAACGGGAAAATAAGATTTGAAGGATGATTGGAAATAAACCTTTCGGAATGTGTCAGGCACATTATAGATCAGTATGCTTTGCTAAGTAAAGAATTCTTTTTTTTAAATATTAGGTGTCAAACATGACGACCAGGTATTATTTCATGGTTGCCAAACTTAAATTATGTGAGGACCGCTTATTTCTAACCCTGTCTAATTGAATGGATCCATTTTTACACTTTCAAAATCTCATTAATAAAAATGATTTCTCCTTTATTGAATCTTTTTTAATTCCAGGGCATAATGCTTGTATATGACGTAACCAACGAAAGATCCTTTGAAAATATAAAGAACTGGATCAGAAACATTGAAGAGGTATGCTATTACAGAATGCTTTTTTATGGGTACTTGTTTTAAGTTCATATTGCATCCTAATAGAAGTACTGAGATTCGAGCTGAAAAAAAATCGACATACTTTATACTACTCTCCTTGGGTTCCTTATTCATTTTCAATCTGAAGATTCCGTGGAATAATTTCATGTCATTTTCTTTAATGGTGAAAAAATCATTATGTTAAGACCTTCAAAAATTTTGAATGACTCTTTACAAGCTGTATTGTATACTGAAATAAGTGATCAGTCATGAAACCTTTAGAAAGAAATTCTTAAAAATCAAAAAGTGCTACTCTGGAAATGTTTGCTGCACAATTTCATATTTAAGATTTTTTCCCCAGAAATTTCATAAACGGCATAGTTTCTTTTCATTGATTTCAGTGTGTAAGTGCACCAAAGAATCGTCTTGAATTTTTTTTATTCCAATGAGTTAATATTAACTTGTGTATTAAGACTGCGAGGGAAATGGTATTACTTTGAAATTATATCCTTATACAGTTCTAGCTAGAGTAATACAGGGTTCATACACCCTCTGAGGGAATTGGAAATGAGCTCTTAAAACTCGGAGAAATCTCAAAATTTAGTTTTCCTGCAAAATCCAGCTCCAACTCTGGAATTTGACACCAAGTTTCAATATTTCTTTTTGCGGCCTTCTTTATTCCATCCAATGGCCTACTACTTCCCTAATGATGCATGCACACTATTGGAAATGGGTGTATACAAGATGAATCATCCAATTCAGTGGTCGATCTAGGATTTTTTCAGAAGAGTAAAAATACTACTTAACCTTTTTAGAAAGAGTATTTTCTTTTCCAAAGGAGTCATTAAAGCAACGAACAGTAATGCTAAATATTCAAATACGTAATTAAATTACATTTGACACATACATAATAACTGATTATAATACGTCTAGGCACATAAATGTCCGTTCAACAAAAACTAGTGCAATAATTGGATTTTTTAAATTTAAAATCAGCAAATCATAATTATTTATCAAAATATACCTAATTTTATATGGAAAAGCAATGCGTAAAAATACGCATTCCGAAATTTTTAAGGCGTGTTCTGAATTTCTAAAGCGTGAAATACGCATCTAGAGGCGTTGTCGCGATCACTGATCCAATTTGAACCTTATTGTTACTATTATTTAAAATAGCTGTTTTTTAAATGATTGTTTTACATTTTCAGAACAAGGGAGGCTCGAGTGAGGGTTTTATTTTAGAACTTTTGATTCGTATACTTTACAATTTCACACATTCAATTTGCATTTTGAATACTTTATAGACCTGTCTGAAAAGTCCAATGGCTCTCTTTAAAAATTCAGCCGCCCTTGTTTCAGAACCCTAAATAGGCCCCTGGTACTAAAGAATATGAACCAATACCTTGTGTACTGAGTATAGTATAAAATATTAATCATGGATCTGTCAATCAGTGAAGTGGTCCCGAAAACTTTTTTCACTCGTGTAAAGCTTTTATATAATTTCTGATTTTTTATTGAATAGGAAATCCTATTAGATGATGTAATTGCTAAAATTGAGGAATTAGCATAATTTTGATTATTATTATAATTGGATTACCTTAGAGAGGGGCACATCCATAAAAAGTAGTCATTTGGTACTTAGGTTTATTTTTTTCGATTGCACTGCTGCATTGCCTTTATTATGTCTTCCTGACTTCAATAGATACTTGATTCTTCTTCCGACATCTTATTTTTGCATTTTTATTTTGACTGACCTAAAAAACGGAGGTTCAACCCATGCACATATACAGTAGAACCTCGATACAATGATACTTCAAAATAATGATCGTTCTAGAGCAGGGATGCACAACCTATGGCCTGTGAAGGCTGTTTTGTTAGCCCTGGATTGGCAAATGTCCTTTGGAAGTACATTTATTTGTGAAAAAAGTTTTTCTTGGATGAATCTCAACAAATTGAGGTCTAGGAACAGACTGACGGTCATAACCTTCTGCCATTTGAACACTTCTACAGCAACTCTCAAACTTAAAAGCAGCTTCAAAAATACAGTCGCAACTATCACATTACCTGTTGATGTTTTACTTCTTCAGATTTTTTGTGTAATTAATCTGGAGATTAACTAGGCAATCTTTGAAATAATGATATATGTAATCTTACTTACTTTATAAAAATACAGACATACCAAATTGTTTATGTATGTTTTCATCAAAAGTAGACTAGTATTTTTTTTTTTTTTAAACTTACTAGGGCCCAAGGCCCCTAGACTCGCTACGCTCGCATTTCATAGGAGGCATTTGGCCCTAAAAAGACTTATTCGTAAAAAAAAAATCATTTCAACAAACAAAACCCAAACGTTGGATCAGATAGAATATTACCGAGCTGCACATTGCTTGGTTCTTAAAAATTTAAACCTCACACTATTTGTAATTATGTGAAACCCGCGGTACACCTTGCGTATTAGCCAATTATGGAGAATTTTCATAATTTGGCGACTTGCATATAGGTATAGTTAATAATGAGCTCTAAGAAAACAGTCATTCATTTGTTTTCTTTGATAAAAACTACGGAACAGGTAGGATAGCTTGCCACCCATGGCGACTTTTCATTATTGGGCGATCGACACAGGCTCACAACCTATAATGACTGTTCATTTAAGGTTCCCGGAAAACTGTTATCCATATTTTCATTTACATAATTCTTTGCAGATAGGCGTACTTAGCACCACGCATTATACCCTCTCGCCGCGCTGGCCAATATCCAAAATGTACTACAACTGCTATAATGGCATAGTGAACGCCAACCCATATTTCTACTGGTAGCCAATAATCCAGCTGGACCAAACCGGCTTTAAAATAACCTGCATTTTAATTATTTTTCTTTTTCAAGATATTAGTTATTCTGTTTTGGAAAAACAAATCATCGCTCATTCTAAACGCCTGTTGTCTAAACGAACTTACTATTTGAAAATGGTCCACTTTGTGTAACACATTTCGAGTTACTTATTTCATATACTTTTTAATTTGGCGTAAAATGGAAGTCATTCTACTTCATGTTTGACAATTTCTACATAATTGGAATGGCTTTGTTGCAAAGGACTGAATGATTTTATGCCCAATCTGGCAACCATTATGTTTTATTTTTTCAGTTTTTTATTAATATCTTCTAAAATAATTTGATTTTCGAAATTTAAGTCACCTTATCAGGTTCCTCGGAGTTTTCTGCATTTGGGAACATGTTTCTCGAAATTCGAATCCCCCATGGTGTAAGAGAAGATAGGTCAACAAGCTACTTTTTTTTAGAATAGAGAGATTCCATGTAAGACCTCTCTCCATTGGCCCCACCTTTTTGGCTGAAAAAGGTTGTGCACCCCTGTTCTAGAGGGATTATTGTATAGAAATTCTGTGGCACTGCAAAATTGGATCGCTATGGAGGATTGATTGTTGTAACGAATATCATTATAGCGAGGTTTTACTCTTTATGCATTGAAAGTTATAATTTTTTGCCACATGGATCCATTTCCAAAATTCTTTTTCTTTTTGGAAAGGGGACATGCTTAGGAGGGGTCCCCTATTAATTGGGTCACGTTCTAATGATATTATAGTTTCCTTAAAACATAAAATTAAAAATTCCTTAGATAAAAAAAAATCCTTTTTCTACTCATGAAACTTAGAAGTACTGTAAAAATAAGTGTTTTTAAATATTGGATGGGTTCATTAGAGTCGCTTCTTTGAAAATCACTGCCAAATACTGAATACTTAGAGAGTTTCCTTTAGGATCCTGCCAAGCTAACGAAAGAAAATGGGAGCACTCGTTCATTTTCAGACTTTGATTTAATAAGAAAAGATTAGATTTCCTGAAAGTGTGTCATTTAAAGTACTACTTGACTTTAGTTTTGTGTGTGGTTTACTTTTTCAAAGAAAATGGAATGTATACAGAGTGTTATTTTTTATGAATGAATCCATATTGAACATCCACTGTCTAACTGAAACAAGGAAGGAAAAACCAGTTTCAGGTTGATAGTATCAGACGTTCTTAATTTTGTAGATTAAAGGGCCGAAATGGTTTATTTCATCCTTCTGTACTTCATAAAAATTCTTTAAAATAGATTTTTTATATTTAGGTTATTGAACTAATTTTTTTTTCTGTCTCTCTGGTTAGCATGCTTCAACAGAGGTTGAAAAAATGATATTGGGCAACAAGTGCGATGTCAATGAAAGGCGACAAGTATCCAAGGAAAGAGGAGAACAGGTGAGGTGCTTCAACACGGATCTCTTGACAGTGCAAAAAACATACGTTCACTTCTTCATGTTTTAAACATGCTTTTATCACAAAATTCTTTTTCTTCTTTTGTTGCTTTTCTGTATGGATTACTTCTGTAAAATACTGAATGTTTTGTCATGATGAATTTTAAAATTAGAAAATTGTTTGATCTGTGTAACTGTATGTATCAGTATTAAAACAGCAAGTTGTTGTTCAAAAAAGAAGTTCATTGGCTCCCAACTCTGCTCCAATTGCTTCAGCCGCTTCATTGTGTAGTACCTTCTCCCATTTTTGCCGAAATGTAAATTTTTCTTTATTTTCCTCCAAAACCTACATTTCGAAACATACATGGGTCATTGACAACTGCAAAATGAGGCAGCTCTATAATTCCCAGCAGTTGGAAAGTGCATTTCACAACTGTCCTCTACCTCTCTTAAAAAGCAAGACGGACACAAGTCACAGTAAAAAAACAAGCTTTTACAGTCAGCAACCCATTTTGAAATGTCTGACCTAGAGTTAGAAAGATTATACCATGCACACAAACAGTAAAAATGCAACCACTCTTTTCTTTTTTTAAAAATAGAAAACACTAATAAAGTTTATCTAGGAAAACACCGAAAAAGGTACCAAAGGCAATTATGGGTTTGTCTATTGCTTGATCAGGGTAGATTAAAAGCTGGACCCGTCAGTACAGAATCTAATTCTCGAGAGAAAATTTGACAGGGAGAGGGATGAGAAACCATTCCCCACATTCAACATTCACCCTGATCATAGTCTTGCTCAGGACTCTATGATCAAGGGTTATACCCTGATCATAGCCGGTATAACCTTTTTTCTCCCAAGCTTTGATTTGGAATGCTTGCTCAAAATCCCGGAAACGCCCGAGAAATGTTTTTGTATGCTTTCCCCCACCAAACACGTTTCTTTTGTACCTGTGTAGATATATCTCTGTCAAAACAGGAGTGCAAAGAATCCGTGGGCGTGCCTCGCCCGAAGGATTTCAAAAGCACCCGTTTGTAAATGCAGCTGATCACCCAAAGGGGGAAGGGGGTTACAATGGCAAACACGAGAAAGGGGTTTTTCACACTTGACACTCTTAAATGGATGTTGCAAAGCACGGGGGGACGAAGCTTCGTCCTGGTGTAAGGCCGGATCTGGGAGCATACATCTTGAGCCGGTACGGGCGGATTGAGAGTGAAAGGGCTAAGCCCTGGTTTGACCATCTTTTGTAATTTTGTCCCCTCCCCCTCCTTCTTTAGCATTACTGTACAGTACAGTAATGCTAAAGAAGGCAGTATGCAGTATTTTTTCATTTGTATACCTACTATTGGAACTAAACTGGATTGTTGTACTTTCATGTAATGAATAAGATTAGTTTTAAGTGTATGAATATATCAATGACTTTTGATTAAATGAACTCTATATTTTAAGTAATTAAATTGGATTGTATATTTCTAATAAGTAGTCCTAATTATTATTTGTAATTAAGAGTGGCTGTTAAGTAATCCAATTGTAAATGAGCTGCTTCCTACACCTGTTCACTCGCATCTGCTGCTTCCAAAAATGTTTGCAGCAGTTCGGACCCCTGTACTAGGTATTTTTTATTTAAAATAGCTGTTTCTTTGGAAAAGGCAATAGATATTTAAGATTGCATGGTTGTCATATTTGTCATAATAATGCAACTCTTTTATATAAATGGAATCGCTCATATGTATTATTAAAAATAAGGCCTGAGACTTGGTTAAATTTTTGTTTCAAATTATGCAGACATTTAGTACACTTGGATATTTTATAGGCATGCCTGTATTCAATGAAATGCCTGCTTAAAAAGAATCTGTAAAAGTTAAAATTTAGTTTGCAACAATCTTAATGATTAAATGTTTAAAAGCAATATGTAGAGGCTTAAGTTCTAAGCAATGACACACAGGCCCGGATTTACCATTAGGCACGCTAGGCCTATTGTGCCAAATTTTGAAGCATGGCTTTTCTGGAATTTTCTTGGGATTTTTTTTTTTTTTTTTTTTCATAGAATGCATTATCAAATGATTGAAGTACTTTAGGTATGAATATGCTTATAAACTCCAATCCAATAGAACAATTTGGTGATGTTTTCAGTTACAGAACTGAAATTTCACAGCTCTCCCAAACCACTGCATGTCACTGAAAGTACATAAAAATGATAAGAGGCTGCACACACGGAAATCTGTCACAGTTCAATTTTAGAAGTGTGCTGAAGTAGCTTATTTCTGTTTCTGAGTGTCTGAAGCATTTCACCATTACTCACTAAACTTGAAATTCAAACCCTATAGGTGGTATAGCATTCATTCATTTAATTTTGTTGTTAATCAATGCTTAAAAAGGATTAGTACTACATAAAGAACTCCCTTTATTCAGCTAAATTTAAGTTTTTAGCTATGACACCTTTCATACATAGAATTTGTGTCATTAAAATATGTGTGTGCATAAATGTTTAATATTAGATATAAAATGGTTTTTTAAAAAAATTGTTCAGAAATAATGAACAGTGTTCACATTTGGGGGGGAAGTTGAGAATTTCTCACTCGTCTGAAATATTTGGGTGAGATTTCTGAAA
This sequence comes from Cheiracanthium punctorium, assembly GCA_038373885.1. NCBI lineage: Eukaryota > Metazoa > Arthropoda > Arachnida > Araneae > Cheiracanthiidae > Cheiracanthium > Cheiracanthium punctorium. The sequence continues at coordinate 270,975 of JAWZYV010011745.1, forward strand.
GTTAAGTGAAAATAATTAATATTTTAAACACGATTTTATTATTTTATTTAATCTGCATGGTTTTTTAAAGCGTTGATTGATCAAACATATATATATATATATATATATATATATATACAGTAGAAGATCTTTATAATGCAAACCTCGAAACGCAAGGTTTTGCATTATATAGAATTTTGCGTTATATGGATCATTCACTTATATCATTAAACTTCCCTAGTAAGCATATTAAAATATAGCTAGAACACATAAATATAATGCTTAAAACTTTTTTTAAATACAAATACTACTTTAAAAAACAAAAAAATGGAATTTATTAATTTACAGAAAAAATAAATAAATTGAAATTACCAAAAGCATTAAAGTTTATTTGTTAAACAATATATTAATTTTGATTTGTTTTAGAATTTGCAATCTCTCAACAAATAACTTTTCTTGCAGCCTTTGAACAGGTAATAATTTCACTTTGTTTACGCAGTCTTGTGTTTCTAGGAATTTAAAATATTGATCTCTTATGGAAATTTCTTCAGATTCTGAAAGTTTTTCAACTTTCTCTCCAGCATTTGATTCTGTTTCAGAATTGTTTTTCTCTTGTTTTGAAACTGGGGAAATTATTTCAGCACTGGTCAAATGATTAACAATTTGTGACTTATCATCCATTACCAAATATTCAAAATGTTTTCTTCATGCAGGTTTGCAAATTGAGTACTTTCCATTTTGTGCACAATGCATTAGTTCAGCAGTTTTCATTTTAACTAAAGATGGCTTAAATCCAGTTTTAAAATACTGTTATTGAGAAAACTCCCCTACTTCTCATAGACTTTTTAAAAGTATTTTACTGTCAATATTGAGACATAAGCATATCGTCGGGCAGGGGGGCGGGGCGTGTGCCAACCCCCCCCCCAAACTTTGTTTAGAAAACCATTCATTTTAAAACCTTTCTTCTTGCCAAACTTAAAGAAACATGGCTATTTTTACTTTAGAATATGCTATATGCATTCTCCCACCCACACGCACACACATAAAAAAAAAAAAAAAAAAAAAAAACTTTTGGTGATGTTATGCGTATGATTTAGGAAGCCAAGTAACAGCATACGATTTAATATAAAACAAATCAATTTACAAAGAGAAATATAACTAAATAAATAAACGTCTGTTTGGGAAGTCAATGGTAGAGGAGGGAGAAAGAGAGTGGGTAGGTAGTGGAGGGAAAAAGGGAGAGGTTCGTGGTTTTACTAAAGTAAACATTCCTTACTCTTCAACCCGGCCGGCCAGCTGTTATGCTGATAATGCATAATGCATGCATGGGAGAATAATTGTTTATTTTAAGCTTGGCATGTTGTGGGATTTATCTAATGTCTCAAAATTAATTCCCTAGGAAAGCAATTAAAAAAAATAAATAAATAAAGCAGATTGTAGAAATTTCTTAATTGTGATTTTTTCTGTTTACATCCGCAGTGTTAATGCGGTTTATGGAGAATTGCGGTTTATAGAATTGCGGTATATCGATCTTCTACTGTATATATATATATATGTTTGAAGAAATTTATTAAAAGCAATTACATATAAAGCAAATTAAAATAACTCAAGTCTTGCAAATATATATATTTACGTTACTTTTAAAAACAAATTTAATATTTATTTTTAAGTACAAACAGAAGAGATGGTGGTAAGGAATAAATTTGAATTGGCCCTGAATTATTTAAGTTTAGAAATCAAGTCATCTATAGATATTTTTATAACATGACACTAAATGGGAAAAAATATCCATTTTACAGGGGTCTGTTTAGGAGAAATTTGGGTCCGTTAATCATCCCTTCACAAAATATTTTATCTTAAAAATGGACACCATTTTTCATTCTAAAAGCGGACCCTTCAAAAAATTCTTTCTATGAGCAGATCTTTCACGAATCTGTGTTTATTTCCAAAATTAATTTCTCTCAAATCATAGTTCAATAAATCTACACACAACACAAAATTATGTGTTTATTTATCACAAATTCATTAAAAGAGGACCCCATTTTCACAAAAACAAGACCTTGGCTAGAAAAACTTGATTGAATACTCATTTTAGATTCCTAAAATGATGAGTGAATTTCCCCAAAACAGGATCCTGTCTGGACAGATCCCTGTTATAGCGCAATGCCCCTTGCAATGAGTTTGATAATTGAAACCAAATACAGTAGAAGATCGATATACCGCAATTCTATAAACCGCAATTCTCCATAAACCGCATTAACACTGCGGATGTAAACAGGAGAAAATCACAATTAAGAAATTTCTACAATCTGCTTTTTTTTTTTTTTTAATTGCTTTCCTAGGGAATTAATTTTGAGACATTAGATAAATCCCACAACATGCCAAGCTTAAAATAAACAGTTATTCTCCCATGCATGCATTATGCATTATCAGCATAACAGCTGGCCGGCCGGGTCGAAGAGGAAGGAATGTTTACTTTAATAAAACCAGGAACCTCTCCCTTTTTCCCTCTACGTTACTTGGCTTCTTAAATCATACGCCTAGCATCACCAATTTTTTTTTTTTTTTTTTTTTTTTTTTTAATGTGTGTGCGTGTGGGTGGGAGAATGCACATAGCATATTCTAAAGTAAAAATAGCCATGTTTCTTTAAGTTTGGCAAGAAGAAAGGTTTTAAAATGAATGGTTTTCTAAACAAAGTTGGGGGGGGGGGGGTTGGCACCCGCCCCCTGCCCGACGATATGCTTATGTCTCAATATTGACAGTAAAATACTTTTTAAAAGTCTATGAGAAGTAGGGGAGTTTTCTCAATGTAACACTATTTTAAAACTGAATTTTGGAACTGGATTTAAGCCATCTTTAGTTAAAATGAAAACTGCTGAACTAATGCATTGTGCACAAAATGGAAAGTACTCAGTTTGCAAACCTGCATGAAGAAAACATTTTGAATATTTGGTAATGGATGATAAGTCACAAATTGTTAATCATTTGACCAGTGCTGAAATAATTTCCTCTGTTTCAAAACAAGAGGAAAACAATTCTGAAACAGAATCAAATGCTGGAGAGAAAGTTGAAAAACTTTCAGAATCTGAAGAAATTTCCATAAGAGATCAATATTTTAAATTCCTAGAAACACAAGACTGCATAACCAAAGTAAAATTATTACCTGTTCAAAGGCTGCAAGAAAAGTTATTTGTTGAGAGATTGCAAATTCTAAAACAAATCAAAATTAATATATTGTTTAACAAATAAACTTTAATGCTTTTGGTAATTTCCATTTATTTATTTTTTCTGTAAATAAATAAATTCCATTTTTTTTTTGTTTTTTAAAGTAGTATTTGTATTTAAAAAAAGTTTTAAGCATTATATTTATGTGTTCTAGCTATATTTTAATATGTTTACTAGGGAAGTTTAATGATATAAGTGAATGATCCATATAACGCAAAATTCTATATAATGCAAAACCTTGCGTTTCGAGGTTTGCATTATAAAGATCTTCTACTGTACAAAAGCTAGTTCTTGTTTAAGTAACAACTAAACTAGTAAAATGTTTGACTTTGTTATTAATGAATTATTTAAAATCTAAAAGACTTATGTACTGTAATAGTATGCCCCCTATTTGGACTCCACCGTGACAGAGTGGATAAGATTCTGAACATGGCAAATGACTGAAATGGGAAGGTCCATTCGACAGCTGTCAATCGAGTGTTCTGGAGTTTTGGCCAGTTTTCTCCCCATACAATGTGAATACGCATTAGAATCCCTTAAAAACACCTCCACCCCTTGGTAGACATCCCTCATTTAGGTTTGCTTTAAACATAATACACTGAGTATTGGGATGTTTATATAATATAATTATACAGTACAATCTTGATAATTTGACATATAGAAGACTAAAAAACCACTGAATTATCAAAAAATTTCAAATGATCGGGAGTACAGAAAATTGACAGATAGAATGCACATTTTTCTTTTTCAGAAAAAAAAAAAAATAAGACTTACTATTTGGCAATGAAAAATAATCATAAACTCTTTTTGTTTCTTTGATTTATAAATAGTATCAAAAGCGTACTCTTGTCAATGTTTTAAGTGCTAAGACATCACCCCTTGCGGTGCCATTTTCTTCTGCCCATGGAGTGCAGACACTCGGAGCTTTGAATGAGTTGTTCACGCTTCGTGACATCAAAACTTCCAAATCATCATTCGATTCATCCTGTAAGGATTCAATTTGGCAGAGGATTTATCATCGGACACTTTCCTTGTTTGTCTCTCGAAGACATCCTTGTTTGTCAGGTTAACACCCACTTCCTATTTCTTAGAAAACTCTTGCGAAAATTGAGAAGTCGGTTGTCAAATGGAAATAGCATTTTCAGAATGGACAACCCCACTTCCTCAGAATTGAAAGCAGAGTGATGAAGTGAAAAGCATGAATTCTTTGACCACGGAAATTGGCCTATCTCCAATCCACCATGGATGTGCAATCATGAGTAGTGAATGAAATCGGAACACCCTAGGGCACCCGAATACAAAACTTGCCAAACTGGATTATCAAGATTTTGCTGTATAAATATTCAAATATATTATACTAGAGTGGATAAGGTTTATGCATGACAAAGTTTAAATAAACAGACATATTTAAGTTCAAAATGGGACTGCATTAAAATTAGAACACTTGTATTATCCTAACTAATATTATAAATGTGAAAGTGAGTTTGTTTGTTTGTTTATGATGCTTTCACGCCTAAACTGCTGAATCGATTAGGATGCATTTCGGTTTAGATATAGATGGGACCCTGGAGTTGGTTATAGGCTACTTAGAATTTTAGATTTTTAATTACTTTAATTATTAATTAAAAACCGTTTTTACGTTGCCATGCTTGGCAAGTTTCGCCCGTATCATATGATTCATGTTTTGAGCTAACAAGAATGCTATTACTTCAATAAAGAAGCACGTGCATCATAAAAACATTAAATAATACGCAAATTATGCCAGTTTCATGCCAAATATATCTATCTCTAATAATAAAAATGAATGTTCTCTAGACAAATCTACAGAAAGCAGAGCTTTGAAAATTTGAGCATGCCTAGACCCATGACTTCGGTAAAATGTACCTGAGGCTCGGAAATTTTAATTACTTTTCTAACTATTAATTAAAAATCGTTTTATCGCCCGCACAAAATGATTTATGCTTTTGAAATAAAGCAGAAATTCTATTTGCAAAATCACATGCATTTGAAAAACATAAGTAAGTGTGGAAATTATGTTGATTTTACGCCAAATTAAAAAGCATAAATAAAGAAAAGTGTACTTACGTATTATCCCGGCTATCCGCCAAGATGAGCGATTTTTTGCCGAGATAAATGCCGGGCACATGAAATTATTAATGGTTTTGAATACGATTGGCAACAGTTTGGCAACTCATTTGACGAAAAAACAGTTTGGCGGGAATGACCGCCAGGATAATAGGTAAGTACCAAGAAAAGTCCAGATGTGTTTCTTTAAGTTCGTAAATTTCCAAATCGTACCAATAATATAAATGTGTACGTTTATGTGTTTGGATGTTTTTGACTGAATCGCACAAAAATGGTTGGAAAAATTTGTAATGAAGATAGCTTATGCCCTGGATTAACATACAGACAACCTTTCAAGCATATAGCATAAATAATTCTTTTACAAAGACACTCAACATAATGCTAATGCATTGCGCTCTATGGTAATTTTGTAGCAACTAAACCGACTTTAAAACTTTCTTCACTGATTGAAAGTCCTAGGCCTATAGGGCCCTAGGCATATATGAAGAATTCCTCTGTGTGGAATTTTCTAAGGGGTCCTAGCCCGTATTTTCGCAAGGTTTTTGAAAAAAACATGGAAAACTGCGAGCGGCTAGGTCGACAGACGCGACCGGTGTTTGAACCTGGCACCTCCCGCCTTCCAGGTTTGAGAGCAGACCCTCTTAGACACTGGGGGACCCTGAGTGTTATAGGCTACCTTTTATGCTTATATCACAAATAGTTCTTTTACAGGGATACTCATAAGAATTACATTACGCTCTATGTGTATCTCTGTAAGTACTGAACCGATGCCAAAACTTTTTTCACTGATGGTAAGCTACACTATTCTTGAGTATTATAGGCTAAAATTCATGCATGTAGCGCAAATAGTTCCTTTACAGGAATACTCAAAATAATTCTAATACATTACGCTCTATGGGTATCTCTGTAACTACAGAACCGATTCTAAAACTTTTTCGCTAATAGAAAGCTGCACTATTCCTGATTAACATAGGCTAAAATTCATGCCTATAGCATAAATATTTCTTTTATAAGAACACTCAAAACAGTTGCAAATACTGTCGTAACTGTCTCTATTCGCCAAATGCCTGAAAAAAATCTAAATTTAGTAATTTTACATACTCTGTTATTTTAAATGAAGTATACTACCATGCATTATACTTTATTTAAAATAAGTAAAAAGCAAATAATATTTAAATGCAGTTTCTTTAGTCGCAAACATATTTGTTATTCACATATGCTTCGTTTCTCTCGGGACCTAATTCTAAAGCCGACGCGGACGAAGTCGCGGGTAACCGCTAGTAAGACATAATTGAGCTTGTCATTGCAATAAAGCATTATTGACAGTGAAAGTAAAGTAGGAAATGAGTGCAGTTTGGGGTCCCAATGGCCCTCTTGGATTTTATTTTTAAAATGATTGGCTGCTTTATAATAGAGTGTGTTGAGTTTGAAATTTTAATACAATTGTTTTCAATCTTTGCTGCGAATGTATCATTGCCATTTTGCCTTTGAAAACATACATGTGTATGTTTCATAAATTGGCATCCATAAATTCAGTGTCATAAAGAAATAATAAGGATGGGTTGTTTATGAAGGATTGGGTACGGAGGACTCCCTTCATTGAACGACTGTTTTCATAAAAGGGTCCATTGCATTCACTCATAAAATTTTTAATCCTGTTTTTAAAATAGCACTCTTTATTATCTTAATTATTTTGTACTTATTAATGGGGTTTATCATTATGTTGTTTTAACGTAATGCTCAATCACTTTCAAACCTGAATTTCATTTCTTTCCAATATCGACAATGCAACCCTGTTATATACAATCATCGGTCATCGACTGTCAACTAGCGCAAACCCATTTTCTTCCCAGACAGGCACAGGGAGAAAAACCAAGATAACATCCAAGACTGTGACCTGCATTTTTCTCTCTTGGATAAAAAATGTCCAATGTAGCCATTTCTTCTTCGCTGCCACTTTTTAAAACTGAGTCGTCGTGTAGGGAGTGGAAACTGGGAATCTTGACCTTGACAGCATTGCATAGAATTATAAAACAAATGAGCATCTATTTTTTGACTGATTGTACTCGAGTTCTAAAGCACCTCCATCGATGATGATCGACCCATAATAAAATTTTATTTTAGAATGATGCAAGCATTGAGCACATCTAAGAAAACTTTTCTGTGGGCCCTTAAGTTCCAAGCACTTAGAAGGGAAAAAAAAAAAGAAATACATTGAATGAATTTAAACAAAAGAGTTAAATGATTTTTCTTCCTCTCCTAATGAATCATTTTATTTCGTTGGAACAACTAGAAACGGAATACAATAAAGGGATTTCATCCATGACCTTTTTCTGAATTTGCTGTTCTGAATTTGTTACAAGTTTTTACTGTAGTATCAAACAAAGAGGCTTATTTTAATTTTGCTTTTTCAGTTAGCGATAGAGTATGGCATACGATTTATGGAAACAAGTGCGAAGAATAGTACCAATGTTCAAGATGCATTTCTTTCTTTGGCAAGGGACATCAAAGCAAAAATGGAAAAGAAGATGGTGAGTTTAAAATATTGTGTTTTAGTTGACTGTTTTTTAATATGTTTCAGACCCTTTGTTTATTTTAATTTAGGATTACGCTCCTTTATAGTAGTCCTATGTAAAGAATTTCCCCACCCCCCAACATTGTAAGTTTCAATATGACTGCATTTGAAAACTAACTGGATGAACTAATTGAAATTTATTTTAGGACAGTTATGTATATATGTCATCATAAAATTGCTTGAGATTGATAAACTCTCATGAGGAATTTACCCCATGAAAGTTGAAATTACTGTTTACTATTTTTCTGCTATTAAAGGTGCCTTGAGTCTGTGAAACATCTTTTTCCAATGTCTCTTTTGAAACAAAAAAGTGCATAATAAAAAATTTGTGTCTAAGCACCTCAAAAAGAGAACACTGTTAGAACATCTCAAAAGTTTTGGAAAGGTAAAATATTGATTCTTATCTAAGGAGAGAGGAAGCATAATGCTTCACTTGCCAAAACAGCTGATATAGATTCAGCTTATATACATTTTCCAACATGAGAAAAAAAAAAATTGCATATCATCAACATTTAAAACAAGATGTCATCATGAATGACAGTTAAAGAAAAGGTTGAACATTTCCTGACAAAAAGAAAAAAAAAAGAGCTTTATTTTTAAACAATCATCCAACAAAAAAGAAATTAACTTTGCTTTGCTTTACTGAACCAGAGCTGTTATGATGACATCACAACATGGCTGCCAATGACATGTCAGCACCATGTTTACATTTAAGCAGGCGCGGACTGGCCAGGGTGTCCGACTGTCTGCAGACGGGTGGGTCCCCACCCACGGCGGGCCTGTGATGCAGTTAATCACATATTTATAATTAATTTTTATTCAGTTAATTTATACATTTATAATTACTACTGTTTTCCCTTTACCTATTCTAAATTGAATGCCCTTTGCCATTTTTAAATCTTCCATCTAGCTATAATGCTATTTAACATTTTCTTAAATGACTTTGGTTTTAGCATTTGCAATACAGTTTGTGGGTGCCTTTCGTCTGAGAATTCATTTTATTTTCTTCGTTCCCTCGGGGCTTTAATAATTTTGCATAGGTTACATTTTATCTCTATGGATCTCCCCTGTGACGTGTCACATTTAAATTTTAGCATACGCATGTAAGGTCCAACGTTTCTTTTCATTTTTACAATTTGGCGAGGGTTCCCTTTTAGCGCTCTGCTCTATCGCCAGGTTGGCTTTGGGTTCTCAGGCCTTTTTCACACACACTTCTCGCTTGGGTCTCTGCCCTGTAAGGTCACGTTTCATGTCGCTATTTTGCCAGTCACCACACTAAAGGTATATAATTTGTAATTATTGATAATGCCAATAAAATATAGTACAACTCTCTATCGGCATGGAGTTCCGGGTTATTGCTTACTTCCACTTTACGATAGAATAGAATAAATTACTTTTCGGGAGTGTAAAATGTCTCCCATCGGAATCTACACCATAGGGCCCTCCCTGCTGAGGGCGGGCCCCCAAACAGAAGAGAGAAAGAAAATTTTAAAAAAAGTGCTATACTGATAGCACTTAAATGAAGTTTGACACTTGCAAAATTTTTGGCAGCTGCCATTGTGCCCTAGAAGGCTTCAAAACACTTCATTTTAAATGCAGTTCTCAAAAATATTTGAGTGGGTTCCCGAATGAATAAGGGACTCATTAATATGAATGATGCATATTAATGAATATATCAATATTTTATGAATGCATTCATTATCAATCATAATTAATGAATAATAACACCATTCCTCCCCCATACCCCGCAAGTGAACACATCCTAATATTTATCGGTTACACAATAACTCGGGCCCCCCCTTCTCTTGAGACGGGCAAGCCCCTACCCTCCCAGTCCGGGCCTGCATTGAAGCATCTTATGTTTGCATTTTAAACATCATGCAAGTTTTTAACTCATCTCCAGGTTCTTTAAAATGTTATTTTTGCTTTTCTTACTCATTTAAACTACTATTAATTATGAAAAGAATATATGAAATAAACACAATATAATTAAGATAGAAAATTTTGTTCATAAATACAACATGGCTATGCAAGTGACAACAACAAAGATTTTTTTTTTCAAACAATCTACTTACACTGAAAACTTAGTTTGCTGGTTGCAAGAAATAAAATGAATGAATTGGGGAAAAAATATAAAAAGCCTTTAATTTTTAAACACAAATCAATCTTATGTGAGAATGGAATATTATGTGAGCTTTTCACTACTAATATATCTCGGAGCTGATTCGGCTAGCAACACACTATTTTTTGCTAACAGTAAGAAATGCAGGGATCGGTATGGATAGGCTACTGAAGAAGAGAGCCAGCCCGTGAATGGCATTTCATTCCTCGTAGTATCACTGAAGGCGAAAGCACCCAAACCATCCCAGTCTGAACCTGGCTTCATGGATTGCTTTATGTAGGAAATGGTTCAAGGGGTGGTCCTAAATGTCTAGAGTAACTGTGTGTGTATTTCAAAGTCATCTATGCACCCGATTTCCCAAGATGATGTGGAATTTTCCCTTTAGGGCAATTCCACAGTGTCGGACGTAAAAATTGCATAAAATTTTGTCATAAAAACTAAAATTTCTAAGCATTAAAATACTTAAAACAAATCAAAATATTTTTTTTAATACTGAACTGTGTTTGTAGACTTATGAAATATAAAAATAATTTCTGCAAAAATTTGTAACTTTAAAAAAAAAAAAAATAATAATAAATCATGGTGTCGGATGTAAGAGGCTAAAACTGAAAAATGAGACTTGCAAAACTAAAATGTAAAATTCAGGTCAATGGTTTGATCTGCAAAATTCTAACTACTTTTATGCTAAAATACATTGATAAAAGATAAATAACTTATGGTTTGTTTTTGTTTATTTAAATTGAATTAAGGTGCAAATTGATTTTGAAATGGGTGTCGGACGTAAAAGCTTGGTGTCGGATGTAAAATGTACAAAAAATTAATTGTTCAAAATTAATTTGGATTGGACATTTTGAATAGTAAATGAAGTCCTGATTTGCAGGGAAAATATTTTATAAAATAACCCAACCCATTTTATACAGGTACGACTTTAAAGCAATTTAGTGTCGGACGCAAATTTATCAAAGTGCCTGAGATAAAAAAGCTCCTCAGGACAAAAATATATCATAAAAGTTCGATTTTGTTAAACTATGCTCTTCTAAAGTGTTACGGCAACCATTTGAATTCATTTAGCAGCATCACTATGTCTTTATTTAAAGGCCTATAATTCTTCCAGACTTAAATTTTTGTGACAATTTTTATTATTTTCTAATACTTTAATTCATAACCTTTAAAATGGTATCTCATTTGTGAAAAAGAATTGATTTTAAAAATTTAGTCACCAGTTCCCTATTTCTCTGGAATTGCCCTTTAACGACTTGAAGCATGCCCCCTCACGTAAGTCAAATGCCTGTATTTTTGTTTCTAATACTGTAAATTATTATTTGAATGTCATTGCTCTTCTCAATACCAGTGTTCCTTACCGAATACCAGTATTGTATTACCTTCCTTCGATCTCCTCCTCCAGGAAGCAACTCAGCCTTCCAAGACCTGTGGCCACCAGCTGAAAGCAACCGATCCGGTCCGAAAGTCAAAGTGGTTCTGTACGATTCTATGACATACTCTCGCCCTGTTATTACTTTACTATGAAATGCCTGTGAAATTGAACTTGGTACTTCAGTTGTGTATATAATGGAGGAATCATTTTCAAAGTAGTTATACATATGATTAGCAATATATTTTTATAATCTGTACATATCAAAACAAGCTTCATATATATATATGCCTGTGGAATTGTGATGCATTTCACTCGCTATTGTTGTGGATGTACATCTTTATTTCTGTTTTAAAAGTCTGCTGCTCAAGGTGGGGTTCATACATTGAAACGGGACATTCTTAAAAGATTATGGCATTCCAAAGATTCCATAAAAGTCATGGAGCTAACTCCAAGGAGAATGAACATTGAAGACTGTTGGACATGGCTGCTCACTAGCTCCTTGTTTATCTTTCTCTCTTTGCACATGTATGCTTTCAATTATTTCAATGAAAATGGACTGTAGGTTGTTCAGAAGACAATTTTCCATTTAGAAATCTTTTCATTTTGTGCATCATTTTTAAATAACAGGGTTCAATTTCATTTGAAAGTACAGGCCATTGCAGATATAAATAATAAAAATAATTTCGAAATTGAATCTATTTGAAAGATTTCTGCAGAGACAGTTATTGGATGGAAAATCGACAGTCATTTTTTTATTAAAATAATTGAAAGTGTGCTACTGCCAAGAGAGAAAAATTTCCCTGTAGGTTAATAGGAAGCTTGTGATGAATCCACGATAACAGCCTTGAAAATGGAACTCCTCAAATGAGGGGGTCGTGTCACTATTGCTTGTGTAGAACCATCTCATGAGATTCATTTGTTTTTAGTTATCAAATAATTTAAAAACTCCTTTGTTTGTTGATAAATCACAATAACAGTAAGCCAAGTAAACTATTTTCTGCTTATTTTCTCCTTGTTGATTTGAATCTTTCTTTTCCGATGAATGAACTCATGTTGGTTGGTAGGGGGGGAAAAAGTATTTACTTTTTGTAGGGTTACAGGAAAAACCTATATTTTTCCTTCCACAAGTAAAGAGTGTGAACCCTGCTTGGGGCTTTATAATATTTTGATTTTCCCTCTAACAAGACAATTCAGCTTGGTGTGAGGACTCCCTTTGTAAAACCAGTCTGCATTTAGGTATGGAGTCTGACTTGTCAACTAATAGGATTTACTTGTACACTCTTCCATAATGATTGTTTGTATATTTTAGTTTATATAAATGCATTTTGTTTTGTAAACAGAGAGCTGCTCATTAAAGACATTTTTCAGCTTAGAAAACAGCAAAATTGTATCCCCATTGCATAATTATTTCAAAAGTAGTGTCTCCTTACACACATCTAATCTAAAGAGCTTTTAAAATGTGTTAAGTGTATGATAATAACATGTTTTGATTGAATGTACAAATTTTAGGATGATTGCTTGTGTAGGGTCTTTCCGTTGTAAGATTTTTAGAAAAAATAAAATGTTGCTGATTTTATTTCTTTAATATGGATCATTTGATTGACAGCCACATTGGAAGAGAGTTTTGTTAATAACTTAACCATTCCTAATGAAACAAATTCTCATCGCATAAAGTTTGTGTTTGATAATCCATTTTTGTAACTCAGTACGGAATGATTATAAATGACACTTTTAATTATGTGCTTTTATGAATCTTGACTTAGACAATTGGGCTCTATGTAATGTTTTAAGAGGGGGAAAAATATTAACTGTGTTAACAGCTATGTGATCCATGTAACATGGAATATCTCTATATTTTTAATTTTTTAAAATGAGAAACCTAATGACAAAAAAAAAAAAATTGTTTATTAAATGGAAATTCTTTTATTGTCCAGTTTAAGGAAGATTCTTTACCATTCTTATGGGCAAAGTGTATTATTATTATTATTATTTTAGTCTGCCTGTTGTTTGGCAAGTCTAAATAAAGAATGTTTGCAATTTCTTTACAATGGGATGTGTTTTCTACTCATTTCTGTCTAATTCTGCAGTATAATGACCTTTGGGTTCAGATTTAAATTCTTCTTGTTCAAGAATGGATCCAGAGTAGGGGGGAGGGGGACATTTTCAAGTTCCTTTTTCATATTTAAAAAAAAAAAAATAATTCTTGGGGTTGAAAATTTATTAATTAATTTTTTTAATAAACTCGAAACTATTCTTATTCATAATGAAGAAACTGTTTAAACAGTTTCTTAGTTTATGTAGTGAGAATTATTTTGAATGAGAAGTTATTGGAAATAGCGTGTTTTCAAGTGGAAAAAAAAAATTCACATACGAAAACATTTTGAACTTTAGACTTCCCCAAGAGTTGTGCAGACACCTGAAAATAGTGTGATGTTGTACCTCAGTGGAACCGCACATAATCTCTCTAGGGCTTACTTTTAAATTTAATTTTATTCACAGAAATAATATACGGCTGTATACAAATACATTCCACATGGAGCCATTTGAAGTACAACCTGCCTCATCTGTTTGGGAAGAGACTGCTCCTTTTAATTAATTTAGACTGCTCCTTTTATAAGCCCTATCAAAATTTACCTCTGATTAACCTAATTTATTTATTTTTATTTATTTTTTTGACAAAGAAAAGAAATGACTACACATCCGCACTTTTATTACAAAACAAATTTGAACCCAGTATTTAGCTGAATGCTAAGTTAAAGTACTAGTGCTTTTATTTGGAGGGGGGGGGGGGCATTCAGAGTCTGAAACATTTTAGCGCAAAAATGATACAAAAATTTCAAATTCTTAAAAAAATCACTTCACCTAAGGGGGCAATGGGGCTACAGTGCTTACAAATCAGGCCACTGTCCTTGGAAAATTATCTGAGTGTAAACTTTCAATAGAGAAATACCAAATACATGAATGTACCTCTGTTTGCGACTTTCGGATGTCCAGTCCTTCGTTGCACACTCATCTAAACACTTCCATATTGTGTGCTTTTTTCCGCCCACCAAAAGCTATCCACCCGATTCAAAAACAAAAGTCCTGTTTGACGATGGGTGGTAAATATTTTGACGATGGGTGGTAATATTTTGTAATGGAAAATGAAAGTTAAAGGTGAATTCACAGTTATTGGAACACACATACTATTTTTTTTCTGGACTCTCTTCTTAAAGTCACTAAAAAAGTGATAGTTGGATTATTAAGTGATAGTTTGATTATTCTTATTTGATTTTGAATATTATGGATCATTTAAATATTATTAATTGTCAAATTTAAATGGGCCTATTTGACAAGTTTATTGGATAGTGTAATAATATAATGAGACGTTTATTAAATATTTTTACCTCAATTTTTATTACATTGAATACATCCAATAAATGGCTCGACAGTAGTAATTTTTTTTTTTTTCATTTTTACCGTTTTGTTTTGGCAAGACAACCAAACTTAATAGATACATTTTCCTAATAATTTTTCTAAATATTATTGCAGGTCTACTTGAAACATTGAAGTGGTTTTTGCTCGTGGCATATGAATAATTACCTAAATGACTCCTAAAGTTGTTTACACTGCAAGTTGTATTAATATTTAAATCAACTTAACTGGGTTTTGAGGGGGGAGGGGGGGACAAATTTACTACTCTTTATGGAAAACTTCCAGCCCTCTCTAAAAAAATTTCTATTGAAAGAAAAAAAATAAGAACTCTTAGTTTAGCGATTATAGGGGGGGGGGGGGAAGTCACGGGAAAAAAATGGCCCTCAGAATTATAATTTTCATTGTCAGGTCCAGGTGGGCGGGACAAGAGGGTACGTACTCCCTCATGACAAATCCAATTTAGTCTATAAAAATTGACTTTTTTGTTGATTGAAAGGCATTTATGAGATAAAAGGGTTTTAAAAAAAAAATTGTGTTCCCCCCCCCCCCCCCCGCAGAATTTTTTATGGATCTGCCCCTGTGCGTGTGTGATTGGGGGGGGGGGGAGAAATGTTAAAACATATAAGAAATGTGATAATTATCATTTTAAATCCTTCCAGATAAATTATAATTTATCTGGAAAGATTTAAAATGTAGTCAAATAAATTAAATAAAATTCATTAAGATATTTAAATAGCATTTAAAATGGCACACATCATAAAAAATAATTTTCAGGTTTAATTTTACAGCTCAGCTGAAGTACTTATAAGAAAAAATGTGGTAATAGTGGAAGGCATAAAAAAAAGTTTGTGTTTTTTATTCCTTTCCGGGAATATCAAATTTAGAAGAACCTGGAATTAAGTACTAACTATTAACAGATAATCAACAGAAAAAACAATCAGTATTGTAAATATTAATCACTCATTACTAATTCATAATTAAAACTTGTTAAAATCTGTGATGATTGATGAAAGATAATAAACATCAGACCAGCCTGTAAATGTAGGAGAATCACAATAACGATAATTTTTAAAGAGATATAAATAATCAAAAGATAAATAATCAAAAAGACATTCTCAAAAATAAATTTAAAGATAATATTAAGTACATTATAATAATAAAGAAATTTAGTAATATTTTAAGGATAGGAAAAATATAGCTTGTAATTTTCAACAACTAGTTCTATAACAATAGTAATTCTTTTAAACAAATAAACTAAATAAAATTTAATCAGTTTCACATCTATACTTTGCATATAGGAATACTGAAAGACGATATAAAATAATTTTTAAAACAACTACACTTTTAATAACAAAAAATAAGTAACTAATTGACAATAAGCTTGTGCATCGCAAAACTTTTACAGTAATACAATATGCATACATTAAGTAATAATAAAAATAAGTAATATAATATGTATACATTATAAATTAGATAAACAAGATATTTTAAATAATTTTCGTGCTCATCAGCCAAAAAACAAAATACAGTCGAAACCATATAAGTGCACATCTCTTAAGTGCATAAACCTCTTAAGTGCACAAGATATGGAAACCCCAAATTACTCCACTGTGCATCTAATCTTTTGTTAACCCGCATAAGTACACACCTCATAAATACATAAACTGCTACAGTACATATTTTTTACATTAAAAATGTGTTTTTATAATGGAAATGTTCTAAAATGATTCAGTACTTAAATGTTCCTAAAATAGTGAACGCTTCTGAAATTTTCAAAATTAATTTTTGCTGTTTCCTGAAAATGGGATATTTTTTCACGAAACAAATGCTAAACGAGTCTTCCTATACTGACACCTCACTTACTTCAGCTGTGTATTGTCTATTCTTTTTACCTATTAGTACTGTTAATCTGCATTCACTGTCTTATTGTGCGATTCCCTAACCTACGCATCACCCAAATCGGCACTATTTCTATGCTGGAAATGGCAACAGCTAGGTGTCCATAGGAGCGGGCACATTTGAATCGGTGAATGGAGAAACCACTTCAGTCACAAAAATGCAAAAATTCGTTTTCGATGAAAATAAGTTTAGAAAGGCAAGATGCGTGTTGAGGGCAAGAACAACGTTAGTCTGTTGAGTAGTTTCGTAGATACGGGGCTTCTTTTTCAGACGATGGGCGACTATGATAATGTTCGACACACGACAATGAATCAATGGTCGAGAATGATCTATTTTAACACTATTATTGGCCACCTGACCTGCCCTAGGGGTGGTTTTCTAAAAAATAGTTATTCCAGCTTCAATGTTAGATTTTCTGTAAGCAAAGCACTTTTTTTCTCCTAAATTCGTGTTCCTGACTTTTGTATACCATAAATAGGGTTAGACAATAAATGGTGATTTGATTTGATTTGAATGATTACCCTTTTCCAAGTTTTCAGCTGACCAAAAACCAGTTGAGTGCAGAAACAGCATAAGTCCGAATCCAATTTTAAATTTTCCTGAGCCTAATGGATGTTGAAATGAGGTAATACTTGGGTGACAGAAACATAAATGCATGTTATGACAGAGGGGGAAAAAAAAGTTTAAATTTGGAGGAATTATGAAGTTTTTTCTCTCCTGAAAAATTTCCTTTTTATGACTGAGGTGGTATCTGCACTCACCGATTCAAATGTTACGCTAACAGGATTTGTAATATTATTTTGTTGTTGTTGTTACTCATGCCCTCTGACAACTGCAAACGGCGGTGCCAGATCCCCTTAGGGATGGACGCGAGACGAGACAGAGATTTACAGCTTTTTTGCAAGACGAGACAAACATTTTTAACATTATGATATAGGGATTTTTGTGAGACGAGACAAGCTTTTCGGCTGTTTTGCGAGACGCGAGACGCCAATTTTCGTCTCGCGTCCATCCCTAATCCCCCCAGGAGGGAGGCGATGGGCGGACGACGCCTTCTACTTTTAGGAACCCAGTGGGAGGAAGTCCGACTTTATCCCGTGGTCTCCTAATTTTGATCCTATTCCAGATTAGGAACCACCCCCAGAGGCATCGTTTAACAATTTGGAGGAAATGGGGGCCACGACAGATTTTACGTGCACCCGCTCCCATTTGTGAATACGGTGGTCCCACAGCAGTCGAGCCGAGAGGGAGTTGACCTCCCAAGCCGGATGCTGCATCATCGCCGTGTTCTGATGGGAATGGGGGACTCATACTATTTTATGCTTCTTCGTACTTTAAAATGTTTCATTTTCTAATTGAATGTTGAATGAAGTGTTTTATTCTCTTGGTTTTGTATTTTAAATTATTGAACACCCGTTCATTTAAGAAACTCTAAAAAATTATATTTTCAGTATAAGCTATATTTTTATGTTAATTTATTGGTTAAACATTAATCTTCCTTACTGCAATCTACAATATTAAAAGGGTTGATGACATTGCTTATAATTATTGCAAGGCTCAAAACCATGTAGTTTCATTTTTCTCAAATTCATTTTGTATACAGCCCCTATTTCCCAGCTCTTACTTTGAGCCGCTGTCACTCCGTGAATTTTGGTCGCAGAAGGATACATTTTTTTGGGTTTTGTGTGAAATTATATAAGGAAAGTTTTTCTAAATATAACTGATGGGACCGTATAAAAATTTAAATTTCATAATTTTTATAGGAATTCCTTTATTGACTTTGATTGTTTCTGATAGAATAGATTATGCAATTTAAAGTATTTTTGCAAGTGGAACTGCGTGTCTCTGACTAATAGTTTAGGAAATAGCCATTGGACACCGTTAGCACTGGACATCCTCTGTATTATATTTTACTAACTGGAAAACGTTAGCCAAGAGGAGGTTGGAATCTGAGAAGGTTCTCAGAAAGGCCTTGGCCCGACACGGGCTGCCATGTTAAAAATTTAGAGTGACATTATCACCCTTAGAAAATGTCACCGGCATATGAACCCAGAGTGAGAAAACTGCATTATGACTCTTCATCGATAGAATTCTGTCACCCCCTAACTGAAATAGTGAGACAATATTATAGTAAGGGTGAAGGCGCTATCTGCTCACTCTAGCGAGAGAGTCACCCACCTCTCCCAAGATGCGTTCATTTTAGTAGGAGTGAGTGCGTTGCTTCCACACTCAAACGACGCCCTATTGGAATTGGACTGCAGTTGCGAAGTACCCACTGCATACAAGTAATGGAATACTTTTAGCTAACATAAGTAAGTAAAACCTTATAACTTTTCTTTTATTTAAAATTTGATAATTCACAACATATAATATTCATTGTCGGATCCAGTAGGACTCCAGCTCTTCCGACAGACATTGCTTTGGTTTGGGTTAACATTTGGCTTTACTGCACGTTTTGTTTTTAGGACTCAAACAAGCCTGTTTCTTTTAATTTTATACCCTTCCAAGAAATGGATCTCCATACTTGATCGTAGTGTTTTATTTATGCTTATATAGCTGAAATCTTGCATTCGTTTTTTGTTTGAGTATGTTTTGTTGCGTGTTTGTAAATCGGTGGTGCATTTAGGATTTTATTTCAGGGGTGGAGAGGGCTGTGGCCTGTGTATCCAATTTTAAACTAAGTAAAGGGTCAGATTTGTAGGGAGCCCCCGTCGGATACGCACCTGTTGCAAATAGTATAAACAAAATTTTAAATCAAAAGCAGAAAATAATGACCAATTATATATTATATGCAAGTGTTAGTTCAAACATTTTGTATTGAAATAAATTATGATTAAATTTCAATATGCCTGCTGCTATGTGCATCATTTTATCTTATTGCACCTTCTAGCACAGCTTCATGCTTAGAATATACATATATACATGATTAGATCAAAATAATTGCTGTCGTTGTGGTGTATATGCCCCCTCCCACTTCATACACATAGACAAACCTCTCTCATATCGTCAAGTGGATAATTTATGACCGAACCCCACAGATGGCCTCAGGAAAGTTCACTTTTAAATCGGGGGAAAACAGCTGAAAGTAGCAGTGTTAGATGCAGAATGTGTGAGCATTCATTAGTAGTATGAAAAACAAGGGATACGTGTGCTGTTAACTCTGATTCAACGAGGAAAAAAAGTTGTTTTTGGTGTTAATTGCGAAATTTTTGGAATTGAAAAGTACATTGTACACTGTTTAAGGATAATTCAATAGTATAGTAACGGGTAAGTTTACTATTACTGAAAATAAAGGTAAGTGTTACGATATTAAATATAGTAATACAATATTAATTTTAGAACCTTGCAGATTTTGGTTCGGTAGATTTTATGTCTTCTGTTGTGTATCAAATATTGGTAAATAAAATTCTCAAATTGGTAAAACTTACCTTTTAGCCTAGATATCAATTCAAAATAATGCTAATGTTTTTTCTATTGAATTTAATTAACATATGAAATGTATCCACAATATTGGGTATATATTGGAAATGTTTCTGAAGTAGTTCCATTACTGAAAAAGTTTTTAATAGTAACTCAGTATTCTGATAACATCAAAAACATAAGCCTGTGTTTTTGCATTGTAGCAAGTTAGTAATTAGCCCAAATATCTTTACAATGTGTTCACAATATTAAGTAAAAATTGGAAATATTTATTATTTTTTGCATAGTAGCAAGTTAGTAGTTAGCCCAAATATCTTTACAATGTGTTCACAATATTAAGTAAAAATTGGAAATATTTATAATGTATTCTTAATATTGACAAGTAATTATTTTTAAATGTTTTTATACCATTTTTTAAATTTTTCTAATGCTAATATACTCAATCACTCACATTATTATTACATTGAAATAAAAACTAATGTTGGTAAAAATTAGCAACATTTATCCATTATATTGTCTATGCTAATGAATTAAATTAAATATATTTAAAATGTATCCACACAGTATTGTGTGTATATTGTAAATTTCCCTAACCAATGTGAGGGAAATTTGCAATATACACACAATACTAACTTTTGATTTAGTACTAACAAATATTTTTAATGTGTCAGTATCTTAATATCACAGTTATGGTGAATTAAGACTGTTTATCTACTGTACATTATTTCAAAATTTAAAATCTGCGAAGTAATTTTAGGTGCATTTATGTACAAATTGCTGAAAAATATATTTTAATAATTAAATCAAATACTACTGAAAATCCTGTGATGATAAGACTGTGATTATCACAGGGGCAAACAGGGCACATGCCCCAGGCACCCCATTTTAATGGGTCCTTAAATTTTTTCAGAATATGAATTTAGTTTATTAAACATTCATTCTAAGATACTAAATGCATGTTTTTTTCCCCAAAAGTTGGATGTGTGTGTGGTAAAATAGATCCCAAATGGATGAGCCGATTTTAATGTATGTGGTTTGTTTTATTTTAAAGATGGTATAATCAGAACGGATCTTAATTTTATTTCATAATATTCACTTCATCTATTCTCCTTAAATAAAGCTTACTTTACACTTGTTCAGTCTAACAATTCAAATAATTGTTGACATTCAATTAATTTTGATTGCTGAATGATTTCTGTAATGTTATGGAAAAAAGTTTTGAGTTGTATTTTTTTAAGACTTCCTTTTTAATAAACGTTATTTCACATATTGCATAGAAATGTTCATAAACTTTAAAATTTATCTAGCATATTTCATTTTAAATTCATTTAATCAGAACATATCTTTGCAGCTTGAAAAACATACTTAAGTGGGGGAGGGAGAGGGAGTTTGGCTTAGGGACGTATCTAAACCTTAAAAATTTCAAGTTGAGCTTTCAAAATTATCCACGAATATGTAATTTTCTCCATTTCTTATGTTTACTTATTTCGAGGGTGGCTGAAGCCCCATCAGTCACCCTCTGGCCAAGGACGTACCCAGGGAAAGGGGGGGGGGTTGAGGGTGTCTGGAACACCTCCGAAATTTCAGTTTTTATTAACAAAGCCATAATGTCGAAGTCTTTTTGTGAAAATTTCTGCCTTTTTCATCGTTTGGACCCCCTCCAAAATTTTTGGACCCTCCCAGAATTTTTTTGGGGTACGTCCCTGCCCCTGCTCTCCTCACCTAGGGGGAGGGAGCAATTTCCCTACCTTGCACCTCCTTATAGGTGCCCATGATATTAATGATATATTCTTCAAGTATTTAATCTTATTCTGTGGTTTTCTGAACTTGCAGGTAGCAGAACAGATTTCATTATTTATTGACATTGTTGAAAGAGCAGACAGCATCGATTTTAGAGTTTGGGTCTTCTACTGGGTATCATTAAGGGTAAATAAAATTATGATATTGCTAAAATTTACTTTTAACCAGGACATAAGTTCAAAATAATTTTAATCCTTTTTCTATTGAATTTAAATGAAATGTATCTGCAGTATTGGCTATATATTGGAAGTAGTTCTGAAGTAGTTCCACTACCAATAAACTTTTAAATAGTACCTCACAAAATTGTAAAACATTGAAAACCCAAACCAGTATTTTTACATAGCAGCAAGTTAATATTTAGCCCAAATGTATTTAAAATGATTCGACAATATTAGGTAAACATTCGTAATATTTCTAATGTATTCCTAATATTGACAAGTAATTATTTTAAGATATTTTAGTAGTTTTATTTTTTCATGCTCATATACTTAATTATTCAATATTATCATTAAATTGGAAATAAATACTAATGTAAATAGTAGCAAATTAATATTTACCCATTATATTGTCAATGTTAATGAATTTAAATTAAATTTATTTAAAATGTATCCACAATATTGGGTGTATATTTCAAATATTCCTCATATATATTGCACAAGTAAATATTTTTAATGTGTTAGCATCTTAATATATTGGAAAAAACACTCAAAAATACTGGCGTTAAACGATAAAGTAAATAAAAAACTTTGTAAAAAACACACATAAGAAGTTATAGGTAAGAAGATATGTACGTTTCGACGAAGGGCTTGGACTGATGAAGGCCAAAACAATTTTTGGCCGAAACGTACGTATCTTCTTACCTATAACTTCTTATGTGTGTTTTTTACAAAGTTTTTTATTTACTTTATCTTAATATATTATTACTTGCGAATTATATCTGTTACACATTATTTTTGCATTTAAAATCTGAAATAATTTTAAATGCATTCATATACAAATTTCTGAAAAATATATCTTAATAAATAAGTCAAATATTACTGAAAAATTTAATGTAATATGATTGTTTCCTGATTATCATGGGCAATCGGGGTACATGTCCTAGTCTCCAAATTTAAAAACTCTATTGCAGAATGTGAATTTTGAGTATTAAATTTTTCAAGATAGTAAATGCTTGTTTCTTTTCAAAAGTTTGACTCTAAGTGGCGAAATAGATTACAAACAGATCTGCCTAATTTTTATGTGCTTTGTTTATTTTAAAGATGGTTTAATCGGGATATTTCTTAACTATATTTGATACTATTCACTTCCTTTATCCCCCTTTACATAAAGCTTGCTGTATACTTGTTCAGTCTCAGACAATTCAAATAATTGTTGTCATTCAATTAGTTTTAGCTGCAGAGTAATCAGTTAGCAGTAAACAGATTTACCACTTTCAGTAATATCGTGGAAAAGTCAGAATTTTAGCTGTACTTTTTTGAGACTTCATTTTCATTAAAGTTTGTTTCACTTATTGCAAAGAAAATGTTCATAAGCATTCACATTTATCTGTCATATTTCATGTTAAATTCGTTTAATCATGACATAGATTTGTACTAGAACACTGTGGAAAATACAGAAAGACAATTGTCAGAGTCGGTGAAGAAACAAAATGTAAGTGGACCCCCATTTAGACCCATACTTCTGTCCCAAGCGACGGTATGTCATAGTTGGTGCCTGGATATGAGATGTGTGTGTGTGGGGGGGAGGACTGAAGCCCTATAGCCACTCATCCCATTACCCCTCGATTTGCCACCAAATCATTTGTTTTTGTTTTAATGTTTAACCCTTTTGCTCCCAAGCTTTGATTTGGAATGCTTGCTCACAATCCTGGAAACGCACAAGAAATGTTTTTGTATGTTTTCCCCCCATGAAACACGTTTCTTTTGCACACCTGTGTAGATATATCTCTGTCAAAACAGGAGTGCAAAGAATCAGTGGGAGTGCCTCCCCCGAAGGATTTGAAAAGCATCCCTTCGTAAATGCAGCTGATCACTGTGATCACCCAAAGGGGGAAGGGGGTTACAATAGCAAACCCGAGAAAGGGGTTTTTCACACTTGACACTTGTAAATGGATGTTGGTAAGGCCGGATCTGGGAGCGTGCATTTTGAGCCGGTACAGGCGGATTGATAGCAAAAGCACTAAATGTAAATTTTAACTGAAGACTCTTATATTCATATAAATTGATTGCTTTAGAAAACTAAACTTTTAGAATGTTTTTTATGTACTGAATACTCATTTTCTTGAAATATAGAAGACTTAATAACAGCGATGACTGGGTGATTTTTCAAGAACCTTTGATAAAGATGAATACTACTTTGGATGTCTTAAGATATAAGTATGTATTTATTTTTAATTATTTACTGTTTCAGTGTATTTTTAAATTTGGAAGTTAATTTTATATTCATATCACATGTAAATGTTCCTTATACACACGTGTGTGTGAATTTTAGATTATTATTATTATTTGCATTGCAAAGCATCCCATTTTAGAAGAATGTATATCTTAAGCACTGAATCAGATGGGTAGTAGATCTCTCACAAAAATTGTGTTTCATTAAGTGTCTCACTGAGTAGAAACAAAATGTTTCAGTCAAGTTATTTTTTTTACAAGAAATAATGCGATTTCCAAACAGGTTTTAAAAGAATTCGAATGTGTCAGAAATTTGAAAATTCAGAATTTATCTTCACAACTGTATTTATGGCAATACAAATTGTTAATTTATAGAAGTGAAATACTCAGAGAAAAATCTATAACATATTGTACTGTCCAAAATAGAGGGAGAATTAGCCATCAGATACAGTTTCCACTTTCGTGAATTTCTCCTTAAAAATGGGATAAGACCTGCAGTTTTGTTGTTCTATAAAAGTTCATTGTGCTGTCTATGAAGAAGCATTCTGAATTATACCAAGTTTTTGACAAGCTTATCTTTAAAGCTTGCAGAGCCAAGTGATGAATAAAATATGTTACAAGAAAAACTGATTGATTTTGGCTGTTTATCAAGTTATTATCTTTTTATTTTCTAGTACTCTGAACTGGTCCTTGGGAAAACCTTTGAATTTTTGTCAGTGACATGCTGTAAAAGAAAAGCAACTATTAGCATTGTAATTGGTAGTCATATTTTTGTTTTATTTGTTTACTTATTCTTTAAATGTTCTTGATTATTAGTTCAAAGTGTGCATACTTTTGATCTCTGCAGTCTAATTTTTGCAAAGCTTGTATTGCATAACTTCAATAGCTTTTTTTTTTCTTTGAGATGTTTACTTTTTTCTTATTTCCCAAATTGATGTATATGTTTTTTTTATAGTTTTTTCCCCGAAAGTCATGTTACTTTGGGGCAGTTAGTGACTATGTATTAAATTTTATACATTTCATGTAAATTGAGAAAGTTATTAGGGCTGTTCTTAAAAGAAAAGAATTATAATTTTTGGTAAAGTTACATCAATGAGTAAAACAGTGAATATATATACAGTAAAATTCAGTTTGTTAAAGCATTTGATCCAGGCAACTCTTTAATATATCATTTTATGTTATGCTATATTTTGTCATTTATTTCATCTCTATTATATGTAAATTTTTTATGTTAAGTTGCATATTTGACATCAAGTTAATAAATTGCTTGCAAAATCAAGTCTTATTTGCAACATTTTATGAAGTAACATTGAAATAAAGTATAAAAATAAATTTTTAGTCCCTTCAGATTAATTTTTTTACCTGCACCCTCTCCACCTCTTAAAAATATCTTGTAAATAAAACCTTGAGACTCCTGTAACTTTTATTATTATTATTATTATTAATAATAATATTGTCGCTGCTGTTGTTGTTCACAAAGTAAACTGTAAAATGTTATTTCAGAGATGAGACTTAAGATTTTAGTTTTAATATTCGACCTTTTTCAATGTTTATAAAGAATTCAGTTTTTTAAATTTTTCAAAAATTTTCTGATTTTCCATTAAGGCAAAATTGTATATAAGTAAGATAGATTTAGTATCAATAAAAATTAAAATATTTATTGAACTTGAAATTCATAAGTATTATTGCTCAAAAGTTGTTTGGACATTCTTTCAGACTTTTTTCCTTTTTTGTTAATCTCATATCTGTACTTTGGTACAAACCAAATCGAAAACTAGTCTACCAGTTTTGACACCATATCACATGTCACCCTTAGTGGTAAAATGAGATGAAATGTACTATTTTTTAAATTTTACTTATACAATATGTAAATGTAAACTTTACTTCCTTAGTAAATTCAGATTTTTTAAGACTGCAGTATTCACAAACTGTAATAACCTTGTCAGTGTTCATATGTTGTCATATGTATATTTGAATATTACTCAAAAATATCTTTAGTCTAGTTTTTAACTGACTTCAAAATGATCTAAGTTATTAATTGGGGTCAGTACTCAGAGGTGTAGCAAGAATTTTCAGTGCCCGAGAACAAATTTGCATCCCTTCCTGTTTATCAAAATGTTCTGGAAAAAGTTTTATATACGAATTGGTGCCTTTTGAGTCCTGTGCCCTGGGACAGATGTCCCCTCGTTGTCCCCCTCTCGCTATACCTCAGAGCACTGAATCCTTGTAAATTACCAGACTGGATATGAAAAATATTTTCTAACTTCTGTTTAATTATTTCTTTCATTTGTTTGTCTTCCACATATAGATGTGATCTTTGCTAAGAAAAAGAATTCTGCTATTTGATGACATTTTATTACAAAGTTGTCACTTAATTTTATTTTATTCTGAATTTTTATTTACATGAAATATATTACAAGCCTGAATATTTTCTATTTTTTAATTGATTGTAATAATTTGTAAATTTAACTTACCAATAGTGAGTAATGTGTTTAATATTTATTTTGTCACTATTAGTTTGATGTTTGTTATTACGCACTGGTTACTGTGATTCAAGGATAATTTTATTCCAAATTGCTTTGATATGTAAATTTTGCTTATTCTTTTTTGTGTTACCTCACAAAGTAAAATTTTGTGATGTAAATCATCATGTGTTTCTTATTTTTAATAAAGTATTGCATGCTCTCAATCACTTTGCATATCAGTATGTTCTAATATTAATAGGACATAGAGAACAGGTTACGAAATTTTCGGCAATTTTATACACCTTTGCCACCTGTTACCTGACACAGCCACGATCATCCAAACTTTATAGTGGCTGATTGTTCCTACCTCTGTTGGGGGGTATGCGCAGAGAAAGTTTCAGCTTTTATACTATAACAAAGGTCTGGCGGTCGCTGGCTCTTAGACTAGATGCTGTTGGAAGAAACCCTGAATGTGAAATTGTATTGAAACACTGATTTTAAATCCAGTTATTGTATTTTATATCAATGCAACTAAATAATACAGTTAAACAAAATTTATTAATAATTTTGTTGTGTGTTCACTGCCATTGCTTTTATAATTTATTCAAACCTGTATGCAATGGGTCTCAATTAAGGATATTTTCCACTTTTTTCAATTCGCAGGCTATTTTTTACTTTTGCAGTTCTGTAATTGTTTGGATTTTTTAAAACTTAGGTTATACATGGTAAACTAAAATTAGCTAGTCTGAAGACTGCTCTGGACTTGGAAGTTCCATTACTCAAGTTTTTATTTAAGACTTTGCTTATATATTTTTATTAACAATTTTTACTTTCTTTTTTTTTTTCGGCCCTCAGCTTAATTGAAATTTATTCTAATATACTAGTGAATTTTTCTGACTTTACCTTCATCTATTGTTCTAAATCTATTTTCAATAGTATAATAATTCTTGCATAAAATCTATATTAAAAGAATTTTTTTTTTTTTTCAATTTGAAGTTTGGAAAAGATTAAGTAATTTGTAGCTATTTTACTGTAAAAGTGAAATGAAAGAAATAAAATCACCCTCAAAAATAAAATGAATGTGTGTATATATATATTTTGCTTTTTTATGAGGTGAAAAAAAAATAAATCTTAGTTTTTGTGAATCACCCCCCTCACCCAGATATTATCTGTGGAGGTTATTATGGTTCACCCTCATGCTCTAAACTTCAATTTTTTATTTATTTATTTATTTTATTTTTTTGTGTGTGTGTGTTATGGCAAAGTCTACAAGAGGGGTGTCTTTTTGGGGTGTGTGACTTGGGTAGTGAACTTTTTAAGGGATTCTAACCTGTATTCTTGCTCATGCCTCTAAACTTTAAATAATGATTTTTGGGCTAGACAAAAATGTTGGGGGGATTTCAACCAAATGGGCAATGTTGGGGAATTATGAAATAATTGGTTTTGATTTATATTATTTACTAGCTGAAGTACCCGTTCTTCGCACGGGAATGAATGGACTTTTTGATATTACGATTTGTGGTGATTACTATTCATTGTAATAAACAGATATAGCAAAATTGATATCGCGTTATATTGTGTTCAATAATCATGCATACCGAATTTCAAGGCAATCGTTTGTACGGTGCAGAAGGCGATGCGACGTAGCGCAATCTAGGGGCGAGTTTTAGCAAAACGGATACGGCGAAAATATTTTTCGCATTCAGATATCGATGTATACGAATTTTCATGACGATCGGCTGAATAGTCCGAAATTCATGTGTGGACGCAACATCGAGTGGCAAGTTATAGGAAAATGGATAGCGCCAAACTCATCCCCGTGTTCAAATATCTATGTATACCTATTTTCATAGCAATCAGTTACCATCTAGTGGTCAGTTAACCATCTAGTGATTAATTAAGGTAATGATTTGCTACAGCGCCGTCAAGTGGCGAGTTGTAGCAAAATAGATAACGCCAAAATATTCTCATTGTTGAAATAGCTATGTATACTGATTTTCATAGCGACCGTTTGAATGGTCAGGAATTTGGCCTGCTGCAGGGTCATCTAGTGCCGAGTTAAAACAAAAATGCATTGCAGTGCCATCTAATGGTGAGTAACATCAAAAGGAACACAGTTAGAATATATTTTTTGTGCTCAAATGTGTAAGTATAAAAAATTTCATGCCGATCAGTCGAACGGTATAGAGGTTGATGCGTTGCAGTGCCATTTAACGGCAAGTTACAGCAAAATGGATACTGAAAAATATTCTCCGTGTTCTAATATCCGCGTGTACCAAATTTCATCGAAATGGGTTGGACGATATTCGCATAGCAAACGGCTAAACGGAATAGAATTCGACGTTCTGCTGCGCCACCTAGTGGCAAGTTAGAGGAAAACGTATAGCATAAAAACCTTCTCCATGATAAAAGACTTAGGTGAACCAAATTTCATGGTGATCGGTGAAACGATGCTGAGTTTTTCAACCTCCTACACACATACCAACATTCATTTCTATCTATCACCAGTCTTATTATATATACCAGTCTCAAGTAAAATCCAGTTTCAAATCTAAGCCTCGCCAAAGTGCCAGCATACGCCATTTTGCAAGAGTTTTTTCAGGGAATCATTCGAAGCATTGACTTAGCAGCAATCAAAATGGGAAATGGTTCGATCGCCAGACATTTTTTTGAAAAGTGGAATCCCTTAATACAGCCTCATTTTTTAAATTATCAACTATAACATGTTTTATTCATCGTTACCTCGATGTACTAAATGCGAAGATTTCAATTTTCTAAAATTTGACGGATTCCCCCCAAGTTAAATCAACGTACTCAATTGGCGAGAATTCTGAAGCTACATCGCTTGAAATGCCCTAATAACTGCATTATTTCTGCACGGATAGTTAAAATTTAATGCTGTATTCTAAGAAAACCTATACACTTGTTTTCAAAAATGCTATTCCCTTAAGCTCTCAGTAAATTGCGCCAAAAAGCCTAAAACTGTGCAAACCGCTAGAACTCACTTTCTAAAAATCGGCCTATCAGCCATTTTATTTTTCGCCAAACTAAAAAAATTTACATATTAGTCTCGGAAATCTTCGATCCTCATTGTTTTGCGTATAAAACATTTCATTCCTGCTCTCATTTCTTATGCGCACACGATATTATAATTAAAAAAATAACCTTACAAATATAAACTTAAAAAATCATTATTATTATTTTATTTTTACTTTAAGAATTTAAAACATTTTATTCGGCAAAATCGCCACACATGGCAACCAAGATGCTTATTTCACACTTTCACTACAGGGGTTACAATTACATAAAGCTTTCTGCGTGGAGAACATAAAAAATCTCTTAAATTCCGGGAACGGGTGGACTTTCAAAGTTTTAAAGTGGACTATCATTTATTCTATATTATTTTACATATATCTGTGTAAAATTTCAGGCTGACAGGTCCATTTTTGTGGAATTGTATACTACCCAAATCAACAAATTGACAAACAGAATTTCATTTTTATTTATAAGATAACCTACGCTTGTTTTTAAAAATACCCTCTCATTAAATTGCGCCAAGCGCTAGAATCATAGAAAATCTGACACACTTTCAGATTTTAAATACGCACTAAAGTGCTATATATAAAAAGAGTTATAATCCATAGGTCTTCCCTATTTTCGTTCCTTATTTTATTAAGTTGGAAAGTGTATCATTATTCATGAGTGTGATTAAACAAAATTAAAACTGATATTTCTAACATCCTTTTTTCTGGATGTAATATATTAGAAATAGATGCAATAAAGCTGCTCAGAAAAATGCACAATTCCAACTGAATGAAAATTTCAAAAACTTATACGCAGGTGTATTCATAACCCAAATAGCAGACTATTAAATTACGATAAATAGCGCCAAGCGTTAGAATCCTCTTCAAAATCGCACATCAACCCCTTCTATTTTTCGCCCAATTAAAAAGTTGCACATTTATTTTCGGAAAATTTCCAAATTCTATTTTTCTTTTGAGTATAAATCATTTCATTCCCACTCTGATTTCACATGCACACGATATTTTAATTTAAAAACAACCTTACAAATAATCTAGTCAAAATAAAAAAAATCGTTATTCTTTTATTTTTACTTCAAGAGTCTGAATCATTTAATAAACTGCCGAATGTGGCAACCTAGATAAGCTTAATTGTCGCTTAATGCACTGTGGGGTTACAATTACGAAATGGCGGAAAGCAAAAATTAGCCTTTATCGATACGTTTTTATCGATATTTCCTAAAAAAGTTCGAATTTTGAAAAAATCGCTTCGAGGTGTGTCGGGACCTGTCATGGAGAATTTCCGTTCAAAAATTGGTAGGTCTACGATCACCCGTTTGCGAACTACGCGAGACACAGACAAACAAACAGTTTACACACATTGTTTTATTAATATAGATACCAGTCTCAAATAAAATCCAGTTTCAAATCTAAGCCTCGCCAAAGTGCCAATATACGCCATTTTGCAAGAGTTTTTTCAGGGAATCATTCGAAGCATTGACTTAGCAGCAATCAAAATGGGAAATGGTGCGACCCCCAGGCATTTTTTTGAAAAGTGGAATCCCTTAATACAGCCTCATTTTTTAAATTATCAACTATAACATGTTTTATTCATCGTTACTCCGATGTACTATATGCGAAGATTTCAATTATCTGAAATTTGGCGGAATTCCCCCAACAAAAATCAATGCACTCAATTGGCGAGAATGCTGAAGATAGATCACTTGAAATCCCTTAATAACTGCATTATTTCCGCACGGATCATTAAAATTTAACGCTGTATTCTAATAAAACCTTTGGACTTGTTTTCAAAAATCCGTTTCCTTAAGCTCTCAGTAAATTCCAAGCCGGAAACAGTGCAAACCGCTAGAACTCACTTTCTCGGCATTTGAGCCATTTTATTTTTTCGCCAAACTAAAAAATTTTAACATATTAGCCTCGGAAATCTTCAATTCTTATTGTTTTGCGTATAAAACATTTCATTCCTGCTCCGATTTCCCATGCACACGATATTATAATTTAAAAAAATAACCTTACGAATATAAACTAACAAAAAAAAAATCATTATTATTCTTTTATTTTTACTTTGAGAATTTAAAACATTTTATTCGGCAAAATCGCCACACATGGCAACCACGATCCTTATTTCACACTTTTTTCACTACAGGGGTTACAATTACGGAAAGGTTTTTGCGTGGAGAACATAAAAAATCTCTTAAATTCCGGGAACGGGTAGACTTTCAAAGTTTTAAAGTGGACTATCATTTATTCTATATTATTTTACATATCTGTGCAAAATTTCAGGCTGATAGGTCCATTTTTGTGGATTTGTATACGAATCAAATCCACAAACAAACAAACAAATAAACAAACAAACAAACAAACAAACAAACAAACAGAATTTCATTTTTATTTATAAGGATGTACTACCATGTGTTGGGATAGAAAGAGAGTGCATTTCATGAAGAAATGGCCTGCACAAAAATATTTCTTTACCCCTTTTCACAAAAAAAGAAATCAATCAATAAAAAGTTGTTTCCATTTTAGAAACATTTTATTCCTTTTTCTGGGGGGGGGGGGGGTGGAAATAGAAAAATAGGTATTCTCTTAAATTTCCAAACATGATATGTACATTAGCAGAGGCTATCAGCAGATATATTTATATTTTTGATTTACCCAACAATTAGTTTAATTTTTTTGGTTTTCAATTAAAGGATAGCTATTACTGTTTTAACTTATTTTTGTGTTTCATAATTCTTGTATTTTGTACATATAAATGACTGAAATTTAACTTTAAATAATTTCTTTTTGATAACAATTCAATCATGTCAATTTCTTATTTATTTAAAAGAAAAAAAAAAGACTTGTTAATTGTAATAAAGTTGAAAAGAAAGTTTGAATAAATTATGCTTAAAATCTATTTAAAAATCAAAATTATTTGTATTCTTTTGATTTTATATAAATATATCTTATCATAAACAATTTTCATTGTTTTATTAATACTGTTGTAAGTAAAAATTGTTCTGAAATGTACTATAGGTAAAAAATTACCTTTCAGGGATTTTTTATGTCAGCAGGAGAAAAGGTAACATTGAATATCAAATATTTGTGCACACTGTTGAGTAATATGGATGTCCGAAACTCTTATTTCTATTCTTGTTTGATCACAGATTACCTCAAATGAAGTTATAGTACTGCAGACAAAGAAAATTCTTATAAATCTCCTGCTGATGGATTTTACATAGCTCAATGGCTATACAGATCACCCAAGCATTTGAAACTTTCACTTCTATTCCTGTTAAGTTTTGACTCAGCAGAGAAAACAAACTGTCAAGAAATTCTGGAACTAAATAGATCTAGAGGTTATGGAGGTTTGCTTTAGTAGCCATGTGGAACTCTTGGGTGTACCTTTTAGTCATGCCATCATCTGATTATTAAAATGAAACTTTGTACTCCTTCTTAATCTGTTTAGTTTCAGAATAGGCTCCTATTTTAAATACTGCATGTTTTGTGTGAACAGTCCACATTTCACAGGAATGAATGCAAGAATTTAAAAACGCATGGGGTTAGATATTACTTGTACCATTCAGCTATGTAAAATTTATTTTCCAGCTGTTATGGATCATTCTGAACATGACAATAATTCAAAATAGCCCAGAAAAGTATCAATTTCTGAACATTGGATATTTTGAATATGAAATAGATATCTATTTTTGGGATTTCTGGAAGTTTAATTATTATAACTATGCTACATATATACAGATTTCTTATAGACCTGTATATTATAGACGTTATTTACCCATTGGAGAGATCACACCTCAAATTTCTAATAGAGAAATCTATTTTATGTTGGACTTCTAATAGATATACCCGATATCCAGCTCTGATGTATTAAGATTGCCTATGGACAAACTTGAGGAGAGGGTGGGGGGATGCGGAAAAAATATTTATGAAGAATATTTTCAAGGCGCGCAATATTGCAGATACATTTTAAATATATTTAATTTAAATTCAATAACAACAAAGTTTTATAATTTTTACAATATAATGGTTAAATATCAACTTTCTACTTTTTAGCAATACTAGCTTTATTTCCACCTTAATATTGAGTCAATATTAACCAAAAAAATTAAAAATGGTATAAAATTATGTTAAAGTATCCACTTATCAATATTGAATATATTTCCAATGTATATCAAATACTATAAATGCATTTTAAATATATCTGAGGCAAATATTAACTTTGCTACTTTGTACAAAGCTACATTTGATACATTTGAACAAGTTACAGTTGATCTTTGTTTTCAATTTTTTTAAACAATATCGAGTAACATTTAAAAATTTATCAATTGTAGGACTACTTCAAAAATATTTCCAATACACACCCTATATTAAGAATATATATATATTTTGTATGTTAAATTCAGTAGAAAAAAGTATTAGTATAGTCATACTGAAAGTATTAACGTTATTTTGAGAATTTATCAGACCTAAATGCTAATTTAATGTTTCACAATATTGAGTCGATATTTAAAAGTTTATTGGTAGTGAGACTACTTCAGAAATATTCCCAATATATAATTAATATTTCAATACACTTCATATGTTAATTTAAATTTTACAAATAATAATAGTAACATTTTGAGCATATATTAGGGCTAAACTGTAATTTTTACCTATACTGGAAATGGTTTTTATTCTCAAAGTATTCACATCTTATATATAAATTTTAATGTAATTACTTAATAATATTGGAAATATTTCTAATATACACTCAATATTATTGACACATTTCAAATATTTTAAGATTCAAAAGCATTAAAATTTGACTTACATTGGGCAAAATATTAAATTTATAATATTGGATTTTATTTTCAGTGAATTCACAAGATTGGGTAAATATTGATGCTATATAGAAAATATCTTTTAATATTTGCCAAGTATTTAGAAAAAAATAATAATCAATGCCGTTACCAGATACATTCTTAAATATATATAAGGAATTATTTTAATTTCCCTAAAATGGTGATAGCCACAAGCAAGGCATATTCATGGAATAAATCCGGGCTGTACCTAGAAAAAAATTTCAGGGAGGGTCCGAACCGTGGAAAAGGATGAATTTTTCACAAAAAGATATTATTATTTTATTAACAAAAATCGATTTTTTTGGAGGGGAGAGAGTCCGGACCCCCTAGATACGGCCTCGAATAATCACCCTAAAAAAGTGCCGGTCACTCTTAAAAAGGGTCATAGTTCACTCTTGATGAGGGCGGTCCACTCTTTAAGGGATGGCTCTCTTTCCCGGAGTGGGCTTTTGAGTTCTCACTCCTAGTCCAGAGTCAGAAATGTCACTCCTCGGAATAGTGCTTTCTCCCTCTATGGAGGTTGGCTGATTTTTGCCACGAAGGTGGGGTGATATATCACTCCTGAGCACTGGTTTTTCACTCTTGATTATTATTAAGAGAGAATAGAAGATTTTTAAAATTAAAAAGTCACCTTCATTTCTTTTCCCCAGAAATTCCAGCATTTAAAAACGAACTTCAAGTGTACTTGTGAGTATTTAGTAGAGTAGTCAATAATCCGAGTTTAATAAATATAAAGAAGCTGGTCTATGAAATATGACATATTTTATATGATGATTTTGTTTATAACTTTAAATTGATCTATCGATCCAAAGCGGATGATACATCACGATGTCCAACTTTCATCTTTGTCTAGCTCTGGTTTCGACGTTGATAAATCATATACTATCGATGACTGAGATAGCGAGCGAAGTTTGTTTTCTGCTATGGGCTGCTGCGCTATACCTAAGTACGCCAACGCCTCTCCGCTGAAATAATAAATAAAAACGCAACAAAACTGTGGGTTTTCAGTCAACTTTTATTTGAGTCATTTGTACAAATTTACCATGTCGTCGGTTCGGGATCACCCAGCAGAAAGTCCTTCAAGCTTTCGGGAATGTGCAGGTCCTTCACCAACTGGGGCAGCACGGTAGACTTGCCTTCCGCCACGGCAACCAGTCGAGCCCTCGCAGCACAACGGCTCAGATGCTGCAAGCTTCTCGGACCGTATGGACGCCGGCCGAAGACGGCTGACCAGTGCTGGTCGACGAATCGGTCCACGGCACCTCTGTTGCAGTCACTGCCCACAAGGTACAGGATAAAGTCCCGCACTTCGTCTGGGGAGACGAAAGGGTCGGGCGCCGCCGCAAAACACAGTCTTAGGCACTGCACAAAAGATTCTCGGCGTTGCTGCGGTGTAAATGTCAGTGCCCTCAGCGTGCTGACAATCAAGTGTATTCGACTAACGCCTCTGTCTTTGTTGCTCGACATTCTGCCGCCGTTCCTCAGAAGAGAGCTCCAAACGCCATCGGGGCTCCGATTCGACACATGCTCAGATCCACGGTTGCTCCAGTGAGCGTGGGCATACTCCCTAGGAAAAAGATATATAGGTGAGGAATGGCAGTAAACCTTTGTTTTTTTAATCCTAATACACTGAAAAAATTTCTAAACGGCCATCCCTATTCCATTGAAAAACGGCAAAAGTTTCACAAGTACCGTATCAAAAGAAGCTAGGAATAATAGACACGACTGGCCAAAAGTATTGCAAGTTTCAGAAATTGAACCCCTTTCAAGATGAAGCTCCCTCTCCCCCGTCAAAAAGAAAAATCAAGATAATGGATTTTTTTTATGTCAGCATGTCAAATGAATGACTTCAGATACAAGATAGCATTAGGTTAAAGAACAAAAATTTATTGAAAAAATAGCACAAAAATATTTAAGTTACTACCTGTGTGCCCGTTCTTCGCACGGTAGGAAACAAAAAATTTCCTCACATGTGTAATTCGAATTAATTCCAGTGATGTGGAATCTAGAAAAAGCAAATTTATTTCACTCTTGACTTAAAATTTGCATCATATATGTAATAACCTGAGATCATTGCAATATAATGACACACACAAAAAAAAAAGAAAGCGTCAGTGTCATTCGGTATCAAAAAAGTGAAAATGGACCGTTTGCAGTGAACTTCTCACTTTCAAAATGTCTTATTTCCACAGACATGCTGTCTTTTAGGTTCACGTTTTAGCATTAAATACCTCAGACACTACATGAAATGGACATTTTTTTTATTTTAAAAATACGTCACCCTCTCTTGCAACCTTTACAAAAAGAAGAGATAAGACTGCACTATTTATAAAAGCTTTAAAATTGTTTTTCCAGATAATGCAGTTTAATTTTTCTTCTCACAAATAAATCCAGTATTTATAAAAGGAAATCGAGCCAAGCAAAGAAATCGTCTGCTTGGACATAAGAATAACTATGTACACAAAATGAAATCTTTGGAATGAGAAACTTTTGTCACGTTTTCAGAAGAGCGCTCGTTGTAATTGCTTCACAATGGGCTTTGACTTTTAGTTGTACAATAACAGTAGTATTTGGCGCCAGGGCGCGAAATTAGCGGTCGTTAGTCGTATTT
This sequence comes from Cheiracanthium punctorium, assembly GCA_038373885.1. Lineage (NCBI taxonomy): Eukaryota > Metazoa > Arthropoda > Arachnida > Araneae > Cheiracanthiidae > Cheiracanthium > Cheiracanthium punctorium. The sequence goes on from JAWZYV010011745.1 coordinate 308,221, forward strand.
TGCAACTGTAATTTTTGTTTTGACGACCGAGATTTAAGAACCAGTCGTCATTTTTGACGACTAACATTTTGCCCGATACAGGCGACTAAAAAGCGACTATTTTGGCATCGGCCGACTCCAGCGACTTTTTTAACAAAAATACCGTGAAAACCGAATATTTTGCGATTTCTGGGGACTTTTTTTATTGTCTAGACGACTATTTTTCAAAATGTGCTGAAAAAATATAAATGTAAATTTCCGTGAAAAAAACTTTTGCTTTCGTAAGCACTGCTCCGTGGCAGAAAGAGAACGATCCTCTGCAGACAGTCTTCTGTGGTTGAAAAACGTGCAAAAGACCACTTTCTTGTCTTCCGCGGATGTGTAATAATTTAAATTGCACCTTTTTTAATGTAAACAAATAGAGGAACTTAAAGAAATGTAGCCATAATTTTTTTACTCCATGTATATTAATGAAGTTGATCGGAGGAAACTACGAGCTCGTGCAAATTATTAGTAGTTAATATTCATTAATTAAATATAATTATTTACTGCGGGAGAGTACAGGTTTATGGGTCGGACGCCATCTTTGAATTTTTTGCTGCGGCACGTTGCAGCGTCGCAATAACGGCAGGCTAAGTGCAGCAGTTCGTGACTAAAAACAATACATGGATTTACTGCAATTACTTGATGCAATTTCGTGAAAAAACGAAAGAAGATTTATTTATTTGTGTGTGGGGGGGGAGGGGGGGGGGGACATTAGCAAAACGTCTGGATTTGGGGAGAATCTAAATTTCGGACTTCTGGCCTAAATTACGATAATTCAAATAAAAAAAAATTTGTGAATAAAAATGTTACTTGATAGTTTAAACTTAATAAAATTTATCTTTTTTAAATAAAACTCCTTTATGAGATAATGTAAATTTAAAAAAAACATGAATTGAATTAGTTATTTGAAAATATAAAAAAAGCTTTTTATTTAAATATAAAAATTTTAATAATTAAGATAAAGTTCAGTTTGTAATAAAATGTGTTTCAAGTAATTTAATTAAAAATAATTTTTAGTAAGATAAAATAGCTATGTAAAATAAATCCTTCTTAGTGACATAGAAAGCTTTCATAGACCCTCTCCCAACTTCAGTTCAACCCACTGAGAATACAAATACATATTTCCACAATTTTAACATGTACTACCTGTTTGCTTACAGTGGTGGTTGATCAGGTGACATTTTGAAGCTAGTATGCGTATACTACATAAGTTTATCTACCATAGGCATTGTAGTTATATAGCAACAATTTATAAAATACTTCTAAACTAAAACTAAAGACCATGTTCTTGTAAAATGTATCATAATATTTTATTCTGGATGCATAGGTGGAAAGCCATAAAAATTGATTTTATATTTACTTACTATTTATTACTATCTTAATTTTAATAGTCCTAATCTTCTTTATTATTACTGTACATAATCATCTAGCCTACCTGTTTATAGTTTATGCATATAAACAAAACAAAGGTTTTCGAAACTGCACCTGAACGAGACAGTTTGGCAACCGGGAAAAAAAAGTTAGGTGCCATTGACACCTAGATTTTTGCTCCCAATTTCTCACCCTGTTTGGCGCATTAAGGCAATAAACAACAGATGTTTTAATTCGAATTTCGCAAAAAATCGCATTTGAATTTCGCAGCTGCTACTGAAATGAAAATCCTTCTTTACTTAAAAATTCTCCTAATTTATTTTTTTCCTCCGTTCTTTTAAAAGTGGGCGAATTGTGTGCTCCATCTTTTGCCGAAATATAAAAAAGTTATGACTGATAGAATTCAAGATGCAGCAGTTTTAAAAATATTTTACGAAAGTCAGCGTCAAATTTAATTTCATTTGAAAAATTTCCAAAAATCTGCAAATTATGTTACACAGTCCGAACAAACAGTTTTTAAAAGAAAATTTTCTACTCTATACGATGATGTAAACATCATTTTCTTGCGAGTGCAATTACCGGCATTATTATGTATTATGCAAGAAAAATCGCTAAAAATCGGACAAAACATAAAATAAAACATTTTCTAATTCGAATTTCGAAAAAAATCGCTTCGAGGTGTGTCCAGACCCGACTTGGAGAATTTCCGTACAAATTTTGGTAGGTCTACGATCACCCGTTTCGGAGCTACGCGAGACACAGCCAGACAAACGGACAGTTTACACATTGCTTTATTTATATAGATTATAGTAATCATAATCCATTTTGGCTCGCTGCAATAAAATTAAATAAAGAATTCATTTCAAGTTCTGAAAAAAGAGGATAATACATAAATGCAATTGGACTCAAAATCATTTATTATGTTGCTGAGCACCTTGATTGAGATCACAACAGCCATTCTTTTTAGATATGGAATCTACAATGTTTTACGACACTTCTTTTGGTGTTTCATCGTGCCAACTTAAATGATGGGTTCCTAAAGTTCTCATTTTGTCTTTAGGTTATTTTTAGATGTATTTTTTCCAACGATACTACATAAATTCTCAAAAATATTTAAATCTGGCAAATTTCCTGTCCACTTTTTCTGGGCTTATTATTGAAACGATGGATAGATTTCTCAAACTTGCAATACTTTTGGCCAGTAATGTAAATGCTATCCTTATTTGGCGACCTATCCTTATTTGGCGGACTATTCCGAAGTCGCGAACTTCGAAAATATAACAGCCGAGCATTCTATAATGTTTTTGTAAAAGAATGACCCTTCTGACGTCACTATTTGCGCAAGCACCCCCTACTGTCGATGATAGAGGTGGGGAAAACCGTTATTTTCAAAGAACAGTTGTTCACCGTTCCCGTTCTTTTTTAAAGAACAGTTCTTTTTCCTGTTCTTTTGAGAACAGGTTCTTTGATTTATGGTAGCTTTATTATGACTATTTTATTCAATTTAAAAATGAAAATATACATCTTTTTAACATGTACTATACTTTAGTACAATTGTAAAACCCGCAGTGGTCTGGGCACTAAACTCTGTTGCCATAAGAACACGAAAAGTGAAGCAGCATCCGGATTGGCCAGTGCTTGGGAGGGTCAACTTCCTCTCGGCTCGACTGCTGTGGGACCGTGTGCCCTAATGGGAACTGGTGCACGTAAAATCTGTTGTGGCTTCAATGTCCTCCAAATTGTTAAACGATACCTCTGGGGGTGCCGATTTCAGGGGGTGGGTCCTTCCTCTAGAATTGGTTCAAAATTAGGGGACCCCAAGCTGAGTCGGAGTTCCTCCCTCTGGGGCTCATTAAAATGGAAGCAGCCCCTTCCGCCCATCGACTGCCTATTTGAGGGATCTGGCACTGCCCGCGGGTTGCCAGAGGGCATTAGCAACAACAACAACAACAATTGTAAAATGTTTAAAAAAAACTTTGCAACCAACATTCTGGCTTTCTTCAACTAAGTATGTTAACAGTAATTTTTTGTAAAAATATTTTAATGGCAGCTGTCGTCAAAAAAAGGGTCTCTAGATCTGTGGCACGGGATGAACGTTTCGATCGTCCGCACTCTTGCTAGTAGTTAAGTCGAGCGATGGTAACGGCCCCCCTTTTTTCAGCATTGGGAAATGGTTGCGCCTTAAAGGGTAAAAAAGTACATGTTCCAGCTTAAAAATTAAAGACTCCGTTTAAAAGGCTATAAGTATCAGGCTCCAGATTAAAAATAATACGCGTGTATAAATATATCGATTGCTTCGACTACGATTTAAGAAAATGAATATGACTTTGGAATATAAAATTAAACGGCTTCCGACCAGAGCCATGCCTAGAAAATAATTTCGGAGTCGGGGAGCATCGTATATCGGGATAAAATTTTCCGGATATATCCCCCACACCCAATTTCTGTCTGATTTAGCAAGATTAATTTTTTTTTTATTACTGCACAAACATTTCGTTCATTTATACATCACTGCATTTCATAACCCTCACCATGGGCGCTGGCAGAATATTTCCCAGGGGGGGCAAAGACTACTTCAACGTATAGTTACCATGTTGGAAAGAGCAAAAAAGCAAAGGATAACACTGCATACAAAAATCCAGGGGAGGGGGCATTGCCCCCCCCCCCTTGCCCTATGCTGCCGGCGCCCATGCCCCTCACCATCCCCACACAGAAAAAAAATTCTGGCTACGTCCCTGTATAAATACACCATGTACATATAATGTAATAAGTTCGGGGGAGCGGCGTCCAAACTCATAGGACCCCCCCCCCCCCCGGGGCGGATTAATGCATTTTTGTCGGGGGGGGGGGGGGGGGTAAGTTAGAGGATTGACATATACATAGTGTAGAGGATTGACATATACATAGTGTAGAGGATTGACATATACATAGCATTATAGTGTAATGCTTATATTATTGTTTGACGTTGATAAAATATTTTTTTTTCGATTTGTTTGTGTTTCAGACTATCATTTTCTTTGAAAAAACACTCAAAATACTGGTGTTAAACGATAAAGTAATTAAAAAACTTTGTAAAAAACACACATAAGAAGTAAAAGGAAAAAGGATACGCGTTTTGTTCAAAAATTGTTTTGAACTTCTTCAGTCCAAGCTCTTCGACGTAAAGAACACAGGGAACTGAAAAGAGACTTGTCTCTTTTCAGTTCCCTGTGTTCTTTACGTCGAAGAGCTTGGACTGAAGAAGTTCAAAACAATTTTTGAACGAAACGCGTATCCTTTTTCCTTTTACTTCTTATGTGTGTTTTTTACAAAGTTTTTTAATTACTTTATCATTTTCTTTATTATTAAATTTTTTACTTTGATTCAAATTGAGTAGTTTTGCTGGAATAATAAAAATTGACCTCATAAAAGCACAACTAAACTGCGAACTTTGAAACAAATTTCAATCAACAAATTTGACGAGGGAAAGAGAATTTTCCTATTGCGGCACAAGTACTGTGTAATGACCTCTGTACATGGATGACGTGTTAAGTGGAGAAAACACATTAGAGTCAGCTAAAATTTTGCAACATCAACTAATTGAGATTCTCAAAACTGCACACATGACATTACATAAGTGGTGTGGGAATACTTCCGAGCTTATTCCAACTACAGAAAATGAGTATGCCTTTTCGTGTTTGGACAAAATTAAAGCGTTAGGCATTGCCTGGAAAATCCAAAACCGATTGTTTTACCTTTAAGATAGAAGTGGAAAAAAATGATCAGCCAACCAAAAGATCAGTCTTATCCATCATCGCCCGCCTTTTTGATCCTCTTGGATTACTTGGTCCAGTTATTACAAAGGCAAAAATTTTCATGCAACATTTGTGGATGAAAAAAATTGATTGGAGTGAAAACCTCCCTGAAAAAGAAGCTGGTGAATGGAAAGAATTTGTGAGATCCTTAATGAGTGTAAATAATATCAGCATTGAATGATGTATAGTGATAGAAAATGCTGCAGTGACTGAACTCCACTGTTTTGCGGATGCCTCCGAGAAGGCATACGCTGCGGCGATTTATGCAAGATCAGTCACTCCAGATGGTAAAGTGAAAGTAAAGCTAATCACAAGTAAATCTCGTGTGTCGCCGATTAAGCAAGTAACAATTCCTCGATTAGAACTGTACAGTGCGGTGTGTCTTACCAAATTAATGCACAAAGTACAAAATGCATTAAAAGTGGACATTAAATGAATCTTCTATTGGATGGACTCTACCATAGTCTTAGCGTGGATGAGAAAGGAATCGAGAGACTTAAAAACATTTGTCTCTAATCGCGTAGCAATTATTCAAGAGCTTTCCGAGATTAGTCAATGGTATCATGTTCCATCAGAACAAAATCCTGCAGACATAATATCTAGAGGACTAGATCCTGAAAAAATTCAAGAAAGTGACCTGTGGCGGTTCGGGCCATCCTTTCTTCAAGAGCACGTTGTGAACTTCCCTAGTGTTTTCAACGACCAACCAAATAGTGAATTATACCAAAAAGAGTTAAAGGATAAGGAAGAGGAGTCAGTTTGTTTCCTTTTAAAAGATACTGAAATACTTCTCATCATCTACAACTGTTCGTCATGCACGAAACTGAAAAGAATCATTACATGGTGTTTACGGTTTATGCAAAATGCTAGAAATCCGTTGCATCCAACTTCTGGCAGGCTAACTGCATCCGAATTATCTGCCTCTTTGCTATGTTTAGTGAAAAATTTGCTATCGGTGCATTTTGCAAAAGAAATTCAGTGTATCGAGAAAGGACAACAGCTTCCTAATTGCAGCAACTTATTAAATTTGTGCCCAATTTTAGATGAGAACAATATACTTCGTGTTGGTGGTAGATTGAGACATTCAAATTTACCTACTGGACAAAAACACCCCATTTTGATTCCTAATGACAATCCATTTTGTGAATTAATCATTAATTATTATCATATTTTTTATTTCCACACAGGTACTGAGGCTACTTTAGCTAACATTCGCTCCCAATTTTGGATTCTTAAAGGTAAATCAACTGTTAAAAATGTAATTAAAAAATGTGTATCCTGCCTTAAGGTAAGTGCCAAAGGTAAACACCAAAGTATGGCAGATTTGCCTAGTGCTAGAGTCAACATAGCAAGAGTATTCACGAAGGTAGAACTGGATTTTTGTGGTCCATTTACCATCAAGTTAAGCCCAGAAAGGGTGAAAAAAGTGTATAAATGTTACATTTGCATGTTTTGTAGTTAGAGCTATACATTTAGAAATTGTGAGTCAGTTAAGTACAGAAGCATTTATTGGGGCTCTAAAAAGATTTCTTTCTTGCAGAGGTAGGCCTAGTGTTATTTTTAGTGATAACGGTACAAATTTTGTAGGTGCTAATAACGAGTTTCGTAAAATTTTAACGAGATTATTTAAAAAAGAAAATTTTGAGGAGTTCCTGGCTTCCGAGTGCATAAAGTGGCATTTTAATCCCCCTGCCATGCCTCATTTTGGAGGTTTGTGGGAAGCTGGAGTTAAATCATTGAAAGGTCACCTCAAAAAAGTTGTGGGAAATACAGTTCTTACTCACGAAGAATTTTTTACACTAGTTCCCAAGTAGAGGCTGTATTGAACTCCCGACCTCTTTGTCCTCTCTCTGAAGATCCCAACGATTAATTGGCTTTAACTCCAGCCCATTTTTTAATAGGCTCTTCGTTAACATCTCTACCTGAACCAGAGTTTAAGGAGATTTCAATGAATAGGCTCTGTAGATGGGAATTAGTACAAAAATTAACTCAAACATTTTGGACTAAATGGTCTACCGACTACTTAAACCGTCTTCAAGCGCGACCTAAATGGTATAAAAGAGAAAAGAAATTTAATGTCTTTTAGTGTGTGTAGTTTTGGTCAAGGGTGAAGATAATTCTAAACTACTGAACTGGAATCTTGCCAAAATAATTCAAATTCACCCAGGAGAGGATAATATAACTAGAGTGGTGACATTAAAAACGAGTAGAGGTGTCTATAAAAGACTTGTAAATTAAATTGTTAAATTACCCTTTGAATCTAACTGAATTATGATTTGTATCTATATGTTTATATTGTGATTTAATTGTGTTGTTTTGTAGTCTAGTGTATTTTTTCATTAGAAAAACTTGAGTAATTTTTTATTTAATGTTTATTCATTGGTGTACAGTGTTTGCAACAATTACAAGTGTCATCAGATTTGGTAAATTGTTTGATCAGTGTATTGAAAATTTGTCAAGGCGGGCGGTATGTTGAGATGTATGCCTGGCCAGTGTGTAAAGAGGGCACTGTTGTAGCCAGCGTAAGTGTAGCGAGGAAACAAAACCTTGTATCAGTGTGTGTGTGCAAAGAAGTGCGCATAGCTCACGGAGAAAATTGTCTACAGTCCACTAAGTGTATTTTTATTGAGTATAAAAGAGCATACACAAAACCAAGAGCTATCGGCAGGGCCAAAACAGAGGCGATCCTTTCAAACACATGTTTAAGGATGCTGAAAAATTCTGATTTGTAAAACAAAATGAGATTTATACATATTAAGAATTATGGTTAAATTATTAGTTTAATTACTACTGTATTAATGTTTTAAGATTCAAGTAAATGTTTTTGAGTTTAAAACAGATAAGGTTATACCAACAGGTAAAAATTTAACATAGAATTTCATTTCAAAACCTATGTAGTAGTTGTCATATCAAAATAGTAAGTAAAATGGAGAAAGTTCATAAATGTAAGTTATTGTTCTTTCACTTGTCAATAATGTATTTCCTAATAACTTGGTTAGTTTTACGATGGTCACCTGGCCAGTGAGCATTCAAATTCTAATCTGCAGTTTTAAAACAAAATGTTATTATGATTAAAGTATAATTTTATAGATATATCTCAAATTTAAGTACTTTTATAAAAATACTAATAACAATTTTTCTCAACTTGTGTCAGAGATAATGACTTGTGTCAATCTCACATTTAAATTTGTATTTTAAGATTATGGTGCACCGTTTCTCATATCCCTTAGTACAGTAGACCATGGTCAATTTATCCAATTGGTGAACAACTAACCAAATTAAATTTACTATGTCAAATAAATGTATCGTAATGTAGACATGTCTAACTGAATAATGGTACCAAAGATGACATTTATTTGGAATATTCCAAAATAAGATTAAAAAATATGTATATTGCAAAAAAAGTGCTATTGAAAAGAATATGTCATAATTTTAAAAGGACTTTCTGTTGTGAAATAATTTGGTAAATACTTATATTTCGCACATATATTTTGTATACCTGATCACGATTTAATTATTATACTACGATTATTGTTGTTTGTAAAACTGCATATGTGTATTTTATATCTGTTCTCTTTTGTATCTGGTAAAGATAATGTAATGTCACCTAAGTGAACCAAAGAAGATAACTGTAATTTTGTTGAATGGTTTAATTCATAGGTATACTGGATGATGTCGTGTGAACTCAAAAAAATATATAAAATAAAATGTTTTTTTTTTTTTTTTTTAATATTTCAGACATTTTCTCGCAACAAACTCCTTTTGTTGTCGCCAAATGTTTTTTGAAACTTATTTTAAGGAAGCAACGTGTAACCTTTGAATTATGTTCTGTCTCATCCTTTGTGTTTTTTCTCTCTAAACTCTTTGGCATTGATTCGCTTCTCATCCTTGTTTTAATTTTAAAAAAAAATTCCTCATCCTTTTGGTCTTCGAAATTTTTTTCATTAGGAGGGAACATTTATGTAGCAACGATTTTTGTCTGTTCCTCGGACATAAAAAATAAAATTAAAAATTAAACAACAATAAGTAATTCATGCTGAAGTGAAGCATGACGTAAGCAAGTGCTTTTTTGCAAGCATTTTGTAGGTGTAACATTTTCCCTTTTGCCATTGGCAATAACTTTTTGTTTATTCGGCTTTTAAAAAAAACTTAAGAACAAAAATTTTTCTCTATGCGTTCGTGTCCACCACCTTGCCGGTTGTGTAATTTTTTTTTTTTTTTTTTTTTGGAAGGTTTTCCTGTGTGCCCTAGGGAGCAGATGTACTTAACACCAAGATGAACCATGGGTTGGATTTGACATATATGATTACAGATAAGATTATACAATTATTTTTTATTTCTTAACGTTATTCCTGTTTTTTTTAAAGCTATTGCATAAAGCATTTAAATTCCTCTGATTAAATACAAATTTCGGAACATAAATAACCATTTTTAAACCATCCAGTATATTAAAATATTTCAGCCGTTATATGTGTAAAAGTGACATGTCTAAGATAGTCCAAAAATAAAATTGTAAATGGAATTCCATATTGTCTCGTCCGAAAGTTTTTTAGTATGTTCCTTTTTCTTCTGAAAGACAATACGATCACAACCCACAACATAGATATTCTAACTGATGTTAAGCTAATTTGGGAACTTCATACACTGGGAATAAAACAAAATGAAGGTGTTGTTAATGAAACGGATAACATTAAGATAAAAGAATTTGAAAATACCATTGCATTTAAGAACAATCGTTATGAAACAAGATTACTGTGGAAAATGGATCCAGAGAATTTGGAAAATAATTACGAAATTGCAAAACAGAGATTAATTGGATTAAATAGAAGGTTTAGACAAGATATTGGGCTGTTTTAGGAATATAAGGAAATATTAAATGATCAAAGCTTCATCTCCCACTCGCAAAATTCAGATTGGACCAAAAGTAGCCTAAACCTCACCACGTTCTCCCATTAGACCTAAAAATGATTTACATTATGGATGCCTTAGCCGGAAGGTTTCCGGCTCAGGCATTAAGAGGGGCAAGGATATAAGGTACAGGAAGAGGGACCCTCTAAATATAATTGATTTGTCTTTTCTGGTCAGACAAAGGTACGTTTTACATGCATCAAAAACATATCTGTCAAAATGGTTGTAAATTGCCTGTAATATGTCGTTTACACTCAGCCCACTTTCGTGTCATATCGTTTATGCACTGTAGCATGTCAAATACGCAAAAAATCGATGACGGGACACAAAACAAAAAAATTACGACGCGGGATGCGTAATTTCCCTGGTGCAAAATTTTGAAAAAAAAAAAAGAGAGCGAGAGAGAAAGAATTTTTTTCTTCATAAGGCATCCTCTCTCTTATGCAAGAAATAGAATGTCCGAAGAAAAGTTTTTTAAAAAAATTGTAATGATTTCATCTCAGGGGCCTGATTTCTCTCAGTCCCAGCCTATTATTAAAAGAACTACTGATATTTTTTATTCAACTAAAACACGCAGAGGAGGCTTGTCAAAGCAATAAAATATTTTTTCTTCTGTATTTTCATAGTGTCCTGGTTTATTTTTCATGATTTTCGTCATATTTTTCATCCATTTCTATTTACTGAACTACTTGTCTAACTTTCAATATTCAGTTATTTCATACTCATAAATGGTTTATTTTGCAGCAAAGAGGATAAAATGTCATGCATGTCACAACAATTTTTTCTTTATTAATTATAATTTTTTTTAAAAAGAAATACAAGTTCTAGGTTACTTATAAATAAGATATTCAATACACCAAAATGCGTGAGACATGATAACATCAGTCGTGAAATGATCCAAATGCTTTTATATCGATACGGACCCACTTTTGGTAAAAAAGGGACCCAGAAATTGGGGTCCCAAGCAGAGTGAGAAATTGGGAGCAAAAAGCTAGGCGTCAATGGCACCTAACTTTTTTTTCCCGGTTGCCAAACTGTCTCGTTCAGGTTCAGTTTCGAAAACCTTTGTTTTGTTTATATGCATAAACTATAAACAGGTAGGATTAATGATTACAGTAATAATAAAGAACAGAATTACAGTAATAATAAAGAAGAGCAGGACTATTAAAATTAAGATAGTAATAAATAGTAAGTAAATATAAAATCAATTTTTATAGCTTTCCACCTATGCATCCAGAATAAAATATTATGATACATTTTACAAGAACATGGTCTTTAGTTTTAATTTAGAAGTATTCTATAAATTGTTGCTATACAACCACAATGCCTATGGTAGATAAACTTATGCAGTATACGTGTACTAGCTTCAAAATGTCACCTGATCAACTACCACTGTACAGTTAGTACATGTTAAAATTGTGGAAATATGTATTTGTATTCTCAGTGGGTTGAACTGAAGTTGGGAGAGGGTCTATGAAGGCTTTCAATGTCACCAAGAAGTATATTTATTATTTTACATAGCTATTTTATCTTACCAAAAATTATTTTTAATTAAATTACTTAAAACATATTTTAATACAAAGTGAACTTTATCTTAATTATTAAAATTTTCTATTTAAATAAAAAGGTTTTTTTTAAATATTTTCAAATAACTAATTCAATTTAAGTTTTTTTTAATTTACATTATCTTTTTATTTATTTACATTAAGAGTTTTATTTAAAAAAGATAAAGTTTATAAAGTTTAAACAATCAAATAACATTTTTTATTCAAATAATATTTTTATTTGAATTATTGTAATTTAGGCTGGAAGTCCAAAATTTAGATTTTTCCAAAATCCAGACGTTTTGCTAATGTCACCCCCCCCCCACCCGCACGCACACACACACACACACACACAAATAAATAAATCTTCTTTTGTTTTTTCCCGAAATTGCATTAATTAATTGCAATCAATCCATGTGTCGTTTTCAGTCAGGAACTGCTGCACTTAACCAGCCGTTGTTGCGGTGCTGCAACACGCCGCGGCAAATAAAATCCAAGATGGCGTCCGGACCATAAACCTGTACTCTCCCGCGGTAAACAATTATATTTAATTAATTAATACTAACTAATCCAAATAACTTTTACACTGCCTTATTTAAAAGGATCTCGCGGATTCATCAATATTGATATCAAGTATTATCATAGCATCTTCCCACACCGCCTTGCCATACGAGCCGAGCTACCGCTAAAACATACATTTGCAGAAAGAATCCAATATGGCGAACGCAAGTTCGTAGTTTCCCCTGATCAACTTCATTAATATAGAGTTAAAAAATTATGGCTAAATTTCTTTAAGTTCCTCTATTTGTTTACGTTACAAAAAGTGCGATTTAAATTATTGCACATCCGCAGAAGACAAGAAAGTGGTCTTCCGTGCGTTTTTCAACCACAGAAGATTGTCTGCAGAGGATCGTTCTCTTTCTGCCACGTGGCGGTGCTTACGAAAGCAAAAGTTTTTTTCACGGAAATTTACATTTATATTTTTTTAACACATTTTGAAAAATAGTCGTCTAGACAATAAAAAAAGTCCCCAGAAATCGCAAAATATTCGGTTTTCGCGGTATTTTTGTTTAAAAAGTCGCTGGCGTCGGCCGATGCCAAAATAGTCGCTTTTTAGTCGCCTGTATCGGGCAAAATGTTAGGCGTCAAAAATGACGACTGGTTCTTAAATCTCGGTCGTCAAAACAAAAATGACAGTTGCAAAATACGACTAACAACCGCTAATTTCGCGCCCTGGTCCCAAGGACCCGTCTTTTTCAAAGTCTAGCGACATCACTCGTGGCAGCGAGCAGGAGAAATGGCAGCAACAGGAGCGTGCACACCTCACTCGTCCTGCTCATTTGGTGACCTCCCTGCCCTGCACGCTACGACTCCTTCGAGGGATTTTGAAGGAAGGAAGTACAGGAGAAAACTATTAACAGAAGAAAGCGACAACAGCTGAATGTAAAACGTTCACAGCTAAATGTATGGCGATTTCTTTCGGAATTTTGAAAATTCGTTACTCGCACTGTAATTAACCGATTGAGTGTATTATGATTCGTTAAGGGCTATCTGCTTAGGAGTAAGAAGGGGTCTCCGACCGACAAAAGTTCGTTACAACCCAAAACGGGTTAATGAATTCACATGGAACAAAATGGCAACTTTGATTCTTTAGCAGGTGAAAAATTAATTTTCGGCTGTTAATCCTTAAAAGAATAAATTTCTCGCTCTCTGTGCTCGTTCAATTCTGTTATGTTGTATAAAAGGAACATTTATATTTTTAACTTACTTGCAAGTTTGAAAGATCTTTATGATTTTGGTTATTTGTCTGTTCTGTTGTCCACCCGTCCCATGTTCTAACTGCTGTAAATATACATCGATTTATGCGAAATTTATATTTTTCCTATGTACAGTACCGTGTACCTTATTGAAACTGGTGTAAGTAGCATATTTGCAGTTCTTTTACTGGAGAAAAAAAAATCCAATTCATCGCACTCTATGGGCAGTCATTCTTGAAAACGTATTTTAGAGACATTTGGTCTTTTGAAAGAAAACAAAGTTGGCATATATACTAAAGCTCTCAAAATAATGCTCTCCATTGAGAATAATGTCTGTATTATTAATAGTTCTACAGGAGCACTCAAAAGAATTCCGATACATTACAACCTGTTCCTGTGGCATTTGAGAGACACTCGTACATTTCTAGCACTATCTTCTTCAGTTAAATGTTAAAAAAAATTAAAGGTCTTTTACAGGGTCTTGTAAAATTGCACTTATAGTGATAATACAACATTATCTCATCTCCGAAATCTCGCCAGTTTTAAGGAAAATACATCGCCAAATTTATCGCAAAAATATCTTTGTGTTGATAGTTTTTTTAGAATATATGTGCATGGCATGCATGATTTATCCCTCTTGTTTTTTTGTATTTTAACTGGGATTTAGTGCTTCCTAAATGGTATGATATATTAAATGTTTTGTAAAAATTCAACATGCCCAAGATGTGTCAGGAGTTTTACTAAGTTAATAAGATATACCTTTTTGTTTACAAAATTAAGTACTCATTGTAAACGCTGTTTTACAACAAGTTTTTAAATTTGTTATAATAGATAACTTTATGAAAAGTTCAATTTTTAATGATTTATTCTTTATTTCCAATTGTACATTTTCATTTTGTGTATTTTGCAAGTTTGCTTAATAATTATAACTGAATTAACTTATGTATTAGATGAATAATAATTATCTAACAGATAATATTGCATATCTTTAAAAGTCTGTTTAAATTCACGTATCTTTATGTCGTATATTTATACTCTACTATTTTGATGACAATTTGCATTCCATTAAAAAAGCTGCCTGGTTCAATAAATGATCAGTACTGTTAAAGATTTTTAATTCACCGTTTCTCTTTCAAATTGGGTGTTAAAACTAAACTTTGGTGTCCATCACATAGTTTTAAAAAAAAATCTATTCCTTCAATAATATTAGTTACATACTATAGACGGGGCAGTTACACAGCAAGAAAAGTATTTCATTGAGGAGGTGGGGGTGGCATCAAGTGGAAAGGACACACTAATGAAAAAGTAGTGTAGGAAGGTAAAAAACCACAATTTCTTACAAAAAGTTCTTTTTTTTTGAGGGGGGGTGTCTCTCCCCGCTCCTAAGATACTATAAAAGAAGGTATTCCAATCCTGCAATGCATGATGGGAAATGTGTGAAACGGTCGTGCCAGCCGAGTGTGTCAGACACACTATCTGGCCTGGGATGCAAGACCCTCTACTCTAATGACCAATGGATCAACAGTAAGATTAACTTGTTATTAAAAATATTCTATAAATATCAAAACGTACATGGACGAAGCTATAGCTTGCACATGGTAGGGGTCCAGCTATGTGGGGGGACCCAGACAGCACAGCAAACTTGCAGCAAGCTTGATTTATCAAGTCAATAAGCTTGAAAATTCCAGTCGTGTAAGCTTGATGCAAGCTTGAATCAAGTGTTCTAGTTTACACTTGCCCAGCTTGCATTAAGCTTGACATTTCAAGCTTAAAAAATTTTTCTAAATACATGGGGCGCCCCCTGGCGAACGTGCCCCACATACTTTATTTTTCCGCGCATTTTCCCCCTCTATGCTGTAATTTTAAGTTATTTTAATCTGTTTCCATCGAGTGTCCGTGGCTAG